>OY755237.1:61821032-61871576 GCA_963576725.1 Azorinus chamasolen
TGTGGTATCTCAATGAAGGATTACATTACTACATGTACCACATTAAACGAACAACATGTTTATTAATGAAGTAGTCGCTCTAAAGGGGTTTTACTGTATTACGAAACGATCGGAGATGGTCGTAGGGGAATCACGGATGATGGTCATGGGCAATCCCCTATACGCTTGGACAATCGCACGAGAGTCCTGGGTACTTATTTGTAGTGTGGTTATGGTCTTCAACTGACGATTACTTAGTCCTTCAATGCTGTTGTTCGAATGCCGGACTGTGCATTCAGATTTTTAATGTAAGGGAACCCTATCAGCTGGCTTGCGGTGGGGCGGTGATTCTATCTGTTTTTTCATGTGCACGGAACAATATAAATGTGTTATGTGGACGGGAAAAGCTTCGTTCTTCATCTACCAGTATTTGGCTAGACGTCGCAATATGACTGAAATACCGTTAAACTAACGTAAACCCTTATACAAACAAACAAACAAACAAACAAGGGTTCTCGTAGTACATATTGTTAGACGTGTTAGGGTGCATTTGAATCACAAATCATAACGGGTAATCTTTAGGGATGTGTGATAGTACGAATAACAGATACCTTTCGTGACACGACCGAAGACCTCGTTCGCAGGTTGATTAAGTAAGACCTGATACAATACTTCTGGCTGTGCTCATTTCAAATAACTGTCCACATTGCAGACAGTTATACATGGTCGTTGATCTAGTTTGACTGGAGTTTTAATCCTTTACCTCACACACAATGTTTGCCGTGCCTTTGCAAACATATTAGACTTATACGTCTGTTCTGGGTCTACCCTGGTTGCAATTGCGTCAGAGTGCTTATATATCAGTAAAGGAGTAAACGTATTCCAATTCGCAATTTTTACTTTAAACTAATTTGCATTTTTAATGTCCGGTAACATACTGTGAAATAAACAACAAAGGTGTCGGGATTCTACGCCTACAGTGAAATATGTATACCGTTTGTTTATCCCATTTGCTGATAAGTACATTACGCATGATAACCCTTTTAACGCTGAATTTTCAGGGTGGAATACAACACCAGTGTTCAAATATAGCGTCCAGCCAATAATTAACCCATTTGCACCCAGTGGATTCTTCCATGTTTATACATTGGATTTGTCCATTTTTTATATAAGGGATGTCTGGCCTAAATGTTCATTTTCGTTTTGTTTTATATTGACATTCCTATCAGCAAACAGTGTAGACTCTGATCAGACGCCGCATTATGCGGCGTCTGCTCAGAGTCTACACTGTTTGCCTATATCCCATATATGGGATCATGGGTGCAAATGGATTAAAGGGGCCAACCTAACCCATTCAACGACGTGTTTCCAGTGTTGAATAGCCAATGTATGTTTAACTATAGAAGCCACTCAGTATGAAAGGCTTACACTTGGTGGAGGATTTTGGATGACAAACATTACGGATCATGATAGAAGAGCCCTCTGATCTGTATCTACACTGCTTACAAATGACAATGCATGCATGTCCCGGAGTGAAAGGGTTACGAGTTTCATCCGTGTTAGGTTTTACAGGGGATGTTCCTCAGCTGCTTTCATAACCATACTGTTAAAACCACCAACGGCGGTGAAATAGTTAACAAAGTGTGAACGCTAATCTTTAGTTTGTTAATATATATTTCTTAGGCATAAATACGAAACAACAAAAAAGTAGGTGTCTAGTACGAACAGGTGTTACAGTTATGTAATCTACAGAAGGGGCATGTTCAAAATTGATATTAACAGTTCTCGGTAGTTTCGTAACATTCAGAGATGGATTTTCCTGCATTGACACAAATACCAAAGATTTGAAATTGTTAATTTTGCATGTCGAGGCCATGTTTTAACTGGATTTGTTGCTGAATGCATTGCTTCGTTCAGTCTAACACTCCGATAGTTATGTTTTTCTTTTGGCTCATGCATGATTACAATAGCTATTTTCCTGCAGCACAGCAAAACGGTCACCGGTCGGTGACAAGCTATAATTGTTCTTAACCAAAAGCCAGCAAGTCACAACTATAGTTGCATTTGCAAGCAGCGTAGACCCAGATGAGAGAGCTCCTATTGGAGCTATCTCATCTGGGTCTACACTGTTTGCCATGGAAAATCTATGCCTTTGCCAAGGAACATCATTTTCAACATATCCTGTATATTTTTGTAAAGATTTGCCTAATCTATATTCAAATAGGGCATAGTAATAAACATTTGTGGCGGGCTAAGAGTTAACATTCTTAATGTGGAAAACGAGTGCATTGTGATTTGCTAACCGTGTAAACCCAGAGTAGAGGGTTCCTCTCGCAACGCAAATATACCTTTTCATATTGTATGGATTATACCAATAAATAATGACAGACTATTGGAAAGGTTAGATAAAATTATTCAGTAATCTCTTGACTCTACCATGAATTACCATATCTGATAAACAATTCCTGTTCAACTGATTTCCTTGTTTGGTTTGTTCGCCGTCATAAACTCTCATCACATACCGTCGTATTGATTGTCCGTTTCAAACTTAATTTTACTTCCTGTTTTCATTTGTTAATAGTTGGCAGTCCATTGAAAACAAATTTTTGTGATGTTACATCCATTGATTTGAATATATATGCATAATATTGATTATTGAAGGCATTTCGTTTTTCAAAACAGCAGTTTAATTATTGTGTGTCATTGTATACACATATGTAGATTACAGTAATCAGACCACGGATATGTCAGAAGCCTGGATAATAGCATATGTTAGCATTGGTACTTACAAATGATATCCAACCAATTTCGCTTGATATGAACTTAAATGCCACATTCTTACATATGTTGAATTAGGATTATGTATCGATAAATATTCATTCATTTAGTGTCAGTTATGTGTATGTATGAAATGTACATGATTTGGTCAATATTACAATGTATAGCATGCATCCGACACTATCAGTCAGTATGTAAATTGGTTGTTTTGAAGAATATTCTTCATTACATCCGTTTAAGATGTTGGATAATACATTGACTTATGAGGCCCTAAGTTAGGAGTGGGCAGCACGAAGTTCACTGTTACGAAGCTTTGATACAACAATTCACAAAACTCAAACAATATATATATACTATACAGAGTACTCAGGAACAGTATCAGAACCGTTCCATTAAAACTTCGTGCATGTCTGTACCTCTAACTCACTCGCTCGCTCACTCACTCACTCACTCACTCACTCACTCAACACCCTTCCTCTCTCTAGCTCTTCACTCACTCTTCGGGTGAATCCGATCTCTCTCCCCTCTCTCTTGCTCTGTAAGTGCATGTTGTGTGTTTGGTCTATCGTCCCATCTCCATTATTCAATTGTACGAGGATAGTGTATTATACTGTACTTGTAGTACATATAGTGTTTCCCTATACGGTGACATCATGTAGAAAAAATGTATGATGCCACAATTGTTCATCATAACTCCGGGCCGCCTATTTCTAGCACTACTCTTCGAATGCCGAGAGGAAGTCGGGGCGCTACCAATACGGTTTATATATGTCTTGGTCAGAGATCGATCCCGGGGCATATCTTTCAATTGTTTTATTTTCCCATATTTAAGAGAAAAAGTCTGAAAGTATGAGATCCTTCGAAAGCAGACTTGGTTTATCTTCGCCCTATTGTTTGTTTATTATGTCTTCGTGCGTCTCATTTTGTCTTTTGATAGGCATGTGCTGAAATTTCTTTCATGGTGCTGTTCGGGCGATTGTGTGCATTGTATGTGGTGTTTCCTGCATGACTCATATAATACATGTTTTGATAAAAAAACCTGTTTCTTGGCATGCATGTCTCTATGGAATCACATTGCTATAGGTCAGTTTAATATTAACAGTTTCTTCTTAGCTGGCTCTTTTTCAACGATCTTACTTTACAACGCACATTTTAGTGCCATTACTGGTGAGAAGAGTTCTTACACTCTGACGTTCAGTGAGTCCGGAATGTTTTCAACCTTAACCCATTTTCACTGACTTCATATTCGTTCAATCCTTTGATAAACGATTGACCAAGGGTCAAACTGCTTTGATCCTGATGAAATGCCGGGTTACTCGACGTCTCCTCTTGATCGAAGCAAATGCCGACCATAACGCGCCTCGCTTATAAGTGTTAATTCCCCAAATGTTACTTTTTTCGGAAGTTGACTACATTTTTACCTGATACATTACCAAAACATGCGTGGTCAATTTATCAACTTAAAAACAACAGACACGAGGTGCCACATGAATGTCAACAGCAACATTAGAAGAACAAAACAGGAACACGTGCATATATACAGTAAAACCCCTCTATACCGGCCACTAAATTACATCAAGTATTTTGTATTAAAGGCAGATGGCTGCTGAAAGGAAGGTGAAAGTAAAACAGAACGCTCCTATAGGAGCGTTCTGCTTTACTTTCGACTTGCTTTAAGCAGCCACCTGTCCTAAATATCAACTAATTAACAAACTTCAGTGGCCGTTATAGAGAGGTTTTACTGTACATACACACACACATATACCGTTTAGATAACGGTTTCTTTCCTGCTCACACAGAAATCATATCTGCGCTTTATCACAATGTGTCGTATTGAAAACCGTATACAGTGCTCCCTCCCTACAACGGCCCTCTCAATAACGAGTCCCTCCTTACAACAACGCATCTCACTGTTTCCGAAACAACAAGGCTCCATAAACATTTTTCCATCGTATTTTCTTTATGCCTCCATCAAACCCTATGTTGTGACCACTCTTTAGAATCGTCACTTTGTGACGATTCTAAAGAGTGGTCACAACATAGGGTTTGATAGAGGCATAACGGTTTTAGTTCTCGAAATACACCTTATCTAGGGATCTGCAAACGAGCTAATTATGTTTGATTTTCCCTCCCTATAACAACTCCCTCTGAACAACACATACAATCTTCGTATCCCACAGGGTGTCGATGTAGAGAGGGAGCACTGTATAACCTATACAACATATATCAACAGAAGGGAGAACAGTTCAAAAATTATGTCGAGAACGGTACAGACTACTTATCACCAGACCACAATTTGTTGTCATGACCAAAACACACTGTTCAATTACATCGATTATGATATTATATTTCGGCCTTTATTCCATGTCTATTAGAATCTGTAACGATTTTACCGATGACATAACTGCAATATAGCTATTTATTACGGCAATAACTAGACAGTATGGGTATTGCTTTATCTTTAAAAGCAACATGCGTGTTTTGTTAATGTGTATTTGTGTGTGTATGTATATGTGTATGTATGTACATGCGTGTGTGCATGCATATGTGTGCATATTGAATTGTTTGTTTAATTTGCTTAACTGTATAATATATCCAAACACCGGCTTTGAGAAAGAAAGCAAAGCAAGGTATAGAATAACATCAACTTACAGGTACAATGATTTGTACCAAGGCATTTCTTAAAGTTTTTTTCATTAGAACAACCACAATCTCAATCTTAAAAACTTCATGTTAAGTCGGCTGTCTTAGAAAAATGATCATTTCATAAAAGTCGATTATAAAGTCCACTGTGCACTGAAATAATATTTAAATTATATACTTAGCAAAACTGCTAAGTACCCCAGGGGCTGTTTTGGAATTTTCTTTTTCATGGATGGTGATGCCATAAATGGGTTTTATAATTTGTAAAATATAATCATTTTTTAATTATTAAACACAATTTTAGTCGATCAAGAATCTCCATACACGCGTTTTGTCGTGTAAACAAAGGTTCATTGATTCAAAACTTAAATAACAAAAATTAATGATATTTATGTTGGGGTACTTAGCAGATTTGCTAAGTATATAAAGTTTAAATCGCTGGCATGTATCGCCACGATTGTCAGAAACTGTTTTCTGTTTAAAACCACTGAATGTAGAAAAGTCGAAGATAGACACGCTGTTTTTATCACGTGTAAGATGGGGCCCGTACTGTACTCAAGCTTAAAACAGATACCATATCCAATTACATATGTCAGCGCAAATACTCCAAACAAATCCATACACGCTTGTTTTGCAATCTGAGCAAGATGATGACAACGTAATTGATTCAATCTTATTGTATGAGTACAAAATAACAACCAATTTATGTCATTAGAAGAGTGAATATAATTCATATTATTCATGTATAGCAGGAGCTTTCTAACTTTAAGTCCTAGAATTACACCTCCTTTTGGCGGCCGCTACTTTCACGTGATATGGCGGGTGCAGACGTAGTTTGAATAGGAGAAGATGGATTTATATAATATCTGCATATAAAGGTGTTTTTGGACAGAAACAATTGTGTAAATCAGGGACATTAGTGGTAAACCCAGAGTGGATTGATGGATAATGGTCAAAACAGGCAGAGGAAAGAGGAAAGATAGGAATAGTAGTGATGATAGCGATAGTGTAAACAATACGAAGATATTCAAGCAGAGAGGCCCGTCAGAGGAGAAAGATAGAGAACTTTCGGTAAGCGAAATTCTTGGCCAAGTTAACGATGCTTTGTATAGTTTAGGTACAGACGATAGCTCAGAGAAACACAGTGTATCAGTTTTTGTAGAGAACAATGTAGATCTAGATTCCGCAGATCCCCAAGAGAACATTTCAGATAGAGCAGAAATGGCGGAAGGAACGACGGAGCCTACTAACAGAGATCTCATGGAGTGTTTAGAGAAGATGAGTGTGAAATTTGACTCTAGATTAGAGACAGTAGAACAGAAGCTGAAAAGTTTAGAGAAACTTGAGATGAAAGTAGGTAGTTTCGAGAAAGAATTGAAGAGCATTTGGGTTGCCTTAGAGGATCGGACTAAGAGGGTGGAGGAGAGGGTTACTCAGCTTGAGGACAAAGTTGAAGGGGCAGATATAGGGGCAGGTGAGCTTATGGGGAGAGTTAAGGAACTTGAAGTAGAGAGAGATAGACTCCGTGATGACTTAGTGTACCTAAAATCACAATCAATGAGGAATAATTTAATCTTCACTAACGTGCCGGAGGAACATGTTGATGGCAACGAAGCAGTGGCAGTGACAGAGAAGAAACTGCGGGACCACTTACAGAATGCCCTCAAGATCGCCAAAGAGACTGCGGAGAGGATACGTTTCGAGCGGGTCCATAGGACGCCTGGTGGACCGGTACAGGGAAAAACAAGGTCTATTGTAGCGAAGTTCTCGTACTTCCAGGACCGTGAACTCGTTCGCCGGCAGTGGAAAAACCTGGAGGGCACCGGGTTTTACATGTATGAACAGTTTCCACCGGAAGTGTTAGCTAAGAGAAAGAAGCTGGTGCCAAAGATGAAAAGTGAGAGAGCTAGAGGAAAGTCAGCGTGGATCGCCTATGACACGCTCTTCGTCGACGGCAAGGCAGTCCGTGAGTAGGGGCACGACGGGGGTGAAGTTTCTATCCTGTCTTGGAATGTGCACGGACTGACGAACGAAAAGAAACAGTGTAACGACTTTGTAAATATTATTTCTAAACACGACATTACATTTTTGTACGAGACATGGACAGATGCAGAGAGCAACATAAATTTAAATGGATATGTATCATATAACTTTTTCAGAAACTTTCAGCACAGACGAGCCCGACGAAATAGTGGTGGTGTTGCTATTTACTTTAAGGAACACTTAAAAGACGGAATACAGATTATAAAAAACCACCATGATACTCTTATATGGCTAAAATTAGATAAAACATTTTTCAATACTAACACAGATTTATACCTATGTAGTGCATATGTTTGGGGTGAAGATTCTCCTGCATATAATACAGTAAACGTTGATCTTTTTGAACTCTTAGAAAATGATATTTCTGAATATAGTTGCATAGGTAGTGTCTACCTAATAGGCGATTTTAACAGCAGGATAGGAAATAGAAATGATTTTATAACTCATGACATATTAAATGTTCATACAGATGACCCAGATTATGAACCGGACCGTACTCTTGGCAGGGCCTCAATAGATAATAAACACAATAGCCACGGTTTAAAGCTTTTGGACATGTGTAAATCTACCTGTGTACGCGTGGTAAATGGGAGAATAGGTAACACGAACAAACATACTTACCTTTCATATAACGGTAGCTCGACAATTGATTTTTTACTTACTCACGAAGATAACTTTTCATCGATAAAGGACTTCTCCGTTCAGGAATTTAATGAATGGAGTGACCACGCACCATTACACTTTAGCCTTCTATGCAATAGAAATGTATCATCTGAATGTTGTCATACAGAGGTAAAATTTAAATGGAATGAATTGTATAAGAACCAGTTTCGCTCAGGTATAATTGCTTGCCTACCGCAGTTAAACGATATAACTGGACATATAAATTGTACAAGCAGACAGTCGGTGAATAGCGCTGTTAATAATTTCACCGATGTTATACGTAAAGTGGCAGATCCCATGTTTTCTAAAACACATTGTTACAATAAAGTGGTAAGTTTTGAAAATGAATTAGCCATGAAAAACGCCGAATGGTTTGATACAGATTGTAGAAACGCAAGAAATCTATATTTAGAATCTCTACGAATTTTCAACAGCGATAAAAATGACAATAATAGATATAGGCTTTGCGGTCTGAAAAAACGGTACAAAGATGTAATTAAAAAAAAGAAAAACCAGTGTTACAGAAAAAAGATGCATGAAATTGAATGTCTGAGAAAACAAAAGCCAAAAGATTTTTGGAAATATTTTAAGAGTAGGGCAAATAGTAAGAAGTCTGATATACCTTTAAACGAGTTTCGTGATTACTTTTCTAATCTAAGTACAGGTTTGTATAATTGTGAAAATGATGAGGCAGAATTGTTCTCTGAAAATACCGATTTCGATATTGCAAATGATTCTTTTCCAGAACTTGATCAGCCTATAAGTGTCAGTGAAATTTTGTGTGCAGTAAAATCAATGAAGTGTAACAAAGCTTACGGGGTAGATTGTGTATTAAATGAATATTTTATAGAAAGCGTTGATATATTGTCAGCGCATTTATGTGATATTTTTAACAGCATTTTGAATTCAGGGTTTTACCCCGAAGCTTGGACAAAAGGAATCATTATACCCATACACAAAAAAGGAGATATAAACAATGTTAACAATTATAGAGGTATAACCCTTGTAAGCTGTCTTTCAAAAATATTTACATCTATTTTAAATAAGAGAATAGAACAATTTTGTGAAGAGAATAATGCTATTTCAGATGCACAATTTGGATTTAGAAAGGGCAGGTCAACAGTAGATGCCATTTTTATACTAACGTCTATTATTCAAAAATACTTGAATCAAAATAAGAGACTGTATGTTGTATTTGTAGACATGATGAAGTGCTTTGACACGATATATCGAAACGGTTTATGGTTAAAAATGTATAAATGTGGTATAAAGGGTAAGTTGCTTAGAATTGTGCGTGATATGTACCAGAAAGTAAAGTCTTGTGTAAAATCCTGTTCTTCGTATTCGGAATATTTCAGCTATGCGGTTGGATTGCGGCAAGGGGAGGTAATGTCCCCGATACTGTTCTCCCTTTTTATAGAAGACTTAGAATTGTTCTTGCAAAACGATGCCAACTCGGCTCTCCATTTTGATGATATAGCTCTTGTTTTATTACTCTTTGCCGATGATATGGCAATTCTCGGCAACTCCCCGGAAGAAATCCAGGAGCATCTAAATACTTTATCCGAATATTGCAAATTGTGGGGTCTTAGTGTAAATACTGACAAAACAAAAATTATGGTTTTTCGTAAACGTGGAGGCTTGCTACCAAATGAGAGCTGGATTTATAATGATAAGAATATAGAGGTTGTTAATGATTTCAATTATCTTGGTACCATCTATAATTACACTGGTAATTTTGCACTAAACCAGGAGTATCTTATAGGCAAGGCTCTGAAAGCCATGCATGTATTACTTAATAAATGTAAAATATTTGATCTAAAGCCCAAAATACTTTGCCAATTATTTGATGCATTTGTAGCTTCTATCTTGAATTATTCATGTGAAATATGGGGCTACACAAAATCCAAAGAGATAGAAAGAATTCATTTGAAGTTTTGTAAAAGACTTCTACATGTTAAACCCAACTCATGCAATGCCACGGTTTATGGAGAACTTGGCCGATACCCTCTATATATTAATAGATATGTACGCATTGTAAAGTATTGGTTGAAGCTTACCACCACAGATAATATAATACTTAAAACTATATACAATAAGGCACTTGATGACTGTAATAATGGTTGTAAAAACTGGGTAGGCAATGTGAGGAATCTGTTAAATGATTATGGATTTTCGTATGTATTCGATGGCGTCACTAATGTTGCAAACACATTTATTGGTGAATTCAGATCTAGGGTAATTGATACATTCATACAAAATTGGAGTGCTTCTCTTGAAAACAGTTCTGTTTTATATATATACAAAAACCTGAAACCAAGCTTTGGTTATGAGCGATATCTTGATGTCATACCCAAATGTTTTAGATTTTACTTTTGCCGATTACGAGTATCATGCCACACTCTTCGAATACAAACAGGCAGATATTCTAGAAATAGAATACCCAGAGAAGAAAGAACATGTTTATGTTGTAACTCACATGATATTGAAGACGAGTATCACTTTATATACATATGCCCTTGTTACTCTGATATTAGAAAGAAATACTTGAAGAAAATTATTAATGGTAGACCTTCAGTTTACAAATACATAGGAATTCTACAAAGTAGTGATCGAGACATATTGGTAAAACTATCCTTGTTTATAAAAGAAGCCCTAGTGTTAAGAAGTTCTATCGTCTCTAATATAACTGTTTGATCTTAAAATCACACAGCTATATTTAATTGATAGAATTTAATCAAGATACCTGATGTCACTATTTTCAAATCAAAAAGTCTTGTTCTACATTCCCAAATCACCAGAAATGTCTTTTTGTATGTGCAATTTCCCTTTTTTTACCCCCCCCCCCCAATCACCCCACTTGGTTTACCTGTTTTCCTCCGACAAACACCTTCTACATGCATACTATGTAGTTTATATGTATATAACTCACGTTGACATTGTTAAAAAATACATGTATAATAGACGATGTACTATGTACAAGTCTGAATAAAAATATGTTCTGTTCTGTTCTGTTCATATATTCTTGAAAATCTGACAAAAATTGATAACGAAATTTTCGGGAAAAATTACTTTACAGTATTTGTCAGATAGTTACATCTTATGATAATTCCATGTATTTGGATAAATGATGGAAAGTTTTACGAATACCACATGTGTTTTAACGTGATGCCTCAAAGACGACATGTGCAAGTAATTTTTAATGTTGCGGAGAAGAAGCAAGTAAAAACGCAACAGCTCAGAGATTTGGCAGATATTTTGTTTCAGCACGATAAGGGTAACAATCTTGCAAGGGAATTATTTACTTTTCCCATCGGAAACGTGATGCGTTAATGAAGAGAGAAACGTTTGTTATAATTGTTACTGCTGGTATCACGTACAGTAGAAGCTGTCTTACATGTAAGTGACCTTTGCTCTCGGGGGATCACCTCCCTTCAGAATTTATAATCTTAACAACAGCAGGTGTTAAGTGCTTGTGCGGCGGCCGTAAAACGTCGCCCCGTACTTCATTCTCGGTGTTGTTATACCTTCTGATCCTTCGAGATCATGAATTTCAGTACTTCTTGTTTTGAAAACTGATAATTATATTAGATTATGCGTGAATTGTTTGTTGCGGAATAGATATCTTGAACTGCGACAATTGAAAATCGATCTTCAAACAGCTTAACCCTTTCGCTGCCAACTTTTGTCGTCTGCAAACTTTGTCGTCTGCTACAATTTTCAGTTTTCATTTGTTTCGTATTTTTGTTTAAAAAATTGTAACAGTAACAAACAGATTGGATCCTGATGAGACGCCGAGTTACTCGGCGTCTCATCTGGATCCAAACGGTTTGCATAAGCAATCATAGATCCGGCATTGGCAGCGAAAGGGTTAATATGATTTTCAGTGATTAAAAGAAACACGCATTAAGTTTATAGGATGCATGTAGTTAGTTTTTCATAAACAAGTTGCGACAATGTAATTCTGCGTATAGAATTTTATGCACCGTGTATCATTAAACGTTTCACCTATTAAGATGATGCATTGTGTCACTGCTTTTAAAATTGTGCATTTTATTATTGATTAAACTAGTGGAAGTACATTAAATTGAACGTATTCATTTGTATTTATCAGACAACACTCGAATCAATTCAATTTGTAAGGTGTCACTTTGAATTTCTTATCTTAAATTGCTATAGCCCATACCTCTGTTTTGAAAACTATAAACGACTTAGTAACTGGTATATTAAATCAAAGTATTCATTTATTGATGTGTTACTTGAACTCTGATGATGAATGAGTCGTAATAGTGTTTGGTGTCTCCGTTATATTGTAACTGTGGCAACTTTTCACGAATGAATGAATTTCGCTGAATATTACAGTTGAGATATATTACACATGACTTATCAGTGGACTATTCACCGCCAATGGAAATAGTTTAACCACAAACGTAAACCAGTCTGTTTTCATTATATTAAATGTATTACCATGTGGGTGTAAGGATCGCTCAATACTATTGTACAAACCGGACGTCTTAAATTGCTAAGCAATTATTCTAATAACACAAACATCAATAACATTAGAAGCAGCGACCTTTCCCGTCTCAAGATTGACGTTTGTACTACGTGAGTGCAATTCTTACCGGGGAAGACCTTCGGTCATTGCTTTTACAGCCGTGTTGAGTTGACCCATTACTCCATGCATATCTATGTAAGACATAATGACACCATGGATACTAATTAGATTAAGGTTTATAATGACACATGGATAGGTATACGGGATGTTTTTGGCCTTTGCAAAAATACAGGAAACGCCAGGTCTGGATGTACTCGGTTTGCAAAGGCGCAGCTCAGTTTATAGAGTAAGGGTTAGTAATCTCCTTGCGGTTGTCATTTCATGTTAGGGTATTGGAATGCCCCACACACTAGAGATACTACATGTAAATTGAAGAGCCAATGGTTAAATACCTGTAAATCGTGAGCCTAAAGGTTATTTCCATCCAAAGGCTGCATTATCAAGTCCCTATCATGTTTGCCCTCTAACAAAAATGTCGCTTGCTTATTTTCATTTTGTTTCTTAAACATAATTAGAGTTTCAAACAGGGTGACGTGTAACGTGTTGCCGAGTTATCCGGATTCTCGTCTGAATCAAACCTTTGTAAATAGGATCTCCCCATGGTAATACACCATTTGAGAGCAGTCAAATATTTTTCCACGTAATCAAATACACGTGTATTGCATTTACTTCCCATAAATTGCCCAATATGAATGTACGAGCATCGTGTAAGCGAACAGTGTATATCCTGAACAATAACGATTTAAGTGACTTCCCGATCTGGGTCTACACTGGTGTATATGTACTCTACATGGGATTCCATAACAATAGCCCAAGAAATATGTATTCTATAGTTGACTGTAAATGTGATATTATTTGTTTAGTATACATGAATACCCTTGCGAATTACAGAATGGAAGTTTTTACTCAAACAATTGAACGGCGGATACTTTAATTATGATTCATTGCTGGTTTGAATACACGCCTTCGTCAATTTATATACATGTATATGGATATTATACTAGAAACGTTAACCGAAAAATGCAATGTTCGTTCAGACATGCGGTAACCGAGTATAATCATACAAAACTTGCAAATACAGTTGAACTTCGATATCTCGAACTCGGATAACTCGAACTTCGGGATAACTCGAACATAAAGTTCAGTCCCTTTAAAACTTACAATACAGAATTGCTCTAATAATTATCTCTACAGATATCTAGAAACACATGTGACAGCTTAATACAGGGCTAAAGTAATGCTGAAAGCTCCTACAGAAGCGTTCAGCATTACTTTAGACCTGTATTAAGCTGTGACCCTAAGAAATTGTTCAGATTACAAATCGGATGACTCGAACTTCTGTTCTTGAAGTTCGAGTTATCGATTTTCAACTGTAGTGCAAAACCGCATCAACGGGTTCCCGAGAAAATCCTAACATATTTAAAACGTTAGACAGGCGACAAGGTGGATTGTATGCTAGGTTTTAATTATATCCTTGTCTAACCCCCCCCCCACCCCACCCCTCACACACACACACTTTCAGTTAGGACATCTTCCTTGTCCATGCCAAAAGTATTGCCACTAATATACTGCTCCTCACTTTACCTCATGATTATTTATTTAAGAACAATGACGTAGGACTACAAACTAGTTGAGATTTAATAGTAGAATATATGAACGAAAGAATATGTGTCTGTATAATAAACTGTATGATAATTAATAAACAAACAGAGCAGACCTTGATAAGACGGCTTCTACACGACCCGTCTAGCCTGGGCTACTCCGTGTGCAGAAATGATGAGTGTATATTGAGTGAAGTGTTACTTGTATAACATTCACAAGTTATATACAAGTTACCATTAACTGTTACCCTGTGCTGTAACATGAGGTCTGTCTTGAGTCAGTGATATGCAACACCTCGGTTACTCGAACAATCGTATGAGTATAGTTATTGTCAAGTAAGACAAGTGGAAATCTCAAGCAGGGGTAAGTCGTATGAAGGTTCCTCTTGGAGCTTACTGTGCGATTTCCGCTTGACCATTAGCAGCCAATTCCTTAAGGTATCTCAAATGCTTTAAAACTGGAATTATCGATGTTACTGTATATACTTCTTCCGCTTTCGAAACTACAAACCGAGTGTCCTCAGTTTACCCAGCGCATCCTCTGGAGTCAAGCTGTTAACCCTTTCCCTTATGTAAGCACATTTTGACGCCTATAGGAGCCGTCTGATCAGAATCTGC
Source organism: Azorinus chamasolen (assembly GCA_963576725.1). Lineage (NCBI taxonomy): Eukaryota > Metazoa > Mollusca > Bivalvia > Cardiida > Solecurtidae > Azorinus > Azorinus chamasolen. The sequence goes on from OY755237.1 coordinate 61,835,913, forward strand.
TCTGATTGCTTATGGTGTAATATAGATCTGATTCTACAGCTTCTGCCTGAGCCAAAATGTCCTGTGTTCATATGCCATTATAAGACAAATATTATTAATATTCATGACGTCATTATTTCCTACATGAATACTCACCAGGGAAAGGGTTAATAAAAATCATATCGCATGTTAACCATTACTTCATGCACTTTTACGCCTTTGGAAGCAAGAGCCGTCTGATCAGGGTCTTCTTTGTATTTTTGTCAACAAATATAGATCTGATTCTACAGCTTCTGTCATGGTACACTATTCGTTCGTTCATTCGCAGTTGTAAAAAACAGGTTAATGATATTCACAAAGTCAAAAATAGTATTGTATAATTAATTTGAGATAACGAGTTAAATTAGATGCAACTAGTTATGATTTATCGTTTTACACATGGACACTAATAATTACAGATACCAGATAGTTACCTTATACGATTCCTCATTCATTGACCGACCTATCATTCAATTGCCGAGGCCATGGAATAACCCAAGTAGTCACACCTTATGGGTTTACACCTTCACACAATATGCATCAGGCTTATCAAGCTGTTACACAGCTACGATTAAATAGGCTAAGTTAAATAATGATGATCAAGGACAGATTTACATAAGCTGTTTGTTTTGTTAGCACAATTATGCAAGAATATCACAAATTATCTTGGATATGAATAATTTTCTGAAGCTTTGAGAGACAATATGCATTACTGCAGAAATAAGACACTTGTAATTGGCGGATTTCAACTGCATGTGATGGTAATTTCTCGCTTGCTCAGCTACACATTCACATTAATATCAACTGCAAAAACATTTTCCCTGCAGAAGAAGACTCCGAATAAAGCAATATGAATAAAAGAATCATAACTAAGTGCATGCCTGATTTTCGAAATATCCATATTAACCCATTCCCGCATATTGACGCCTTTTAACTCCTTTTTTAAAAGTCACTTTGTGAAACCATTATGACAAATAGAGCATTTGCTCCATAGGAACAAATGCTTTATTTATAACAATGATTTTAAAACTACACAAATCTAAACTTTCCATTTTTTGTATGCTCCTTGTCGGTAGATTTATTCAAAGAGTTTTGATCTAAAAATAGAATATGAGGTAATGGGTTAAATCAGAAGTGATTACTCTTCAAGCATTGTCAAACCATCAAATCGTATTTCACGAAATATTCGCATTTTTGCCTTGTCAAACGTATTAGATCATAAGTTATAGACCCCTCTGGGTCCTGACCAGTTGCTTATATCAGATCCCGAACAATTCGCCTTGGAGCATTGTCATAATATCCATATTAGACCACAATAGTTCGTATTCTAGTTGGGTGATTCCACAAAAAAAATGGTAATCTGCTGTCCCTCACCTTTCATATGATTTAAAAGTCATACAAATTTACTTTTAAAAGAATATTTTATCTTTGCCTAGTTAATATGACATACCTTAGTGAGAATTTAGTGATAACCAGTGAGAATGTATGTTCATTTTCTTGGAATCGACTTTCAAGTATGAAAGGGGGTGCAAAATTCCCATGTCCCTCATCATACAGCACATAATAGAATGCGATATCTTGACCTTAAATCATCTTAAATTTGATACTTTGTCTCTATTGATAATGTTATTATATTATCATAGAATGAATGAATACAAAATATAGCTGTTAGTTTAATCTTTAGTGGCTTTTTCAGCTGCTGATTTTTGTCCCTCGTTTTCCTGTCAGTACCGAAACGGTATGGTGTTTTAGCCTGTACCTATTTTCATCTTGAAATTGAAGGAAATCCCTTCTGACGTCATCAGAAGGTTTTCCCATGCAGTCATATATAGGGTACACTTCGATTTAGCAATCCCGGTTCTATTATAAGAAATGGCCTCCCAAACATCTATTTCTATTGAGTATGTTTTTAGGCCGTCAGCACCGAAACGCCCTCAAACCAGGCAAGCTGAACTATAAATTCATCGACATTCTGAAATGCTTCAGGAACGAATAATTATTCGTTTTATATAACAGTAAAAAACTCGACACTACGAAATTTTAGTAATAAAGAGTTTATGTCTGTAGGCAGGTGACTTCTTAATGTCTGGTGTAAGTCATGCCGGAAGCTCCTAGAGGTGCTTTCTGTATGTTTTCACCCTGCATTTAAGCTGCAACCTGTCTTAAGAATCGACAATGATACTTGATTTAGTGTGTGTTCGAACTATCGGGGATTCATTGTATATTGCTGTGTATCTAAATCTGTATAAATCGTACATCTCTCTCTGATTAGTTTTACCAGCACGTTCTTCTGGTCATTTGCCCCTCTTTTAAGTCCACATTCAATTAGACGTTACTACTATAGAAATCCGCTCCAAGATCTTGATTTGTATTCATAGAGCTGCGTGGACGGAATTGAATAATTGAATTCTTAAATGATTACGATATGTTAATAGGATAAGACTACAAAGCACAGTAACGTCTTGCTTACGTGGTCACAAAACAAACTACAATTAGTAGCATGTGGTGTGGTTGCTTAATGCAGGGAAAGTAATGCATAAAAGCTCCTATAGGAGTTCTTGGCATCGCTTCGGTCGCTCGTATTTAGCTACCAACCGTTTAAAAAAATCCAGAATCATACTTCTTTTGAATGGTCGTCAAAGGCGTAAATTTAAACATTTTCCAGAATAGCTACTTTATTTCTCCAGTATGTACTTTACTGTGACCACTCTTTAAAATCATCTCTACGAGACGATTCTAAAGAGTGGTCACAGTATAGGGTTTTGCAGAGAAATGACGATTTTAGTATTTGGGTAAGCACGTTTATCTGTATCTCTGGTCCTGTATTAGCGCGACTTTACTGTAGTAACCTGCGCAACACGTATATAAAAAAAGCACTAAACGCTTTATCGCAGAGAGTAATATTAATAAACCATTATCCTGTCACTTGTAACCCAGCTATCATTTGTAAACAGCTTGGATTCAGATGGGACGCCGAGTTACTCGTGGTCTTATCCAAGCTGTCTTAAACTCAGTCAGTAGTGTCTGAAAAGCTTTAACGAATCACTAGTAAATCAATCTTGTTTCATATCGGAGTTTGAGGAGATATTTATTTTGTTCGGCAGGATAAGGGTTTCCATGATGAATATTTATATAAGAAATAATGACGTCATAAATATTAATACGATTAATTTTATAGTGGCTTATGAACACATAGCATTTTGACTCAGGAAGAAGCTGTAGACTCAGATTTATATTACACCATAAGCCGACAGGAGAATACTCGGATCAGACGGCTCCAATAGGAGCCGTCTGATCTGGGTCTACTCTGTTTGCAGATGCGTCAAAATGCGCTTACATAAAGAAAGAGTTAATAGAACAATCAATACTCGCTAATACCACCACACAAAAAAAGTTTGGTTCTATTTTGTAAAATAGGTAGTAGCTTAGTGCAGGGACAGGAGCTTTCTGTATCGCTTGTACCCTGCATTAACCTTTTATACCATGACCATCCATGCATATTTCGTATCTGTTTTGTTATGATAACATATGATCGCAGGAATATTTAACCAAGACCGCAAGTGTAGAATCAGATCTGTCTAATGTCATTACCAAACAGTCCAGACCCGGATCAGACAGATCCTACAGGAGCCGTCTGATCTGGTCTGATTGGGATCTGCTCTGTCCCCAAAGAGGTAAAAAGCGTATTTACGGAGTAAAGGGTTAAGCAGCGCACTGCATGCTTGGTGGTCGACCTCTTTTCAGTTGGCCATTATGCTTCCATCTTTGCTTCTGCGACGACGGGAAAGACTTGGAAGCTGGGCATTTGTATTCTGCCATTTCTGCCGTACCCCAAAATACTTCTCCACCATTGCTCTAGCCTCTGAATGGTCATCGAGTACATGTGTTCGATGCTATTTTTGTTCTCTTCCCTATAAACTAGTTATATATTGAGTATCATGTGTATTAAAAGTTATCTATTTAGGATCGTGTGTATTTATAATTTATTGCTCCTGTTTTTTTTATTAAAATGTCGGTGTATAAATGTTTGATATGCCTTTATCTTCATTTAAAGTATGACGTCGCTTGTTTACTAGTTCAGTTTATTTGAATATTGCTTAATCTTGGCATCTTTACTGTGGAAATGTCTTGAGGGGGTATTTTATTTTATATCTTGGCTTACCGTTCCAAGGCGGTACTTCCATCGTTTTGTCTTTGTGCGTCTCTTGATGTTTTATAGTTATGTACATTTGCTGTTTCCTTGTGTTGCTGTTCGGGTGGCTGTTTGTTCTGTGTGTGGTGTTTCCTGCATGACTCATTTTTGTACTTGGGGGAAGGTTTGATAAGTGATAAGTTGGGTATCCGTAAATTGGATTAAGCCCCCTGTGGCCTTTTTTTGGCTACTAACCGTTCCAAGGCTGTACTCCTAATTTCACCCTATGGTCTTATTTGCTATTCTATATTGTCAATGTTTAAAACCTTTAGCTCTGGTGTGCGTTCTGTTCTGGCACGTTTTGTCTTGTACTTGTGCCGTTTCTCGTTTGATGATATTCGGTGCCGTACATCTTTCGCTTGTGGCTCTCCCTGTTTGACTGTTTTTTCCACTTATTTGTAACTGGGTTTTCCATTGATTATTGATAGCGCAACTCCTCTGAAACGGCTCGACATATTTTCATAAAACCTTGCATGTGGTAAGGACACACTATGTAGACGTGCATATTGTTGGAAATTTCTCCTTCTCCAAATTTTCTGGGGAGTTTTAGTCCCTTTGAACTAAGAAATCCGTAGGTTTCTTGACCTTACCTTTGTAAGTGCAACTCCTCTCAAACTTCACAAAACTTTGTATGTAGCAATGACACAACATGTAGATGCGCATATTATCGGGAATGTTTCCTTCTGCAACTGGTCTTGAACTTATTAGAAATCACCCTGTCTTTTGACCCTATCGTCTCTAAAACTGTTCAACAGAGTTTCATAAAACCTTATATAGCAAGGAAATAATATGTAGATGTGCACGTTGCCGGGGATTTCTCTTTCTGCATTTTGTCTGGGAGTTATGCCCCTTTGAACTTAGAAATCACTAGGTATTTTGACCCTATCCTTGTAAGCGCAACTCCGCTGAAACTGCTGAACAGATTTTCATAAAACTGCATGTAGCAAGAACATAACATGTAGATGTGCGAAGAGTCAGGGAATTGTCCTTTTGCAATTATTCTGGAATTAATGCCCATTTGAACTTAGAAATCACTTGTTAATAGTGAAGGAAAACCCTGTTTGATGTCGTTTCGACATTTCCTGTTAAACAATAACCTACTTCTTTTCTGTTTTGTCTCCTATGTTAATGGATCACGTGGTCGCTATAGCGAGTCTCTGCTCTTAATATATTGAGTAGTATTGTAGCACCACATGCGTTTGGTATTCAATTAACTTTAATCCTGTTGAAATACCGTATAAAAACCGAATCTGTTGTCCGTTATGTCAGAGTTTAATTCAATCAAGCTTTAGAGACGCTGTTGAACGAAAGTCAAACAACGTAGATTCTAAAGAGACGGCGAATTTATTGGCGGCATATCTTTTGTTCAAATTGTGTGCAGCAGATAGGCCGCGATCAGCGAGATACGGCCAGATAATATGTCTAGGTATTCTAAAGAATGTGAAATCCCTCTAAACCGGAAATTTAATAGGGGAGACTAGAGCAGCTTTCTGCATGACTTTAACCCTGCATTAAACTGTCACCTGTCTCCAAAACCAATATTCATACTAAATGTAACGTCTGGTTTAACGGAGGTTTACTATAAATGAAACGCATAACGACATATGTATTTATTTAATGTTGGTTTAACACATTATTTCTACATTTTCTACATTGCTTTTATAACGTTCACAGTTTATGATTAATTCTCCTATTGTAAACGCATAACGACGAAAGTCATTTGTTTAATTTTAACACACTCTTTTCTACCTTTTACAAGTAAAATTTTCAGAATGTATGACTAATTTGGCTATTGTATTCCCGCCTATATACTATGGTAATCACCTTCCCGAAAACTGCTTCTTCTGTAATTCTATTACATTGCTTGCATACTGTAGTACTTGCTATAAACATATATGTCATGCAACAAAACATGCACTGAAGAAAATATACACCATTGCAAAATACATCACATACATGCATATCTCATTAAGCATAATCATAGTCAATTTGCATGGATTTGTAAGAGATTGGTGACAAAAAAATGCAGAAATGTTCTGGAGGACCACAATTGCAAGGCGAAAATATCGCGTACAAAAATATGATTATGCACGATATATAATTTCAATGAAGGTGGCCATAAAATAATTCTTTATATTTTTAAGATAAATAAATCTATTTATCAATCGGTAATGTGTCTTGCTATAACTCAACCATCCGTTATTTTATTTTTGAAGTGTAAGCCCAATCGATATTTCAAAGAAACTGAAACATGATAAAGAATGCAGACGCTGGTGAAACGGCTCCTTTAGGAGCTGATTCTACATTGTTTGCTTAGAACACTGATCGTGTATGTCCTGCATTGAAAGGGTTAAGGAATGTTTATATAAAATGTTACAACGAACAAAAAGCAGCCCTCGATGCAATGTTAACACAATTGTTCCAGTTCTCAGAACAAAAAATGAATTTTCGTACGCAAGACCTAAAACCGTCATTTCTCCACTAAACCCTATGTTGTGACCACTATTTAGAATCGTCTCTTCGTTATAAAATAGGGTTAGGTGGGAAAAAAGACGTTATTTCTTGAAAATGTTTTAATTTACGCATCTTATCTGGACCATTGGCTCTGTAGGTTGTGAAACTTCACAATGAGAACTATTCTGACTATCCTTGCGGGCCATGTCCTGTATATATGTCACGGGCAATGCACCCATCACTAAATGTATTAACTTATATCCACGAAACACATGTCTGTATGTTCATTATACATATACTGCTTATCTAATCAAAACATACTCACAAACAGAAATACGCCTACATTGCCTAAATAACCTAAGCGACAACAACAAGAACAACAATCATCCCTCAAAAAGGATGTTTCAGGGATGGAAATATATTGCACTGCGAGCAGTTCGCCAATGACAGGCGACATGATCAACAGGTCTGTCACTATTTGCGACATTACTCGAATTTGCAAATTCGAGTAATTCGGCGTCTAAACAGGGTTTAGTCGGTTTTACACACGATAAATCTTTTAAAACTCGTGATCTGATCGGACGTAGTCATCACTGCACTTCGTGCATATTTGAGTAGAGGTTATTTAGTCTACAAGGGGAGAAGGGTTGTACAGTAAAACCCCTCTAAACCGGACGTAAAATTTAGTATAAATATTGGTCTTGGAGACAGGAGGCAGCTTAATGCAGGTTGAAAGTCATTCAGAAAGCTCCTCTAGGAGCTTTCTGAATGACTTTCACCCTGCATTAAGCAGCCACCTGCATAAAAGTATCTAAATACTTCTGTACTAGAATTCCGGTTTAGAGAGGTTTTACTGTACATTTATGTACATAAGCAGTCATAGCAAACTGTGACTAGCTCTATGTAAGTCGTCAATCAGGTTTAGAAAGCGGAGTGCATTTAATTTAGTTAAAACAACAGTAGAACCTGTATCATTAGGTCATCGCAAAGAGGTCCAATTACGGGTAAAAGTAATGCAGACAACTGCTATAGGAGCTGGCGACAATGAGCAAACACCTGTTATTGAAGCATCATTTGTTCAATAAATGAATGGCCGCTTAGGACAGGTTCTGTTGTATTCTCCCCGAGTTTGCAGGTCTTGTTTCAATACACCAAATTTGTGTCAAGTAATTCAAACCAGTCACACCTTTCAAAGTATACTATAGTTTATAGGAAGTGTTGTTTCTGTCTAGCACATTGTATTCAATGTATGAACTATATGGACTCTATAATACGTTCAATTACATCTGTACTTGTGACATACATCTCTATTTCATACGGTCTTCCGTAATACAATGTGAGCATGACGAGCATATATCGCAAGTGCTTTTATCTTTAATATATATTTCATTTTGACGTTTTAAGTGCCAAACTTCCAATAGTGACACATATTTATATTTTATTCTTCTCGAAAGACAGTTTATTGCAGTTTTATAATGGATATCATGTCCTGCACGCAACATTGGGGTACTGAAGCAAACAGATATATCACCACACCGATATATAAAGGGTTATGTTTATTCCTGCACTTTTAGCACTTGTCAGGGAATATTATCTTCTGCTTTAACGCTTAAAGTATATATTGCTTCCAATTCTTTATTTAAGTTGCAAACAGTTTGGATCCTTATAAGAAACCGAACTACTCGGAGTTGTTTGAAAAGTGTAATTCGCCAATAGTGTGCTGAAGATTCAAGAACTAAATTGGCCACATCAACACCAGCACCTATTTGATCCGCTCGTCGACAAGATCCTAAGGAGTAGCCTTAACCCTTCTCTTGCTGAATTTTAAAATACATTTCATCTTCTTTACCCATGCCCTGTTGCATATTTACATATATCTTCACTGTGTACAAGTATTTCGCTGTGAAATCACTGCTGTGGAGTGCACTGTTGCACAATCAACTTGTAAATAGTGCAGACCCTGATGAGACAGCTCCTGCAGGAGCTGTATCATCTGGGTCTTCACTATTTACAGGTAGGTATATTGACGCGAATAGCAAGCGAAGGGTTAACATAGGGTTACCTATATAACCTGAGTATACGAAAGATAATACAGACTGATGAAGGGACAGTTTGATCAGGGTACTCCCTATTTGGTACTATGTCAGCCTGATCACCCGTGGGGAATGGAGAGAGCATATCCGAACATTCGGGGTATTTAGGTTAGGTGGAAAATAAGTGAACTGTTCTTGAACAATTCTTACTTTAGCCTTTCCTATAATATGTAAAAACATTTTCACGCATTGGCAAATATAATAGACCAAGATCAGACGGTTTCTAAAGAGGCCGTCTGATCAGAGTCTGTTTGCTTTTGAAACAATATAGATTTGAGTCTACAATTTTTGTCAAAATAAAACAGTTTTTGAAAGGTTTACATTATAGCAATTCAGCTAAATTGTCATGTCATGTCATTATTTCTTACAGAGCTACAGATCACAGGTGCCCTTCGCATGCCATGTCTCCACAACAACAACAACTCCATCACAAATACATTATTTTTTTAATCACATGTCATAAGTATCTAAAATATACCGAAAGACAGTTTTCTGACCCAACCCCAAAACAATTGTTTTTTGGAATGGCGAACACCCTTGCTCTATATAATAAGTAAAAGGTATTCAACTCCGGCCAAAATCTGCTCAAAAATCGATGGGTTCATTCACTGCGATCGTCCTTGAAAGCTTATTTGACCACCGATTTCCATAAACTTTTTATATATCTAGAGGAGGGTGTTCGCGAATTTGTTTTTTGGTTGGGTCAGAAAACTATCTTTCTGTATGGTTTAGATATTTATGACGTGTGATTAAAAACTATTGTATTTGTGATGGAGTAGTTGTTGTGACAAAACATGCGAAGGGCATCCATGCTATAGATGAGGGTGCGTATCAAAATATTAAAAATGTCATTTCTCCACCAAACGCTATACTGTGATGATTCCAGAAATAAAGGAGCTATTCTTGACAATGTTTAAATTTATCTGGACCTCTGTAATCTTACATGTGTATTGAACGCGGAAGTGTTTAAGCAAGTACGAACGTATTTGTGCATCTGGATTGGCAATGTTGCTGCTCCGTAATGCAAACGTTTTAAGATGCATAAAACACCATGAGCAAACCTGATTTGGGTTTTGAGTAACCAGGTACAGGTACATTTGACACTGAGTTTACTTTGGAGTATATGCCATCAATCAAGCAGGGACACTGTAATTTGCTTCTTTGTATTAAATCGTAAATATACAGAATATAAATGTAGGTGGGGTCAACATGAATTTGATTGATTGTGTCTGACTCTTTCTAACGGTTTCACAGATAAAACATTAACCTTTCCCGCGAGGTAGAGGTGCAGCTTCAAGCATTTGCAAACAGAGCATAACCGTTAGGAGCCATTTGATCAGAGTCTATTCTGTTTGCGTATGGACATCTATAGATCTCATTCTACAGTTTCTGCGAGAGCGAACATGAGGCGTTTTGTACAGAACAGCATACCATTCATTTCACATGAATATAACTGATTCGCCCAATGAAGTGTTTAATATGAGCACAGCTTGCATCATTACGTTACCCTTTAGTGGTTGGTTGTCTGTTAAAATATCTAACAATTAAGCCATCGGATTAATAATTTACAATTTGGCAAGACAGTCAAATAAATTGAATATTGACTACAAACATCCCATGATTCGTATGTAGACCACTTTCAGGACACGAAGTAAAAACAACATATTTAAGAGCAATGCGAAATGGTCTTTAAAAAGCCATTTGGAATGGGTTGGTATAGTTGCAGTCTATAATTGACGGATATCATTACTTCCAAGCGTGACTTCATCTATTAAGTGGCTTTATAAATTGCGATATTGTTCCCATGTGATAAGAAACATTTTTCATTTCATTCAATTTTATTTAAATATGATCGAAAACTCCCGCAAGAAAATAATTTATCAACAGTAAGAAAGTATTACCCACAAACCATGAACACTGTCTCAATAACAGAACAATAAATATGATTTACATACATGTACACACATAGTGTGTATAATTTTTAACCCACTTCGCCGTTAATTAGTCCTTATCCAGCTATTCGCGACTTGACTCGCATCTGCAAACAACTTGAGGCCAGATGAGACGCCGAGTAACTCGGCGTCTCATCTGGACCAAAGTTGTTTGCCACTCGGACAAAGGTTTCTCAAGATCTTTATCGAATCAAAAGCAGTACAAGCTGGAGAAGACCGTATTTTGTCAAAGCGGAGAAAGGGTTTGGCAAACTAAACCATGATAGTGCTACAAGTCTCTAATTGTGTTTATACTAAACCCCCTCTAAACCGGAATTCTAGAAGAAAAGAATTAAGATAGTTTTAGGCAAGATACTGCTTAATGCAGAGTGAAGGTCATTATGAAAGCTCCGCGACCTGACTTTCATTTGCACATTGCTTAGACCCAGATGAAACGCGAGTAAATCAGCGTCTTCACACAATTGCAATACTTTCCTGAAATCCTAATCGGACGTAGTCATATTAAATAGACCCAAAATTGAGCAGACTGCGAGCATTTCGCCAAAGACAGTGGGGATAAGGTTTATTATATTTGAGTATTGAACACAGGAGTGTACAGTAAAACCTCTCTATAATGACCACTAAATTGTGTTAATTAGTTGGTATTCATGACAGGTGGCTGCTTAAAGCAAGGTGAAAGAAAAACAGAACGCTCCTACAGGAGCGTTCTGTTTTACTTTCTCTATGCTTTAAGCAGCCACCTGCATTTAACACAGAATACTTGATGTAATTTAGGGGCTGTTATAGAGAGGTTTTACTGTATAAGACTTTGATCAAAGACGAGTATAAAAAGTTCGGGGAGTACTATGACCCCTACCTTACAAGAAGTTTACAGTTGAACCTGTCTTAATCCGCCATCAAGAAGAGGTCTAAATATGGGTCTGTAAGGCAGGCAGTTGCTTAACGCAGGTCAAAAGTAACGCAGAAATCTCCTGTAGGAGCTTTCTGTATTACTTTTGTCCTGCATTAAACAACCGCTTGAGTTTTAAGACGCATATGTTTACTGATTGGACGCTTAACCCATTCCCTCATATTGACGCCTTTTGACGCCTATGTAAAAGAGCAATAAATTGTTCCTATGGAGTAAATGCTGTATTTATCACAATGGTTTCACAACTACACAATTCTAAAGTTTTCCTTTTCTATAGTAAATGCTCTTTTTTGGTAGATTTATTCAAAAAGGTAGGATCTAAAAATAGCCTATGAGGTAATGGGTTAATACAAGTTCTTCTGTACTTTAATTGCATATTTACATGAATGCACCAACCTTTATCCAGCTATAAAATAGTATGTCTGTTCATATTTCAATCTGGTGCAATGTGACTACATCTGATTCGAACATGCTATTGAAAAACTATTGACTGAAAGTCAAGAAGCTTGGATGCTGATGAGACGCCAAGTTACTCATCTGAACACAAACTGTTAACAAATACGTGACGTGCCAGGCTGCGGTTAGCCGGCAAAGCGTTCAGGTACATTCTTCACTGCCCGTCCGAGACAATTGTTTTCAACTCAATCGTCTGTATTTACATGATATATATTAGTTTAATATTCCTGAAATTCTAGAGACAGTTTTTAACTAATCTCAAGTGCTATTGTTGATTTGAGTTGTAGCCTTCTGGCCTGTTGACTATAATACTTTTTGGGTCTGCGTACGGTTTCATTCTCGAGCATTGTGACTACAGCTTACACACTTTAAATCATACAAGCCTGAATCATTACTCAAGCATCAGATCGGTCAGATATTGACTACGTCAAAATCTGACCGATCTGATGCTTGGGCATAATTTCGTACCCAGACTGAAGAAGGTTTTATAGGCACGGGGCCAGATCTTTAACGTCAAAATCAATAATTAACCCTTATTATGCACAACGCGACCTGGCTGACATTTGTTAATATCTGAAATAAAACGCCATTTCAAAGCAATTTTCAAAAACATAAGTAGGCCCGAGAACATACGGTCTTGTTCTTAAACTTCTTCAAATTACGACGTGTCTATTGTAGGCCTTCTCTGAGATAAAGCAAGCCTTAGTCTTCCACATGTTTTTATCACTCTGTCCTCTTCGAACATCAATTAGGCAAAGCTTTACAAAAATATATGTTGAAATACTTTTCCTAGGCAAAAGCATAGAGCATGCAGGTATGGATTTTCTATGGCAAACAATGTAGACTCATGTGAGAGGGTTCTCTCATCTGGGTTTAACTTGTTTGCCATTGTTTGCAAATGCAACTTTAGTTGTGACTGGCAGACTATAGATTAACCATATCCCTGTTCAATATTCATGTAAGAAATAATGATATCGTGAATGTATATTAGCTACATTTTTATACGGCATTGGTAGACAAGATTGCTTTGGTACTGGTAGAAACTGTATTGCCGGGCCTATTATAGTTTCATAAGAAAACAGAGCCGACCCTGATCAGACGGCTCCTATAGGGGCCGTCTGATCTGGGTCTACTCTGTTTGCAAATGCGTGAAAACACGAGGGAAAGGGTTATTGATACCTAGTAGTATATAGGGGATGCACATGCAAGACGTATCCATGGACCATGAGTCATGTAACCTTTAGCCTGTTGCCGGCAGATTCACGATTACTTTTGCAAATAGTTTGGATCCAGATGAGGCATCGAGTAACTCGGGACCTCATCAGGGTCTTAACTGTTCATATCATGAGCGTGCCTTGAACTTTGAAAACATACTAGGTGAACAACTGTGTGACATAACTTGCCCAGCAGACTTAAGGCAAACACCATTCTTTCTCTCCATAATGACAACAAAGCTTAACAGGTGACAATCTAAAGGTTGACCTATATGCAACAGATATACACATGTATAACGCTGCAGTATATTCATTTTGACGCATCTGATATATGAGGTGATAATTTGCAAATTCACCCAAGTACATCAAGGATATACAGGTAGCAATTTGCAGATTCACCCAGTTGCATCAGCTTAACACATGTGATAATTTGCAGATTTACCCAGGTACATCAGGTACATGTAAACACATGTGATAATTTAAAGATTCACCCTGATGAATCAGGTACATACACTAGTTATAAATTGCAGATTCACCAGTGTGCATCAGTTCCTTACTCGGTGTTTAATTCTTGGCGAATCTGTCAATACCAAAATGTAAACAGTGGATTAAGATGGGACACTGAATAACTCTCATCAGGATCCACCCAACTGTTTGGTGCTATGATTGTGAATTTAAAACAGATAGGACGAACAGTCAAACTTTCAAAGTTAAAGCAGACGAAGAAGTTTCAATACGATTAAACGTTACGCCCAAACTATTGCTCTATTATAGTATACCCCGTCTCGTTTCTTCTTATTTAGAACATATTCAGACAGGCTTCAGCATTATCTTTACGTCGATTCCTTTGGGAGAATACCAAACAAAACTGAACACCTTCTTGTCTTTGCCATAGGTGAACATTGCAGTGTGTCTACAGAGAGTAATATATAACCACATGATCGGGCAATGACAATTATGAAACAATATTATGGCACCGCTTAGTCTTTATGCTAATTATATGACACAATGTGACCCAATATATTAGTTTGTTTCGTGCTTTATATCGACAGTCAGAATAAAACATTTGCAAAGTGAATTATTGTCTAGTATTAACCCATGTCCTGCTAAACGCGAACCTACTCCGTGCTACAGATAAACGTGCGTTCTCAAATACTACAATCGTCATTTCTCCACAAAACCCTATACTGTGACCACTCTTTAGAATCGTCTCGAAGAGATTCATTCATTCACACGAAGAGACGATTCTAAAAAGTGGTCACAACACAGGGTTTGGTGGAGAAATAAATAAGTTATTCTTGAATATATTTTAATGTATGTGTCTTATCTGGACCTCTGTTACTGATATTTTCAAACAGCTTGGATGCAGATTAAAGACGCAGAGTATTTCATTTTAAACGAATTGAAAGTAAGTAAAAACGTAATACAGATCAGTGTTCCAGCCGATTTTAACACTTTCCTCCATAAAAACGCCTTTCTATGCCTCTGTAAAAGTTACTTTATTAAACCATTGTGATAAATAGAGCATTTGCACCTATTTAAGTTTCAAACTACGAAATTCCAAATTTTTTCTTTTCACTAGTTAATGCTCCATTTCGGTAGATTTGTTCAAAGTGGAGGGATCTAAAATAGCCTATGGAGGAATTAGTTTATTTGTTTCGGCAGGCAAAACAGCCGGCATGTTGTACAGAAGAGATACTCATAAAGGTTGGTTGACTTGGTTAAATGACCAATTTTGCATACACAACTACCATACTCAATATCACAGAATGACTAATTCTTTCCCTGTTGAATAATCATATAAGAAATAATGACGTCATTAATATTCATTAGCTGAATTAGTATGATGGCATGTATACACATGAATGTTTGGTATGTATAGAAACTTTGAGGTCAAATCTTTTTTAATTTCATAGGCAAACAGAGCAGGTCCTGTGGTCCAATATAGGAGCCATATGGGTCCATGCTTATAAAACTTTTTAGTTGAGTCCGAGTTCGTTCTCAAGCTTTTGATTGGTCAGATTTGAGTTCTCAACCAAAGGCTCAAATCTGAGCAATCAAAAACTTGAGAACGAACTCAGACTCAACTAAAAGTTTTATAAGCATGGATACTGATCAGGGTCTGCTCTTTTGCAAAGGGCTGAAAAACAGTTGGTATAAAGAAACGGGTTAAGACTATACCACACGTGACAGGTCTTATGAAGATTGTAGCTCACATTCCCGTTTTGAAATAATGATGTCTGCACAATTTTGTATTTGGTGCTATATTAATTACTTCTGATTCGATCAAACCTTTGAGGAACAATTTACTGAGTGTAAACATGTTGGATCAGATGACACTTTGAGCTACTCGGCGTATTATCTCGAGCCTAGCTCTTTGCAAATTTGAGTCAGGTCGCGAATAGCGGGATAAAGGTCATTATTCCTGTTCAGAGCTACAGTTAAAGATGTCTCCTCAAATACTAAAATTGTCATTTCTACACATAACCTTTTGTTGTGACCACTCTTTAGAATCGTCTCTTTGAAACAATTCTAAAAAGTGGCCACAACATAGGGTATGGTGGAGAAATAAAGAAGTTATTCTTGAAAATGTTTTAATCTATGCATCTTATCTAGACTTCTGTCTGTTTAGATAAATTTGGCATTATTCCTTGTTTTACACCGTTTAATGTATCAAGGAAATTGTTTTAAATTAGATAGCTGCGTCTTATATCGTTGTATACGCTTCCTATTATTCATTTATTTGATTAATGTAATATCAGAACTCTCGAAAATAGTCTTGAATTTGGCAATTAATTATGAGGATTTGACGTGTTCAGAAAGACACAATCAATTCGTACGTAATGGAGACTGTTTACGCCTTTTTGCGTCGTATCCTAATTACCGCAATAATTCGGACAGCAATTGTTAGCTAAATAATGTAGACCAATGTCAAACTGTTCCTGATGGTGCAATCCGTTTAGGAAAATCAGTCCTATATACAACTGTAATTCAAATATTCCAAAATGGTGCCAATTTGACTTACAGTGAGTGGAGACTCGTTGTTCGAATACGTAAGCGGTCATCAAGAAAAGTAGGTCTAATTTATGAGTCTGTAAGGCAGCTGGTAGTTTAATGCGGATCAAAAGTAATGCGAAAAACTCCTATAAGAGTAGAATCACACTCCCCAGGTCGAAATTAACAACCAACAGCCCTAAGTGCTCACAGTGGCCATTCCCAGTATTAATGTGTGATTTTAGTGAACGACCTCTACCGCATTTAAAACATCATTATATATTTATGTATCAATTTCCGCACCCAGTCAGCTGTCAAATGGCTGTACATGAGGTTTCATGTAGAAAATAACATCAGTTTACGTTTCATGTGCCCAATGACGAACCAGGAAATACATCGACTGTAATTTATATACCAATTCTTCACTATTTTTTAAATTATCCCTCGGTGCAACACCAATAGAGAATTTCAAACTAGATTATGGTGTGTGGAGTGTTGCAATATTGTATAAAGAAAAGTATTTCTTCAATAAAAAAAACATTTCTTCAATAAATAATATATTTATTCAATCTCCAAAACATATTTGTTCTAAAAAATAACTCAAAACAAGTGTATTTTTCAAATTTGGAATTTGAAAATAGGTGTCAGTTTAATGCAGAACATAACATTTTCCAGAAAGATACTATAGGAGTTTTCTGGATTACTTTTGCCGTGCATCTGTGTGTTTATAGATGCCTATGCTAATAAATCATGTGTTTACCTTATCGTGGTTTTACTCCATAATTGTTTAAATTTGCCATGTCTTGACTATGAAAGAGACAAAAAATAAAACAAATAACAACGTGAATCATATAAAAACGCTTACAAACGCTTACAATTACTCACAGGGCTTGCTGCCGTTTTCAATCGGATTGAATTCGGATGAGACGCCTTATCAGGAATCAAACTGTGTGACATATCACGTCATCCTGTAACTATAACAACGATAGCATATACAACGTTATCCTGTAAATATAAGTACAATAACACCTAAACACATACAATCCCTAAGTAATTAAACTTTTTTGAATTGAAGGCAAACTCAAGTTGTTACTGACTGCTGTACACAATCCTATTCAACGCGAAATACAGCCACTCAAAAGAAGTATAATTCTGTATGTTTTAATAGACGATAGCTTAATGCAAATACAAAGGTTATACAGTTCACTCCTATTAGAGCTTTCTGCATTACTTTGCTTTGCATTAAGCAACCGTATGTTATACCAGACTCCTATGTTAATAAAGTATTAGGTCGTATTAGTGATGCATTGCTTTACGTGTGTATACGTGCCCATTCGTAGATAAGTTTTAAACATTTATACACATGTACATCTGATAATTTAGGATATCCATTATAAAGAAAGTTACAACTTAAAACGCTTTTAGAAAAAAATACCCTCTTTGTTTTAGCAGAATATTGCAGCTTCAGTAGATTTTGGTAGACGAACACGAACAAAACGCATGCTACAAGTGCTTAAAGACGTTACCAAAAAACGCCTATTACACGTGCTTAAAGACGGGTTTAGTTCACTAGAGCTGTAACTGCAATGCAATAAAGCAAAAACAACACAATATCGCCGTGAATCAAGTATATGTTATGATACGCCGCTATTCAGGAACAATAGTGAAGTATTAATTACGAAAGTGTAATATTAAATTGAAGGAGTTCAAATACGAATATTTAACCTTTACAGCACGAGACACGAGTCACTGTTCTTTGCAAACAATGTATACCCAGATGACAGGGCTCCTAGAGAAGCCCTCTCACCAGGATCTGCACTGTTTGTCATATTCAACATTTCTTTAGAACATATCCTAAATATTCACCATAAGCTTGACCTGTTTGAAATTTGAAATCGTCCATTTGAATATTCAGCCCCGTAAAGTTTAAACATAGGACATAGCGCACTTCAGACGTTCTCCGCACTCGACCCTAATAGAAGATAAACAAAATACATTATCAAGCATATTGGCATAAGTCGGCACACACGTCAAATAACACGAGAGGGCACATGGTTTGAAAAAGCGTAAACCTTTTAGGCAGGTGGTTGCTTATATGCAGCATGGAAGTCATGCAGAAAACTCCAAGCTCACAACTTCCATCCTGTATTACAGCCGTCATTGTCGTCATACTTAACCTTTGACGCCATTAATATGCCTTTGCGAACAGAGAGGACCAAATCAGACGGCTCCTATAGAAGTCCCCTGGGCAATGTCTACTCTATTTGTTTATAAACTATTACATATCTAATTCTACAGTTTCTGTGGTGGCAAACGTTTCGTGTGTTAAAATGCCATTTAGCAAATATAAATAATATCCATGTCATTATTTCATACATTAATATCCATGGAGTAAAGGGTTAATTGAGTGCTAGAATTAGAGAGATTTTACTGATTACGGATACTTGTGAAATTTAAGGAAGTGCACATTTTGTCCTATAATCTGTGTTGAAAAGCACCAATGGTTGAACAGATTTTGTCCAAGTACAGCCACAGTAGTAAGATATTCAGCAAGTGCGTGTGTTACTCTCAATATTAGGTACTACTTTAAAACGATTTTTTCATTGTTAATTTAAAGTGTGCACATTGTTATACATGCTTTTCAAATTATGTGCTTCGTACTTGTCATATAGTTGCTGATGCACTGAATCAATATAAAGTACCTCGGAAATTGAAGAGCGCTCCAGAAGATATGAAATATTTCTTTAGCCTCGCATCTTAATTGAATCTTCGTCCCATTTTCCTTCCGACGCTAATAGCTTTCGTTGTTGCTAAGGCCCGAGTGCACAGGGAATGTCATCATTAATGAGAGTTTTAGATACGGGGAGTTTTTAAGAAACAAAGCCAAATCAAGGAATCAGTAAGTTGTATTGTAAGTCTAGGTCAACAGAAATTTAAAAATACATATTACTAAATCTGCATATGGTTGACAATTTACATGGAATCATGGATTGCAATGCGAGTTTTTAAATTAATTTCGAATGTTGAATAAAATGATTTTATATCACCATATCCAAATAGTTGGCTTGGTTTTGTGTAGAGACATTAGTATTTATAAAGTCTTTTATCGGAGCAATATATAAAGACATGTAAAAGTAACATTTCTCTAACAAATTCTATGTTGTAACCATTATTTAGAATTGCTTCGAAGACATTTGTAATGCTTAGTCATAATATAAAGTTCGTAGGATAGATAAACAGCAACTCATTTAATGTTTTAATATTCGCATCTTATCTGGAACATTGTAGTGTGTTCAACCAAAGTTTAAAACAATGTCATCTACAGAGATAGCCTTTGACAGCGTTTGTTATACATCTATTATATAGTAACTAATGACTGTTGATGTAAACTAGTATGGACTATGATGATCTGCCTTGAACTTCGCTGTCTTACTTAGATAGAGCCGCAAATCATATGTACGCGTTCGTTAGTTTGATGTAATTGTATATCTATGTGTCCAATACATTCGCATTGCATCCCACTGAAACATGCAACAAGTATACATAATGCGCAGCCGTTAAACTACGCTACTATCAGTAGTAAAACCACCCATAACTGTCCTTTATGTAGACAAACAGTATAGACCTTGGTAAAAGCGCTTCCCCATTAGCCCTTTGATATAGGTCTTTTCCGTTTTCGAAGGTCTTGCATACTCGGTCCCTGCGTATTAATGATTAAACAACCTGGTGATAAAACATCGCATAACCATATACTCCATGAATATTCATATAATACAAAATGATATCATTAATATTAATTGAATTATTTGTAATAATAGCACATGGACACAAGAGGTATTGTCCAGTGCATAAACTATAGAATTATATCCAAATATATAGTATATCATAAGCAAACAGAGAAGACCCTGATCAGACGGCTCCTATCGTTGTCTGATCAGGATTTATTCTGTTTGCAAAGTCGTAGAAAGGCGTATTTATGAAGTAAAGGATAATTATTTTGAAATATTAACCTTTTTCCTGCACAACCTGACCAACCTTGCATTCACAAACAGCACGGATGCATTGGAGACGATGGGTATATAACACGTGACCCCAGCGTCCAGCCTACATCTGATACTCAATAGTTTATCAAAGCTTGAACGGATTAGAAGGAAATAAAATTTGCTCCAGGTCAAATTATAGCACCAATCGTGAAAGGGACATTGTATAATGTACCGTAGGTATTGATGATTATATGCAGGAGGATACGGGACTGTTGATTTACACTGTAATTACAATCACATGTATACTTAAAAATCAAGAACCTTTGCCGTCTCTTCATACCAGAGCTGTCAATAAGATGTATACAGAACTATAAAATACTCTTAACCTTTACCCTGATATGGACAAATGAGAGAAAACCTATGCAATCAGGTTGGATCCAGATGAATTCGGCGTCTCATCAGGATCTAAACTGTTTGATATCCCGATTGCATTTTGGTAGACAAATTGATTATATCTTGAATTTTGAAAATGTAGTAGGTGCACATTTCTGTAAAATAATTTGCTCAGCAGGCTAAAGGTTAATCACTAAAACGATATTCACTGGCAGCATTATAGGGTTAAACGGAGAAATATAAAGTAAATTAATTAGAATTTTCAAATACTCTTCTTATCTACATTCTGTAGAATATGTACTGTTTATGTTCTTCAAAACATATTTATGCCATTCTATTAGGGACATGCTTCATCTTAATTCAGGTCGCACGTAATATATTACTGTATATATCATTCAGTGTCTGTACCGGAAACCGGTGTTTGCAAGATACGTATGCATTTGGTTAAAATGATATGTTCTGTCATGGTTATAAACCTTGATGAGAAAGTTGAATATGTTCTGTTGGGTAAATTGTGTTACAAATATAAATAAACATTTCTTCATACTGACAACCATAACATTTTCAAAAAGTAATAATACGACGAAAGCGATAGTATTTGAATTGAATTTAACAGTTAATTGGCTATAATATAATAAACCTTTATTGTTGCTAAGGTGTTTGTATGTGTGTGTTTGTGTGTTTGTGTGTGCGTGTGTGTGTGTGTGTACGTGTGTGTGTGTTTGTTTGTTTGTTTGTGTGTGTATGCGCGCGCGCGTGTGTGCGTGTGTGCGTGTATAAAATTAAGCAATATATTTCACTTAATCCTGGTCTGGAGTACATGAATGGGTTTATACCAATCACAACTCAGATGTGTATTTCACGCTAGTTTATGATGAATGTCGCGGGTATCCGTTTGACGGTCATGCCAGTACCGTTCCAATGTCTGATATTTTTGTAGCTCTGTTTCAAAGGTTACAAGTACCAACAAGCAATCATCGGCTCTAAAGATTATATAATTCCTTACTAAAAGCGGAAGTCCCTACATTCGACGCGTTTCAAAAATACCTAAAATATACAAAACTCGTTTGTTTATATGCTGAATAGTAGTATATCGCATAAAAACATATCCGATAAACGTTGAAAATGACAAAACAACCATGTGTTTGATATCGACGATCCCGCTTTTATTCCCCGATGTTTCAGTTTTATTCGGGTTGGGTTTGAGTTTCATATCTGTTTGCGTCTCTCTGACCATTTCCGAGAAATGCCGTTACGTATACAATAGAGCGATCGGGTGATCATCGGCAAAGCGCTGTAAATTTGAACGGAAAAAGCTCGATAATACTTTGTTGTTGAACAAAACATATAAGTCTTGATGAAATCGATTTATTTTGTATCACAGAGGCATTTTTAGATATAAGTTCAAATTGACAATAATAATGATTGAGCATAACAAATACCAAGTTTTATGATATTATTGAAAATATGCGTTCATTGTAGGGACCGTTTGACCCATTCTCTCCAATTGGTGCCATTTGTACTTCTGTAAAAGTCATTTATTGAAACACTGTGTCAATAGATGATTTGCTCCTATGGAGCAAATGTCCTATTTATCACAATGGTTTCAAAACTACACACTTATAACATTTTGCTTTTCTATAGTTAATGCTCCTTTTTGGTTGATTAGGTCAAAGGGGTTGTGTCTAAAAATAGTCTATGAAGGGATGAGTTAAAAGAGTTTTACTGTACAAAAATAAACAATAATATTCTGATTAACAAATGAACACATTCCTGACAATTAGCACATGTCTTGGCGATAAGCATTTAATTTATAAGCAACAGCTCGCTAATGCGAATATTAAGTAAAACAAATGTAGAACAGTTCAGGCAATATGGCTGCTTAACCTTTACTCCATGAATATTCATGTATGAATAATGACATCATGAATATATATGAACTGTATTTTTATCATGACACTGAACAATCGAATATATTTATAAGGATAGATACTGTTTTAGAAGCAAACAGAGCAGAACCTGATCAAATGGCTCCGACAGGATCCATCTGATCTGGATCTTCTCTGTTTTCCAAGGCATAGCAATGCATATTTATGGAGTAAAAGGGTTAATTCAGGGTGAAATTCTTACCGAAGAGCTTTCTGAATAAATGTTATCCTGTTTTCACCTGCTACCTATCTAAAATACCAATAATGGTACATTTACTTATTTGCCCATTCGGGTTAACGAAGTTTCAGTTTTATATATTAACGAATGCTGATACTGAGCTTGTGTGTAAATTCATGAAACAAAAATGTGTCAAACCGCTGATTAACCCATTGCCTCCTAGACTATTTCTAGACCCAACCGCTTTGAATTAATCTACCGAAAAGGAGCAATAACACTAGAAAAGGAGAATTTCAGATGTGTGTAGCTTTGAAACCATTGTGATAAATAGAGCATTTGCTTCCATGGAACAAATGCTCTATTTATCATAATCGTTTCAAAATATGAATTCTGAAGAGGCGCACAAGGGCATCAATAGGAGAGAATGGGTTAAGTCACTTTCATTTGTATTCAGATCATCATTACCTTGTTGCGAATGTCACACATACATGTATCTGGTTTACAGTTGATCAAACTCATGCTTCAACATCTTCAGTGCTAAGATTCACTAACGGATATAACGAATGCATTTTTAAGTTTTATTTTACGCCATGTGACTTAAGACACGGTTTCAGTAAAGTGTCAGTGCAGAGCGTACAATAGTTGTTGAACTAATGGTTTACAGACCTTTGGTGTGCCTATTTTGTTCAGTATATGATTGAACCTTTTATATAAAACTTCAAAATACATCTTACATTGAACGAGATCATATCCTTAAACGTTTAGGACGAAATAAAACACAGCCAGCAAACCACTACTGGGGTGTGTGATGGTCTAGTGGTAACGCGCTTGTCTACAATTCCGGAGGGCCGGGGTTCAAAGATAATTTACAAGAAACAGGCATGGTAAAATGATGCACATTATACACGTCAATAAGCGCCCAAAAAATTATACTAAACAAGCCAAGGTTACTGCTGTTCATTCAAAGCTCAACATTTACAAGTAATAAACATCGGATATTTCTATGATAAATCAGACACTACTTCTCATAATTGACGATTTTCCAGACTGTATACATATCATTATTACTGTTCTATGAATAACAATGATAGCAATTTGAACCAAGAGACACATACATAATAGCCAAACGGTTCCTCCAATACCTCAATGTTTACATATTGTTGGTAACAGTAACTTTGTGCTGATGTTTAAATGAAGAAGTCGTTGCAATAATGTGAAGATGTATGCAGTTCAAGTACGCCAAGACTTGGCTATTTCATACAATTTCAACATTTTCGGGACGTTTTGGAATTCAATTCGAACCATTACACAATGAATAAAACAATGACACACATCTTGTTTAAATGGTTTAAAATGCTTTGTAGGTAAGGAATATATGGATTTTACTTTACAGATACTCGTCAACTTCTGATTCAATTAAGTTTCTGAGAAACTATTGACCAATTGTCAAACAGTTTGGATTGGGATAAGACGCCGAGTTTCGGGTAGATGAATGGGATGGATTATGCCGTGCCGCAGACGCTTTTATACAAGGTTATTTAAGTTCTTGACAATGGTTGTTGCCGTAATCTACTACCACCACCACCACCATCACTACTACTACCTCTACTACTTCTACTACTACTACTACTACTTCTACTACTACTACTACTACTACTACTACTACTACTACTACTACTACTACTACTACTACTACTACTACTACTACTACTATTACTACTACTATTAGTCTACTAACTACGTATTACTACTACTGCTACTATTACTACTAGTACTACTACTGCTGGTACTACTACTACTACTATTACTGTTACTACTACAACTACTACTACTTCATATATTACTTTTACTAACTACGTATTACTACTACTGCTACTACTACTACTAATGCTACTACTACTACTACTACTACTACTACTACTACTTCTACTACTACTACTACTACTGGTGATACTACTACTGCTACTACTACTATTACTACTACTATTAGTCTACTAACTACGTATTACTACTACTGCTACTACAACTACTAGTACTACTACTGCTACTACTACTACTACTACTACTACTACTACTACTACTACTACAATGGTTGTTGCCGTAATGTACTACCACCACCATCATCACTACTACTACCTCTACTACTACTACTACTACTACTACTACTACTACTACTACTACTACTACTTCTACTACTACTATTACTATTATTACTACTACTATTACTACTACTTTTACTACTACTACTACTACTGCTACTACTACTATTACTACTACTATTAGTCTACTAACTACGTATTACTACTACTGCTACTACTAGTACTAGTACTACTACTACTACTACTACTACTACTACTACTACTACTACGACTATAACTAATACCTACTACTACTTGTACTAAACTAATAATGGTAATTAAATACACGTAGTTGCGAATGACATTTAATACCTTATAAACAACATGTTTGTTATAGCATAGACATTACCCGCAGACAGTGGTGGAATGATAAACAGCGTTTTCTGTGATCTTGTTTATTGTCTGATTCGCATGCAGAAATAGTGCTGGGAAAGAAATAATCATTGATTGCCGCTGTCATAAATCATCGAATACGAATTATAATTGACAAGGTTCCAGATTGATCCCATATCGCCATGGCTGTTCCATGAATAACAATGGTATTTCGTTGGCAAAGAAACCATTTAATTAATGGTATTTTCATAAGTCGTGTGTGAACCGCTTCTATTTTATTCTAAGAAATAGTCCTATAACTCTATAGTTCTTCATAGAAATATACATTTATATATATGTTGCTTTCGTCTGTTTTCAGACTATTTATAATATGGACGGCAATACAATTTTCCGTTTCTATAACAAATATATATCCTAAGTGTAATAATAAAATGTTTCATCTTCTGCTCTGTTGGAAATAAAATAAATCTCATTATACAGCCTACAACTGTACATTCAGTCATTATTTCTTTCATGGATACTCCTGATGCACAATGTTCAGATTACTATCAACAACAAGTATTTGGTTTTATCCTTTGAACAACGTGCCTTTGAATAAGTTGCATGTAACACCGTGAATTAATTGTATCAAACATTTAAAACAATACAAATCCTTTAACATTTCATATTTAGCACACATTTAAACGGAATGGCACTCTCATATACGCCAACCGTTTGGACGAACTGGCAGTTATAATATATAATGAGGTAACATACGTCTTTATGAAATGTGAATGCATTGCTGAATAGTAGCAATGGTTCTACTGTCAACTTATTTTGACATATAAGTTGCTAGCATATTGATAGCGCCATTTATTACCAGCACGGGCAAACGTATTGGTATCACGGAGCTCAAATTTATGCTAAGTGTTTGTGTTCTACAAATAAGTATAACGTCGAAAACGCGCTCACATAGTGTTTAGCCAGCTTAGCGTTTTTCAAAGCTTTCTACGGTAACATGCAGTACGTCCCTACATATTAGTCTGTTGCTAAGGTTACACTGTACATTCTGAAACGAGATTTCTGAAATGACCACTGTGACATTATAAAAGAGGATTTTATTCATATTGCAAACCTAGGAACAGACATGCATGTTGACAATCAACATTTAAAAACAAAATTAAAATATAGTTCCCATATGGATTATTGTTTGAAAAGATATGATCTATAAGGCAGGTTGTGGCTTAACGTAATACTTATTCCTGCATTAGGCAACCACCTTCTTTTTAAGGCTCCTATGTTTAATAAATGAATGGCCGTTTAAGACAGGTTCTAAGAATAACACTACGTTTCTTTCGATATGAGCGTACATAGTACAACATAAATGAATACGTTATATAAGTATCCCTAATGTAGTTCAATACATATACCAAACTTGGTTACTTAAAACATGAAGCATATTAATGGCATTGCTATCTTGATTAACTCGTGCATTAATGATTAGTTATGTCTGTTTTGTGCTAGATATGGTAAAACTAACGTTTTGTCACCCTTACATTGTGTGTGTGTGTCACTTATTTTCTGTCGATGATTTGATAATGGTTGACGTTTGTGTGTGACCTTTCCTGTTTGACTTTAAATTACTACTTTTTCGACACGTTTCAAACTGTACACTAATCAAGAAAGGTTGTAAGCGTGTTATACACGAATATGTCTGTGACTTATATCTGAGCTTTATTGCGTGTATACGTATATATATGACAATGTTGTGTTTATTTCCAATTCATATGATGTGATCGTAGATATCCCTAAAAAACTGTGTATTGTACCGGACGTGAATGGATAGTGTTATACGTCACATTGTACAATGTGACGTATTGCACTCTCCATTCACGTCCGGTACAAAACACAGTTTACAGGGATATCTTCGATCATCAGGTTTAATGATTAATCAACCGGATATCTGTTATACGTATACGCTATGCCGAAGTTTAATTTCTTAACATCATTTTTTAAACATTCATTGATAGAACACTCGTTTAGACTTCTTTAAGAGTACAAACGTAAATGATCCCTTTACGGAGTTGTTAAATATATACCAGTCACTTACCTTCATATCGATTCCCTTTGGAATGAATACATTCCGTTTTGGAATTTAATTAAATGTCATTGCACGTATATTCTACATTTGGCCTGCCTATTAAATAGTTGGCAACGTTTCAGCTGATACCACAATTGTATTTATTACATCTGAATCCCAGATGAAATACGTTAATAACCATTAAACGGACAGAACATCAGATTGGTAATCAATATTCAACATTGCTCTCAAAAGCATTAATTCTAAACGATATTACACACACAATCATTTCGGTCTCTCCGGCTTTGTTTCCAAAGTGTACATGGTACTGAAGCATTATAAGCAAATCCTTTGATTTGGATAGCAATTTATATTGTCTTGTATCAGCCATGGAGCCTGTTGGATGCACTTTTGATAACGAATCTAATTTATATTCATAGATCCGAGCGAATATAATTGAATTATCACACTTTGATACATCTTGCAATTGTAGCGTGCCACGGTAATTCAAGCAGGGATTATGATTTTAAGTAACATTGGCTCCTGATATACATTTCCATACAAATCGGTACTTTATAAGATATTTGGCATCAATGCATATATAAGAATATTGTGTCACACAACATGTAATAAAGTCTGCGTTTTAACCCAAACAATAGGAGTATGATGAGTATTAAATCATCATCATCATCAGATCCTTAGTTCATACATCTAACCAGTCAAATTTGTCAGTATATATTTTTAGGAAATTTGACATTTTTCGGGCAGTCAATTCTTTCAAATTGTTAGACCAGCTCGAACAGGCTGGCACGACTTGTAACGTTTTGCCTCCATAAGGAAAGTACAGTAGAACCCCTCTAATGCGACCACTTAATAAATAAACATGGTTTTCTTTATAAGCAGGTGGTTGCTTAATGCAGGGCAAAAGTAATGCAGAAAGCTCCTCTAGGAGCTTTCTGCATTACTTTTGTCCTGCATTAAGCTACCACCTGCATCTAGCAACTAGAATTATACCTTTTATAGGTGGTCGCATTAGCGGGGTTTTGAAAGTATATATTGCGCGAGCTGGTGATTGTCGGATTGTTGACTTAGTCATGTGCAACTAGCTAAAACGAGTTGGGGCTGATGTTAATGTTAATGAGTTTTTCCATTCATTTATCGGATTCGATGCTTGTTTGCAATCACGCTGCCTTCTTTGCATGTACGCCGACAAGAAACGTTTATTACTCTATTAAAGCGACCTCTTAAATCCGGAAACGGAAGGAGGTCGTCGGATATCTGTACTCGTTTTTGTCGTACCATTTATTACCTTTCTACAGTTACAGTGTTTACAGCTCATTCATTGAGTACACTAGCGATAGGTTGATACAGTTTGTTTCACTTAAACATGTTTTACATGTACTTTACCGCTGTATTTGACATCGCGGTTGTTGTAGATCGGAGAGGGGATACTTTTTTACACTGTTTGTCTTTAGGGTAGGGATGGAAAAAGTGTGAAGTTTGGCGCCCCTAAACCGGTTTAACCCCCCCGTTGAATTTTGTAACTGACCGTTATAAGACGGTACTTCCGTCTTCCCAGTATTGTTTGTTCGTTTTGTCTTCGTGCGTCTCTTTATGTTTTTGGTAGTTATGAACATTTGCTTTGTTTTCGTGTGTTGCTGTACGGGCGGGTGTTTGTTCTGTATGTTACGATTTCTGCATGACTCATCTTTGTACTTTCGTTGCAAAGTATACAGTGATCCATTGTTACGTTCTGTGTGATATTTCTGAGATATACTAAGATGTAACAGATTGCGTCGCTCTCGCTTGTAACAGGTATACGGCTAATAAGGTAGTTCGTCAGTATTATGATTAAAACATCAAACTCGAAAGTCGAATAAAACGCAACGAAATGAAATGTTTAATCCCCAATCTCAATGTCGATCATAAATGCACACAGAAAGTATGTAATTTAAATCGTTAAAGAAAATGGAGAAAATAACCCCCCCCCTGAATCACTTAGTGATATATAAGTAAATCACAATAAAAGTAAACCACAGTACAATGCATTCCGATACTACTATCATAAAATAAGTACAAGGGAAGTTTTCTTTCCGGTCCATGGCTTCACGTTTGGCGTCTTGTATGGTCTCCGAACTTAATTAAATGCATTGTGTTACACGTATCCGTTGAAGCGAGCGTAGCTAAAACGCCAACGTTAACGCAATTAACTTACTGATGACTATTATCCAGGTCAGTCTTTCGGTCGTGATTTTTCGGAGCGGAATTAACGTAACAGAGAGACCGTCAGATATATTATCACTATAAATTATCCTTGCCGGGGAACAAACGTTATAATGATGTGGTGTTAGTTCTGATAGATGCAGCGAAGTTCGGCAATGTATTAAATTGAGCGATATCGCGAGGAATTTCAGATTGTGCAAGCAACACAACTAATTTAATGACCAGAAATTATAGTATATGTGACAATCAAATTCGCATTTACTTGTTATGCACCTATATCGGATATATGTATTTATAGTTGTGTAAAATGTGTATTAATCAATTCATTATACGTAGCTTAACCGTACCTAGAAAAGGCTTCTGTGTGTACGCAAGTTTAACAAACGATCATCGTTCATCTCTTATGTCATGTTTGAAAGTGTTTGAATTTCTTATTGTAGTAAACGAGACAGTAATATTTGGTTTTACTGGTCCACTGACCATGGCATATACTCAGGCTGTTTGGTCGTAAACATGTGCATTCTTTCCGTCTATAAACTCAATGTCGTCATCAAAATTGGGTTTGCACACCGGCCTGCAAATAATCGATTTAATCAATTAACGGCATTACAAAATCCCTCATATATTAACAAACTATTTACATGTTACAGTCGCAGCCAAGAACGAGTCTGCATATGAAGTTTATAAACAAGTACATTTGTACCTGTTTAAAATAAATAGCTCCACAAATTGCAACGGTACAGACATACAATGTCGAGTATGAGGTTTTCAGTTCATTGAACGATAACTAACAGTAATATAAATACAATATAAATACCAATGTACACAGTTGTATGTGTGTAACGTTTCTGAGTTTGTACTGTTTGCGATATATTTGTTTCAGTGTGATAGAAATAAGACAAAATACAAGGCACGTAAACATTTACCTGATAATGTTTCACGTAAATGAAAAAGTAGTAAAGTCAAGCAGGAAAAGACTGTGCGCAGTGCAAAATCACTGCACGTATATTAACTACATGAGGTCTAATGATGACAGTTATGACCATGGCATATTCAAACATTTATCAAAAGGTGTGTAATTATGGGTATGTATGGCAGATGGTGGTTTAATGCAGGTCGAAAATAATGCAGACAGCTTCTATAGGAGCATTCGACATTAATTTAACCCGACATGAATCAAACACTTTCTTTTGTAGACTTCCATGTTCAATGAATGACCGCTTAAAATAAATTTTACTGTACCTTTCATGCGTTGTCATATCGAGTGGGCATGTCACAATTTTACATTAATCATGTTACATATCGCAGACAATGAAAACATCCGATAGTATGACCCATGGTTCATTTTGTTATTCATGGACAGTTGTACAGCCTGCTATTTATAAATTGATGAATCAGTTCAAACCTTATTCACCGCACTGGAATCAATCTGAGAACATGTCAATTAGCCTCTGATGTACGTCAGAAAAAATCTCTTTTCCCGTCTTTTGCAAATACGGTATTGTCTTAGCATCCAAAAAGCATCGGATATATTATCCTTGTTGAGGCATGTTCTTTGTTAACGAACATATACAGTTGGTACTATTTGTTCAACTTTGCCTCATTTGGACAAGTATTTTCCATTTCGTAAGACTTCGTTACTACTAAATGCGTCAGTCAATTATAATACAGAACCATTTATTAAATGGGATCTCCGAGGTATAATTGAAGTTGGTCACTAACTGGCACAGAACTCCCTGCATTCAATTTGGTTTCTGACATCAAGCGAGCTTACATTATATATGGATTTGTTTGAATGAGCTCCCCAAGGTGATGTCATAGGAATGAATAGGGTCCTTTATCCGTTGTCGCATACCTATACTATGTCATCTACGAGCACGTCTGATATCATTGTAACCAAGTTAATATTCATAATATGTACATACTGACGAAAGTTTTACGTTGTCAAATAGAGCCATTCGTGTACCAAAAGACTTTCAGATGTTGATAGCGAATACTCACAATGTCATGGCGCCCGCCCGCCCACCCGCACGCACTCACGCACGCCCTAACGCCCGCCCGCACGCACGCACACACACACACACACACACACACACACACACACACACACACACACACAAACACAAACACACTCTGCACAGAACTGTTCCTTGTCTGGTCATCATCGGAAACATAAGACGATATATGAGAGTAAGAAACGATTTGACACCATACCGGAAAGTTTCGTATTACATAATAATAAACGATTTGGGTCTAAGACATTGTAACTAATGATCTGGGGTTTATGGCACTGCGAAAAACAATATATCACGCAGCACGAAAAGGATGAACAGCATGAAGCACCGATTCATTATAAATAAATATAAGTACACACGTGCATGAACCCATGCACTAACGCATAAACAAACGCAGTCATCACATGTTCACACACGAACGTTCAACTTCAAACTTATCCCATATTCACCAGGTCAACCGAACAGTGTAAATTGACAGAAACTCTGCCCAACCGCTTCACAATATAAGTGAAGGGTAACACAGGAGTGTTGCATATGCATTTTTGCAGAAAAGGGATTCTTTAACCACACGAACTACAATTATATCAAATAATGTAAACCACCACTTTTCGAAAACCAGAGCAAGTGTAGAGAAGCAAATGTTGTAGTAATCATATTGCATATGTATATTATGTGCTAAATGCAAGCTCGTATTTAATTTCTGCGGAATGGTTTGTAGTGATGCTCGTAATATAGGAGGGTCGAGTCGCAGTAGGAACATAGGGACAACAGTAGAAATAATGAATATGTGAAATACCCTTTCTTAACAGACCAGTAACACATAACAATACATTATATTTCATTTTAGTTTTAGCAGCGTACACTGCCACGGAAATACCTTATGTCAATTTCCGGACACACAGCGAGAGGATTTATTGTCAACTCTTTACATGTACTTTTTAATAGAGGGTGGGGCTGAAGAACACCGATAATGCATTTAATCAATTTGAGATACTCAATTTAACCATAAGTTAAAATTATCGTTTCCGGAAAACCATTTTCAGGAATAATCCAATATCTAAATTAAAGTTTCTGAGAAAATAGCTACTGGTGGTTCAGATATACT
Organism: Azorinus chamasolen; assembly: GCA_963576725.1. Lineage (NCBI taxonomy): Eukaryota > Metazoa > Mollusca > Bivalvia > Cardiida > Solecurtidae > Azorinus > Azorinus chamasolen. The sequence goes on from OY755237.1 coordinate 61,868,551, forward strand.
TCTAACAATAGATACATACGTACACTACAACTTATTCATTAATTTTTCAAAACGAAAACAGCATTTTAGTACAATAACAATTGATTCCTCACTAAGTCATTGTATAAGGTTTGAATGGTTGTGTGTAAAATGCGATATTACTTACGACATATACAAAACATTTGCCCATATTTAAGACTACTCTAGATACATATTGTTATATGACATAACAGTTTTACTTTATTCTACAAATTAGTAAAAGCAGGCTTGGAACTGCTAGAGAGAGAATGATAGTATATGATCATAAGGCATGAACTAGTGCCGCATTAGGCATGGACTCGTATAATTCAGATCCATTGTTTGTTAAAAGGTATCCAGTATGGTCACATATGGCAATGTTTCTTAAAACAAAGGAACATATACACAGTGTAGACGATATATGTGTTAACACTTAAAACGGTGGAAATGCAATAACACACTACAACTTCCATGACAACCGTTTTATACTAAAAAATAACATTCAACATTTTATGTAGATGTTTGTGAATAGCGCCCTGGGACAATTGCACAGATGCACAGTCTTTGGGGGAAGAAGTTTTGAAAACAAGATAGATAAGGAAACCACTGATTATTGTTGGAAGAAATATTTTCCTATTTTACAAAAAAAACAAAATGCATTTATTGTGGTCACATATTCCAAACACTAACAGCAACATAATCACTATATCTGCACAGCTGCACATTTATTTATGGTTAACTGTTACTTAATTATGTCTGTACAGAAAGGTTTAAATTACTTCTATTTTAGTTACACTGTGTTTGCTGCTGGCTCCAGATGCCCAGATAATACATGCATAAATCATTTAGTCTTAATTACAGTATATACGCAGAGTGTGATGACAGTGTATTTATCTCACTTGAGGTAATTGAGAAGAAACAGATTTCCGCTTTTAGTAACAATAATTTGGCTAGTCTTCTATTTGTAATCAAGTCATTTATCTTAAAACAAGAGAGTTACTCATAGACGTTGATTACAACGTGTCTTTCCTACTATCTTATTTTTCAACATTCCTGGTACTAGTCTCATAGACTTAGAATATCAACACCTAATATGCAATATAGTCTGACTTCAGCAAAGTCATTGAATACATATTTGACGGATTGTCACAGTTATTATGCTATGTTTTACATGTTGTCCTGTGTTCACCGTCGTCTATGTTGTGGGTAAGTCCAGCGGGGATACCTTTATTTACAATATTTGTAAAGCTAGGATGATTTTGAGAGAAGTGTGAGGTTAGGACGTCCGTAAACCGGTTTAAACCCCCAGTGGTGTTTTTGCTACTGACCGTGCCAAGGCGGTACTCTCTTTGTCACCCTTCCTTTTGTTTGCCTTGCGTCTTTGTGCTTGTGATTTTGTTAATATGTGGAACGTTTGTCTCTGGTTCTTGTGTGTCTTTTGGTGTTTTCTGTGTTCATTTCGTGTGTGTGTGTGTGTGTGTGTGTGTGTGTGTGCGTTTGGGTGTGTGGTTGTGTGTGTGTGTCATGCTGTCTATCGGTGTTTTGGTGGTGGTTGCGTCTTGTATGTGGCTTTGCCTGCTTGACTTTACTACTTTTCCATTTACATGTTATTTTCTGCAAATAAAGTCAATATGCAGAAGAACGTTTGTAATTTGCTTTAATTATATGGGCAGTGCCATTGACCATAACCCAGGTTCCAAGCCTAAGGGTGACAAAGAGAGTACCGCCTTGGAACGGTCATTGGAAAAACCAGAAAAAAGTGTGTGTGTGTGGGTGGGTGGGGGGGAGTTAAACCGGTTTACGGACGTCCTTACCTCACACTTATCTCAAGGTTACCCTAGTTTAAGAAACAGTGAAAATAAATGTACCCCGCCGGACTTGCCTACAGCATAGAAGATGGTCAACACAGGGTAAAATGTACATCATAGCATAACAACAACTTTGAACATCGGCCAAATATGTACGCAATGACTACTGAAGTCAAAGCAACTGCAGGGAAACCGTTAAGAGGTCGATAGAGAAAATTCAATACATGGGTCAGGTAAGCTAATCATTGTGACGGTAAACAACAAGTGTTTGAAATGTCAAACTTTTGAATGTAGACTCGGTTTTATTGTAATTCAAAACGTTAGCTAGCACATCTTATGGAATAAAAAACATAATGGTCCAAAACAAAACACTATTTCGGAAGTAATGACTGAATAAAGGTATAAAAAATATAAGAGACATATATGTCTACAGGTCGAATATTTTCCACACATTCCAGACTTTAACTGAATTCTATGGCATATCCAGAAAAGACATTTTCGTTTACAAACAAATAAATTCAAGTATCCCTAAAGAATGGAAAAGCAAACTTACAAACAGAACAATAAGTGAGGCAACGCAACGGCATGCAACCTTTTTTTCTAGAATGTTAGAAGTTAAACAAACACATATGTTTATATAACCACCAACTATAATATCAACATTTTGAACGTTATGGAAAAGTGGGAATCTGAGATAAACAATACTTGAATCGGTTGGAAACAAATGTATACAAATATATTTGCATCAACAATAGATAACTGTTAGAAACATCCAATATAAATATATAATGCGAATAATTCCAACGAACAAAATATAATTGAAATAAAAAAATAAAAATACAATTGTAGCAATATATGTGACATATGCAACATGCAAATTGAAACGATACACCACTTTTTCTGGGGGTGCACACATGTACGTTATTACTGGAACTACGTGTCAAATTACCTAATTAAACTAAACTTTCATATAAACATAATTACAAAGTGGTTTCGATAGGACTAATAGAAAATGCAACATTACGACAATCAAAGCAAAACACTTCAGAATCCTACTTGCAAAATATTATATATTCTCAAACAAATGTTTGATACAGACTCTGGTCTTCAATCAATTTAGGTAATATTCTAGAAAATAAACAATGAAATACAAATAGCACAGAACAAGGTCAAACTGGGCATCCATGAAATTAAAATGGAAACCTTGTATTCAAAGGATTT
>OY755237.1:61871776-61922278 GCA_963576725.1 Azorinus chamasolen
CCGGATCCATGTCGAACTCTGGCTGCCGTTGAAAAAAAAAGAAAAATCTTAAGAAATCCTCTCCAAGCCTAGGGATCAGATTTGAATGATACTTCACAGAAATTGTCCTCTGATATATCTGATAAAATTTCTAAAATGATGTTGATATCTGAACTAATGACTGCCGGGGGCAGTCCTTCTTTTCCTCCAGTCTTTCATGATGGAGCGCTTTGAGCAGGATCTACAATGTTTGTCATACAAATAATTGTCTTCAGTAATGTTTTATGATACAACTAATTGTTTAATTAATATTAAGACAAGAAGGAACTTCCAGCTTGAATGGTACACCAGAACCTGTGGAATGACAGCTGACTACTACACTAGCTATAACTGTCCTATAGTTAAATGCTAATAATGGCATAAATATGGAATATCTTTTGCACAACAAAGTCACATACGTTTTAAAATCTGATGCATGGCAATCATTTTAGATTATTTTTATGACATGTCTGCAAGCACAAAAACCCGATATATTCCCTCATCTGTGATAAAGATGAAAATAAAATATCTTCAGTCAGCAGGGCGGCTCTAAGTTGACATTCTAATTCAGTGGCTTTAATTGAATTCCTGTAAGAATTTTAAATCTTATTCTTGCTCATATTTACTTCAAACGCAGACATCAAATTGCATTGTCAATGATTTACGCTGTTAAACTCTAAAAATTCAATTGGTATTATTAACCTTTATCCTACCAGACACGACTTGGTCACATTTTCAAACAGCTTGGATCCAGATAAGAAGCCGAGTAACTCGGCGTCGCATCAGGACCCAAGCTGTTTGTTACTCAGACAATCGCATCCTTAATGCCTTAAGGAATTTGAGGTAAGGGAAAACAACAGCATATCAGATATCAAAAAGATATAAAACATTTATCATGTTTAAAACGAAACTAGGACAGGGGCATAAAGCAGGGATAACGCCTTGGAACGGGGCTACTAGGGGCTTAAATCATGTTATGGGTACCCAACATCACGCTTTACCCACCTTCAATAAAGCGAAGATGTAAAACAAATGCCCCATTTAAGACAACTCCACCACATGAGTAACGTAACGACGCAAAGAGAAATAAATATCAATATTCAATATACTGTGAAACTGTAACACAAGTAAACCATGAATGCTGATATGTTCATTTTCAAACTGGATAGGTTTATTCTCGCTTAAATATAGATTGTAGAATGAATATATTGTGTGACATGTGCATGCATATGTAGTGCCTTTGAAAATGTCAGTATAATGTTTCCCGCATACACCGGATTACTATGGTAAACACACATTTAATTATCTAAATTATTGTTTCTTATTGTATCATCTTCACTTCTTTATACAGAAGTGACTATTCTATATTAGAGTGACATGGACTGCGATTATAAAGGGTCATCAGTGAACAAGTTATTTTATAAGTGAGTGAGGGGAATTTGATACAGATAAGGGCTTAAGCCTTCCTGGCTCAACTCCCATCTTTTTAAAGTTTTTAAACCCAACCTAACCACGCTTAATACTGTAAACTTGTCTCCACTGGATATTGGAGCTCATCCATTTGACATGTGTAGGACACGGTAAAAACTTTGTGTTTTGATTAAGCAACAGCAAAGACTAGTTTTGTAATCGGCCCATATGCCCGATGTTTTTGATACCTTGGGTGATGATAAAGCAGGAAAACGTTACCATTAGACGGACGCTGTATTGTTTGTATCTAACAAAGTAAATATCCTGTGTACTGCTAAGTACTGCAACACAAAACAACATGCTCATTAAACACATTTTCATAACAGAATTTCAAACGAGAAATTACCACGATGCGATTTACTTAAAATATAGCATGCATATAGTAGCTATGTGTGCATGTATTAAAAGTTTAGTTTATGACGTCACTTGTGTAACAGTTTCTCGGTTTATTCAATACTATTTTGTCTTGGCGTCATTTGTAATGCTGTGGAAATATCTGGAGTGGATTTACTTTATATTGAATGTGGGATAAGCGAAAAATACGGTACCTGCGAACCAGGTTAAAGCTCCAAGTAGCCGTTTGACTACTGACCGTTCCAAGGCTGTACTCATGTTTTCGTCCTATGATCTACTTTGTGTTTTATGTTGTAAATGTTTTATGTCTTGTTGTGTCTTTTGTCACGTGTTGACTGATAGATGTGTTGCTTCCTGTTTGGTGTGGGTTAAACTCCAATGTAGGACAGTTGTTCCCATTTGTGTTCAAACATAACATGCGAGCTTTAAATATAGATTTACAGATAGACAGTGTAATGAATATTGTGTCATAATGAGTTGTTATTCGTTTGTAAATTGTTAATTTACCGTGTGTAGAATGATGTCAAGCAATGCAGAAGTGTTGCGATTAGTGCTGTGGCAATATTACACTCTTCCGCCATGGTTCTCTTAGTTAATAAAACAGGGACATCGTAATTGACAGTTCGTTGGAATGATACATTCGTAGATAAATAATGATTTCTAGGAAGGTGTGTGTCCTCTACGTAACGATATATGCCTCATATTAAGTATATACTGTTTTTTTTAGTTGTTGATAGTGATGCAGCAACGTGAAATATGAATGAAATCTGGTAAATCCGTTTCAAAACTTCATTTTAACTCGGTTATTTGTGTAAAAGTGCTTCATTTGAATAATTTGATGAATCACGCATACATACAAAATCACGGGCTATGATATAGTTTCGCTGTCAAGCATTGTACATTAATGCCAATCTGACTGCATTCATCACACAAACCTCCAATCTAATTGGATGACGTTTGACATTCATTTCTTGATGAATGCCAATACCTTACCGGGACTACTTACACAATATGATATTTTAGCAGCTGTACAAGTTAGCTATACCACGCCGTATAATATATGCAATTATGGAGATTAACATCACATGTTGTAGCATCGAGCATTATTGAGCGTTTTACTAAAGTTCGAATATGTCCTGGGTATTTATTACATTTTACATGTTCTAAAAGCGATTAAAACACCTACCGCACAAAAGCTATCTCACTTTGTAAAATAACGTAGGAATCTAGAAGTCTTTCAAATAGGTTTTTTGCTATATTTCCTCTCTTTGTTGTTCTGTTGCATTAGCGAAAAACGTATTAGCCGTAGTTTATTTTTGTACTGACGTCACCTTTAACCCTTTCGGCGCCAAATTTCTAATTGTCGTCTGAAATCCAATTAATTTTAAATAATTCTGTAAAATAAGGAAATAAGATAAATAAATGCAAATTTCAAAGGAATGAAGCACAGATATAGAAATAGAATTTGAGACAAAAAGTGAAGTCCCTGATCAGACGCTGTCTTGAAAAAGCGGTGTCTGATCAGGGACTGTACTATTTGTCATGATGAATTCAAATTGCGACATTGGCATTGAAAGGGTTAAACTATCAGCGTGGAGTTTTCTTATTTTGTGCCCAGTCAATTCGAATGTCATCGTTTCACTACCATAATCACATATAAAATAACGAAAGTATGAATCATGCAGGAAACAGCACATACAAAACACACAATTGCCCAAACAGCACCATGGCAAAAACAACGAACTGGAAATGTACATGCCTATCACAAGACAGAATGAGACACACACATACATAACGCTCCAACAATAGTTGGAAGATGAAAGTGACACCTTGAATAGGTCAATGACAATTATCTCTGAGAGTTTAAACTCGGCGTCTCCTCAGGATCCAAGCTGTTTAACACAGTTTATAATTTAAACCGGTAACCCCCCAGTGACATTTGTTACTGACCGTTCAAAGGCGGTACTTCCATAACCCCCTATTGTTTGTTTGTTATATCGTTGTGCGATATTTACTGTTTTTCGTCGTGGTGCTGTTCGGGCGGTTGTGTGTTTTGTATGCAGTGTTTGCTTAAATGAAAACGAAGAAAAGACTAAATATACTAAACTTGATATATTATGTATTCGCCATAACCTTTGGCACAACCGTGGAATAGCTGCTAATACCGGTGTATCATATGGCGAATACCATAATTGACAATTTGCGCAGACCCTTGTATTGAGAAATACTTGTATAAACGGTTATTAATCTATTTTGCCAAAACATATTCTCCTAAATATAGATTGAGGCGAGTTTTCGACTTCAGTGTCGCAGTGCCCTAACCTCCAAATTATCTTATTAAGTAACGCAATTAGCTAGGCCCAGTCCAATCGGTATTTACTTTTCATTAAGGCGTTTTGTGACGTTATATCTAACTATACTCTTGCTTACGTTGGTGCGTTGTTCTTGTCGTTTGTTTTCAGTGAGTGTAGTTGGTTTTGGTTTTACGGCACTGCTAATACGTTATCGGTGTGGAACAGGCAAGGAAGAGTACTATGAAGGTAGCGTATGTATGAGTGTGTCTTCCATTGTACTTCTGGCGTTGCTGTGTACTGTCTTTGTCATTTTCAAATGTTCTGCCTGACTGTAATTCTATTCTTATAACCAGGAATACAGCAGAGCTTTAACAGGTGATTGTCAAGTAAGTCTGAAAAAAAAGAAACTGTAAGACTGTATCATGTAATATAAATTGATAAACTGTAGGCAAGCCAAGTGGAATACCGACAAGAATTGTTACCGCAATACAAACTCAAACGTCTAAACAGGTTCTGTTCACACGTGTTCATTAATTCCAAATCAACATTCAACTTTTCATTCAGCTTTTCACTAAATCTGGTTTGAAGAATGGCCGTCAATGCATACACTTGTAACATGTGTAATAAAGTATATGGGTCTATCATGTCCAACGACATCAGCTCACTCCATATTCGTCAACTATATTTGTAAACAACTCATATCCGGTCTGACAGTAAGTCACCTTTTATTTCCCGTTCTTAGATATGTCGAAAAACAAATGCAATCACTGTGCTTGTAATACATATGCATGTCTTACCTGTTCCAACTGTTATGTTTAATCGCCATATTGGATGTTATTGTCATCTTACAAAGACTTCATAAGGACGAGAGAAACTTTGATCATATGCCCGGCGTGTGTTGATATAGAACAGATCCGTCAAATGTTGTATTCATTGGCATTGCAAGTTGACCGTACAAATAATTGTACTCTTTAGAATGTATTGCTTATAAAGTTTACAGTATAACATTACAATAAAGAAATATACGTCGAGGAAGCGCCGTACTGACACAAACGACAGGTTTAAAAATATTCTAAACATTCTAATAAATATACTGTTAGAAAGCCACAACACTGTTTATTCGTGAAATGCTATCAATTTGAACATTTTATTTCAACATGTTACATGAATGTATGTCTTTAACCACATTTGAATGCGGGCTGTTTTAATAATGGTTATTTTACGGATGATAGAGTTAAGCAGTAGGACGTTCTAAAGAATACAACTCCTATTTATTACTCAATGCGTGTCAATTAAGCTGAAGAGCTGTCTGATAACTGGCAACATACTTTCCAAACTATGCAATTATCATGCGAAACTGACATAGCATGAGGTTATATTGATCTTACTGTAAAAAGACGATAAATGAAAATTGTATTAAACTCGAAATTGTATTCATATTATGTTTTGTTTATCAATAGTGTTGGATATTCGAACACTCTTCTGCCTACATGGTTATTTAACGCACCCATTATAAAGCCACGATATTGACTAATTAATATTTAAACAATGACATCCATATTATCCTGATCTTAATATGTCCACGGCTAATATAAATTTCCTTTTGTTTGTACAATGTTTGGTACGACTTGTTCGAAGACTGCATCTGCAATTTCCCGCCAATCTACGGTAAAGCCAGCCATAATGGGAATCCGTTGTCAGAATGTAAACTATTATGTATGTTGTTGTTCGCAATGTTATTTACCAGCAACAAGGTAAGCCCTCGAGAATCTATTGCCAGAGCTTCAAAACACTTTGATCCTGGTACGCGACATCGACGTTCTATCGGGATCACACTTGTATAGCCATATAAGAAAATGATAAATGTCATTGGAATGCTGAATCTAACTCTTGACTTCACAGGCCCCCATGCTATGTAATAAACTCCACTTGCAGTGGCAAGCGTGTCCGTGTTTGTATCCAGCCAACATGTAGATGATGATAGCAAATACTATGGTTGAACATGTGTCTTTGATGGAAAGTCACATTTTTATTTACTTTTTACACCAGTTATATAATAGAAGTCAAACACTAGTATGCGTATCACGTTTACCGAATGTATGACGGTTTAGGGTCCATCAATTAAAACAGCAGTGAGATAAACTGCCAGCTGCCCATTTAACAGCAACAGTTATAAACTACACACATGTAAAGCTGCACGTGGACAACGTATTCGAAAATACATATGCATATGTAGAATCAGAATTATTTGATTCCATCAGAAACAGCCCATACTCTCATAAAACAGATCTGGAGACGCCTGACCTTGGTAAACACATAAAGAGCGCATACATTTATAAAACCAGTATGTCCACAATGAAAGCTGTTACCTTCTCAGAACCAACTGCATATGTTTTCATTTTTAGTTAGAACGTACAATGACTCATTTTAGCTTTTTACACTTTACACTATCATTCGATATCACGGCTTACGATTACTTTTGTTATTCATGGAAATCCCAGAATATAGTAAGGCCTTTTATTTAAAAATAGACAAACCAGTCTAAAACTTATTCAGGGCAGAAATGTCGATCTGGGAAGATGCCATTTATCTGCTGATTAACGCCCTCTGCAAATTCAGTATTGAATGAGCATCTGAAATGCATTCGATATATCATCACATCCTTTTTTAGATCTGGTCTTCCGCAGAGCTGTATTTACAAGGACTATGCACACATTGCAAGAACCAAAGTTGAAAAGTAGATGTTCTCATGTTTGCCTTATTAACATGTGTATTATACATTATACACATTTTCTTTACAGCTGAATGCATGAGTCATTCGTAGTGTAGAGCAATTTGATAACCGTACTCTCAATGGCATGATTGATTTATATCCCTAACTGGCGTAGAACTTGTTCCTATAAGTTTGTGTCTCATTAAGCTTTACTGAAAATCAGCTTACGCTATATATAAATATTTGTTTTTGGTTCCAAGGAACAGATATTCAAAGTGAATAATTGACGTAGAATTACAACTTGTAGTAACCGCGACATTAAAATCCGTGGCTAAAATACAAACAGATATCTCTATAAAAATATGAGTCATTCAGGAAACACCACATACAGAACAAACAGCCGCCCGAACAGCAACACAAGAAAACACAGTAAACGTACATAACTATCAAAAACATAAAGAGAAGCACAAAGACATAACACTCATACACTAGAGGGAAGGTGGAAGTACCGCATTAGAACGATCAGTGACAAAAGTTTAGGGGCACCCGAACTTACACATATTCCATCCCCACACTAAATGACAAACATTGTTATCTCGATACATATATTGGCTATGCAATGAATTTTGTAACTGAAAACATTTTTTTCTCATAAATATTACATAATAATGATAGACCCAAGACCCCAAACACCAGAAACCAGATGCAACCCCAACCTCTGGCTGAATAAAAAATATGTACATAAATGTTTAAGGCATTTTACAATTCCATGCAAATGGTATTCATAGGAAATAGTTTCATTCCTGGTTACGTTAACCTAAATATGCATCAGAAGCTGAACATTGCCAGTTCTGTCCTACCCCAAATGACTTCTCCACAGCTGCTCTGACCTGAATAGTCATCGAGTACATGTCTACGGTGTCAAGTTTATTCTTTTTCAAACAAAACAGTTGTGCATGCTTAATATCCAATAATAATTCTATCTTCTTGCGATTTATCTTTTATTAAATGTCGGTGTAGAAGTGTTTCATATAGTTTTCCCGTACTTTTAAATTATGACGTCATTTAAATGATGACGTCGCTTGTTTACCTCTAACGTTTATTTTCAAATCATTTTCATTTTGGCAGACATCGTTATGCATGTTGTGGAGTTGTCTGGAGGGGGAATTTTATTTACATTTTGACTTTGGTGAAAGTGGGATAAGGACGAGGTTGGGTACCCGTAAACCAGGTTTAAGTCCCACAGTAGCTTATGTTGGTTGCTGGCCGTTCCAAGGCGGCACTCCTGCTTTCAGCCTACGGTCAATTTTGTTGTTTAATATGCTTAATGTTTAATGTGTTTCGTCTTGATATGCGTCCTGTTATGTTTTGTCTTGTGGCTTTACCGTTTCTTGTTTGATGGTGTTTGGTGCGGTGTCATTTCGTGTGTGGCTCTCCCTGTTTGACTATTTTTCCATATATATGTAACCAACACAAGCAATGTGTATGTCGACATTGTTCTGTCGATTTCTCAAGATGAATGTTATATAAAGCGAGCAAAGTTTACTGGGTTTAGTGACTGTCCTATCGACATTGAATTGATCCGTCAAATATCATTGCCAGTGTTTATTATCATGTACTCTACATGCAAATACATTTCAATGATATATTGTTCCTAACTGATGTTTATTTCCGCAGTTTGTTTTTATTTTAGTAAAAGTCACGTGTTCCCACATTTGTTATACATGGTTTGCTTCAGTACATGCCAACTGTACGAGGTTAATTGGAAAAGTAATAGCAACAGAATAGTATTTTCACCACTTGCTGTGCTGCCAAACGTGTCGCCTACCAATAAAAAGAGTATTGACACTTCCGTTGAAATGATCGTAAATGGCACTTGAATTACATGCAAAAGCACAGTTTAAGTAGCAGTTGAAATATACGTATTATGCCATAGTAGCTTGAAAATGTTTGATCCTAGCTGTTATTTTCCCGAAGAGTAGAGGACATATTGTAAGATACACGGACTACAGTGTATTTTGCGCCTGGAAAAGGGTTTACAGTTTAGCGGAGTGTATAGTAGGGGACATTTTTCGAAATTGTGTTACCTGGTTTACAATGGCAGGATACTTTCAGATAACGAAGAGTATGACTTAACAATCAGAATAAGAAGGGTGGCAGCAGTGTGGTACAATTATAAAACACTAAAATTTGAGTTTCCATGGCAACAGCTATGTCGTAGAAATAAAATAAATATCATACACAAAGATCTCTTTATATCTTTTTAACTAATAGAAGGATTTTATATAACTTTATAATTAAATGACTAATATCAAGGCAATGTTAAAAATATAAGTTTTAATTGATTCCCTTTAAGGTCAATGTCATGGTTAGGGGGTCAAAGGTCAAATTTGAGTTTTTTTCCTCTGTTTCAAGACTTTTTCGTTCTACAATTTTACATTAACATTGGTATATTTAAGTAAAACTTGGCACAGATATTCATTTAAAAAAGGAGGTGCCCTCTACCACGAGTTTTATAGGTGTGTCAAGGTCAATGTCACAAGTAGAGGTCAAACGTCACATTTTAGAAGTCAAACATCATTTTTTACTAATTTGTGAATGTTGAAGTCCGCTTGTTCTACATATGTGATGTATGTCTAATAACTTTGCAAGATCAGCATACTAAAACAATATCCCCTACCAAGGACCTTGGTACATACTGCCAATGTCAAGGTCGCAAGTAGAGGTCAAATGTCACATTTAAGAATGGAAAAGTAGTAAAGTCAAGCAGGCAAAGCCACATGCAAGACGCAACCTCAAGTCAAAGGTCAAATCTGTACTTTTTGTGCAATTTCAGTACATTTTCCCATGTATGTGATGTATGTTTTGTAATAAATGTGCACATACACCTTACTAAGTCAATATCCTCTACCAAGGACTTTGGTACATATTGTCAATGTCAAGGTCGCAAGTAGAGGTCAAAAATCACATTTGAGAAGTCAAATATAAAATTTGTACTTTTTGTGCATTTCAGTCATTTTTTTCTACCTATGTGATGTATATTGTAATTAATGTGCATAACATACTAAGACAATATCCTCTACCAAGGACTTGGTACATAAAATCAAGGTCATTGGAAGGTCAAAGGTAAAACTTGAGAACTATTTTCTTAACCTAACATAAATATTTCGTAAATCGAGGAAGAGACATAAATATAATGGTTATACACATCAGTTTAATGATATATTATTTTAGATCAATACATTGTACCTTATAAACTCTTCTTTCAGCATTTCAGATAATATCATCATAGTTAGTTTGTGCCTTGTTAGCGTTTAAATTATCACAATTTTCTCAGAAATATCAACTAAGTGGTTTGTTTTTCAATTTCATTAATAACTATGACTAAGCACATATTTATCACAAAAGTGCTGTAATCATAATGTTAAATATCACAAATGATTTAAATATCATTATCACCGCCATTCAAAATCACTATCACAGACATTCAAAATCATTTTCAGACAATTAAAATCATCATCACAGACATTCAAAATTGTAACAATAACAGGGTACATATATCAATATCTTAATAGTGACATTATTATGCCTCCCCCCCCCACCATCAAAGAGGGTAATGTTTTTTTTTTCATTGTTTGTTTGTTGGTTGTTTTGTTCCCAACTTTAACGTTGGCGACAATTTTGTAGCTATTGCACATACATACTTCAAACTTAGCATGCATATGTAACTTATAGGGGCAAAAATATTTAGGGGTGACATATCAAGATCAAGTTCATACATCAAGGTTAAATGTCAAATTATTGGTCAAAGTTAGATTGGCGATAAATTTGTCACCATTCAAAATACATCCCTCAAACTTGGCATGCATTTGCATCCTTTAGTGGAGGCGAACGTTTTAGTTGTGACTTTTTAAGGTCAATGTCATACAATACATTATGGTCAAGTGTCAAATTACGGGTCAAATTTAGATTGGTGATAATTGTGTCGTCTTCAACATACATCCTTCAAACTTGGCATGCATGAGAAACTTATGGAGGCGAACATTTTTAGGGGTGACCTATTAAGGTAAAGGTCATACATCAAAATCAAACGTCATATCGGGGACATTGTGTTTCACAAACATATTTCGTTGTTTTTAAATCACAACATGTGTATACCACAGACATTATTTACAACATGTATACATATCACATTTGTCACAGAATATGTCAGTAGATTGTATTTTATTTGAAAAAGTACAATAACAATTGTTGTTACAGCATATGGGAACTAAAAGTTTTCCTTGAAAAATAAGCTTGGTTTGTTAAAATGTTCATTTAAAATCATCTCTGTTTTGAAACACCAAGAACGAAATTGATTTCAATGGAAAAGTAGTAAAGTCAAGCAGGCAAAGCCACATGCAAGACGCAACCACCACCAAAACACCGATAGACAGCATGACACACACACACACACACACACACAACCACACACCCAAACGCACACGCACACACACACGAAATGAACACAGAAAACACCAAAAGACACACAAGAAACAGGGACAAACGTTCCACAACATGAACAAACCACAAGCACAAAGACGCAAGGCAAACAAAAGGAAGGGTGACAAAGAGAGTACCGCCTTGGCACGGTCACTGTCAGTATGATAGATCTGATAATGTATCGGTAGTCACATTCATTCATTGAATATCGCAAAGTTGATTGTGGCCAAATACAACTTAGCTATCACTAAAGGTGATTATTACAACTAGAGCTATCACTAAAGGTGATTATTACCCCTGCCCGCCACCTTGCCACAAGATGTACTGACTTCAATACAAGCGGCAATAGCTCAATAATCCTTTCATCCACTTAAATTGCTTATGAAAAGTAACAAAGGGAAATAAATCCCTCAAAAATGAATTTAGAATTACAGCCCTTGTTGGCTGCACATCCTGTCACCACCCTCTTTCCATATATAAAGTTTCACAGTTGTGCCTACAATACTTGAGAAGTTATGCTCCAGACAAACAAATTGCTTCTAAAAAGTAACTATGGGGGAAAAAACCCTCAAAAATGAATTTAGAGTTACAACCCTTATTGACTGCTCATCCATTCATCACCCTCTATCCATATATAAAGTTGCACAGTTGTGCCTACAATAATTGAGAAGTTATGCTCCGAACAAAAATTGTTTCTGGAAAGTAACTAAGAGGAATAACTCCCTCAAAATTTAGAGTTGCAACCCTTATTGACAGCACATCCTCTCATCACCCTCTCTCCATATATAAAGTTTCACAGTTGTTTCTACAATACTTGACAAGTTCTGCTCCGGACAAAAAATTGCTTCTGAAAAGTAACTAAGGGGGATAACTCCCTCAAAAATGAATTTAAAGTTACAACCCTTGTTGACTGCACATACTCTCATCACCCTCTATCCACATAGTTATGAAGTTTCACTGTTGTGCCTATAATACTTTAGGAGGAATGCTCCGGATGGACGGACGGAAGGACGGACAGACACACGCGATTCCAATATAGCCCCCACTTCTTTAGAAGTGGGGTATAATTACATATTTTGTCCATGTCAGTTTATTGCATACTTAAGCAGCTCATAAGTATTGAAAATCCAAGTATTCCCATAAGCTTCGTGTGTTCAAATATCACACGAATACTGACAGCTAGCTGAGCATTGAAGAATCGCTTTGCACCCGAGCCACAATTGGTTTTGCATGCGCACAGTGTAAGCTCCTGAAATCCCTTCACGACCAAGGGCTTGTCTGTCCACAATGTATGAGGGTGGAATTGCCAACCAAACAAAGCTCAGGTGATGGAAAATCAGTTTGGAAATTCAGACATAAATACGAAAATGCTGTCACTGTTTCAGCTATTTTGGTAGAGTCACCAAATGATTATTCTCATCAACTTATTTCGAAATCTGAACATCGGTTTGTAGAAATATATTCTGAAAGTGGGATATCCTTCGAAAGCATAAGCAGTAATGCGAAAGGAGAAAACTGCAGACTCGGTTTTATTGAGTCTGTTCGTGACTAGTTATTAAAAATGCAACACTACTCATGTCCCCTAGCACCGGCTTAAGCAGTATTCAATTTTCAAAATTAATAACATAAAAACTAATGACCCCGAAGGACCAGTAAGTATATCAACACTGAGAATATAAATATTGTTTTCTATTGGTTGTCATGGCAACCAGAGTTCCGTATGGTTTCAAACCATTTTAGCTACTTTGGGAGGTGGTTTCCTAATGATTATTCCAATTAAATTATTCTGAAGTCAGACCATTGGTTTTGGTGAAGAGGAGATTTAAAATTTTGCTATGTTTTCTATACAGACAAACAGGCCCGCCCCCTAGCAGCCATGTTGTTTAAGATATTGTCATGATTTTAGCTACTTGGGAAGATAGTCTCCTAATGATTATTTTCATCAAATTATTTTGAAACCTAACAACCGGTTTCGGAGAAGAAGAGGTTAGAAGATTTTTTCTTTTGGTTGCCATGGCAACCAGAGTTCTACATGGATCCACAATTTTTTAACTAGTTTGACAGAGAATCACCCAAATACCATCCTTGGAAAGTTTCATTACATTTGACAATACATTTTTAGAGGAGGTGTCACTTGAAATAAAATATTGACGACAGACGACACACGATGGACGACGCCTGACGACCGACGACTGACGACCTGATCACAATAGCTCGCCTTGGCACGTTGTGCCAGGTGAGCTACAAATAGACAGTCTTCTTGAATCGACTTGTTTGTTTGATGGAAAGAACTTGATAAAAATTGTAAATAATTCGAAAATATTGTGCAAAAATCACTAAAAATAATTCTTTTATAGCCGTTGCCATGGTAACAAAGGATATGTTTACTGTTAATTTGTAAATAAAATGTTCCAACAATAATCACATGGAAGACCACACCAATACTTTATACAAATAGCAAGACAAACATGCTGTAAAAAGAAAATGTAGGCTAACTTTATAATTCACTAGAAAATGTCAATTTTAGAACCACAAATGAATTTCATATCATTTTAAGAATATTTTGGTTGCCATGGCAACCAGATCTGTGTCCCAGAATGTTAATATACTATTTGCGTAATTTTGTAAGTAAATAGTATAGTCTTACAATAATTCATTATTTAGACATTTAGAAAAAACAATAAGGATTTGTTTTCAAAAAAGTGAAAAAATGGGCAAAATTACATACGTTATTGCCATAGTAACCAGTCATTATTTTAATTTAATTTCAAATCAACACTAGCCATCTCTCATTTCCAAAGAGTAAACAATGAGGACATATTTACATCCATAGGCAAACTGTCAGTCCTTTTTAATTCTGTATATCATTTTGAAGCTTGTTGCTATGGAAACCACGATTTCCACCAGAATGTTGTTGGGAATGTTCTGCCACCCTTCTAAAAATGTTAGATAATGTGTTAAGATTATATATGTAAAATATAGAGTTATTGTAAATCAGGTAACAAAATCTGCCAAAATCAGGCTTTTTGTCCCCTACTAGTACGTTGAAGGTCTCGGATAGTCATTTTTAGGAAAGTGAGTGACGTACAGATAACACGCACTTGTTGCCGCTACTTTTCAAACGTTCCTCGTATATATGTATAGATGTCGATCACATTACGCCTTCCCTGATGAATGTTATTGTGTGCAATCTTGTAATGGTTTTTTACTATCCCGGATACGAAACAAGCAAATGGTTACAAACATCTACGAAATTGAATTAGTATGAGTTTCCTGGTTACTGGTTTTATCCTATAGTAGCAATGAACATGCCATAGACCTTAGTAACCCCATATATGCAATTAACGTTTAAGTATCTGTTCCATTTCAGATTAATTTAACTGCAATAAATATAAGTGAATATTCGCCCGGGTGCCTCAAAATTGTGTTACGAAAAGCAACAACCATGATGACCAAGAGAGGAAGCACGATTGCAACACTTGTAAAAAAGGCTGCATAGAAAACGTCGATCTGATTTTATTCTTTTTTTAACAATCGACCAAATGCCTGCAAAAATCGTGGGAATCGATGCAGTCAGTAACAGTCTAGTTGTCCTGCATGGCTGCGTTAGGAATATAATAAATTGAAAGCAAAAGTAGCAGTGCAAAAATATACAATTGCAGACGTGTTTTTATTGGGTCTATTCATGAGTAATAAGTAAAAGTGCAACAATACTCTCGCCCCCTTGCACCGGCTTCCATGGCATTCAGGTTTCATACTAAAACACTGAAACTGGTGATCCCGAAGGACAGGAAAAATACAACACCAAACCTCTGTAGTTCAAAACATTGATATCACAGATTGACGCTGATACATGTGGAACAATGTGAGGTATGTGTGAATATAACGACACAATGTGAACTTGAAAAACAGGGACTGTGTTCGATACAGATTTAAGGAATGCATTCAGCGTGCTGTAATGGTTACTGTACTTGAAGTCGGTGAGCATGGTTGAATTCAATCTTTGCAAATAATACTAGCATTTATGTTTGAATTAAACTAATCAGACACATGGATCGATTGCCTGAAATTTCAGTCCTCAGACAGAACAACTATTATGGTCTGAAATTGGTCTAAACTGTTTGATTGAACACTGTCTTAACATGACATTCTTTTTCTAAAATATGTATTTCGTGTCCAACGACAGGCGATCAAGTTTTAATTTGAATTTCCGTTGCAATGCAATTTACGAGGGAACAGTACATTTACAAGAAGCCTATATTAATTCCAGCAATCGTTCTCAGTCAACTTGGTTGGTATCTGAACTTATTTGTAAGGTTAATTTTGCACCTCGAATAATAGTTGTTCAGCCTTATTTGTTTAATTTTATGATACGTCGTTACATTCTTGTGACATTCATTTTTGGCAATTACTTTGATAAAAATGGTATGGTTCACGAAGCAAACGTATATACAAGACAAAACGTGACGAAATGCACAGCAGGACATAAGATACTAAACATTTGCTATATGATAATAACAAAATAGACCATAGGGTGAAAGCAGCAGTACTGCCATGGAACGGTCAGTAGCCAAAATGCCTAGTAGGGGCTTAACCATTCTCTTGCTGAATTTTAAAATACATTTCTCCTTCTTTACCCATGCTCTGTTGCATAATTACATATATCTTCACTGTGTACAAGTATTTCGCTGTGCAATCACTACTGTGGAGTGCACTGGTTGCACGATCAACTTGTAAATAGTGCAGACCTTGACGAGACAGCTCCTGCAGGAGCTGTCTCATCTGGATCTTCACTATTTACAGGTAGGTATATTGACGTGAATAGCAAGCGAAGGGTTAACTCAGGTTTGTGGTACCTAATCTCACGCTTATCCCATCCTCACCCAAGTCAATATGTAAGGTAAAATTCACTGTCCAGTCAACTGCACAGCATGAGTAACGATGTCATCACAAATTAATATTCAAATAAACCAAATATGAGTAAACATGTGGCGTCATCAATTAAGCGACGTGAAAAGCACCAAACATTTCTTCACTGACATTTTAAAAACCGAGAAGGAACTATAAATAAAATGAAACTCTTATTATGCTAAGTGTAACCTGTCTGACTTTGTAAACAGCCTGACTTGAATCCAGATCAGATGCACATTAATGCAAGGTCAACTTTGTTTGATATTCTGTCAGTAGATCCCAAATGTGTGGATGAATCAATTTAAAGTTGCTCCATATTAGAGTTTTAGTATATTACAAAAAAAAAAGCATGAACCAATTTGATTCAATTACCAAAATAAACTAGTTATTTCATTCGCATCAAGTTTAAAGTAAATTTGAATGGAATGTAAATAACGACCGGTTATTTCTGCTGTAGAGTTTCATTTCCCATTACATTTCAGTAAATTGGAATCAACAAGATGTTGATTATTTTCCAATGTCGACAATATCCAATCAATGTGCGCCGGTGAAACGAAAGCAACTGTTATCGGTCGTGTTATATGTCATTTCCCTTAATATAAACATGCTCACTAGGAAACACTAACACACCATACGTATACAACGCACGGGAATTATGTTATAGGTACAATAGGTGCATATAGTCGCACATGTCTTTGTTTGATGTTTATCCCTTCTACTTTTAGAAGGGACGAGCGATACATATCTTCTGATACATTTGAATATTGCACATATAACATTTGTTTTAAGAATTGACGTCACTGAAAACATCTAACGGCGTAATGTTAATCTTGGTCATTTACTACTCTGGGCTTCAGTAATTTGGCAAAATTGATAATTTCTGTCTACCCCCACCCTAGTTCACACAAGTATAGTTATAACTGGAACCAAATTGAAGTCATGTGGAAGAATAAAAGACCGCATTGCACGAGAAATGCAATTTTCAATCCTACGAACGTTTCACTAATGAACTTGTTTCGTGGTTTGCTTTTTGTCTCAAATAACATATTGTTGAGGAGCAGTCAGATAGGAGAATTATATGCAGTTACAATGTTCGACTAATTGGGTTAAAACCGGAAAAATGTGATATTGGACCCCTCCAATAACCTTAGATTAAACGATGCAAGTTTTGGAATTACCACTTGCAATTCAATAGCGATACTCATGTGTTCACCTTAGTGTTATCGCAATTCCTCGTTTATGTGTGTGTATGTGTGTGTATGTGTGTTTATGTAGGATTGGTTTGTTAAATGTGTGGTGTGTGTTTCACAGCGCGCTCACTTCATTTTTTGGCATGTACTTTTAGGGTAGTTATATGTCTTTGGGTGGCATCTCCCGCCTGATTTTCTAGTATGTTTTTGTGACAGGGCCTATATATCTTATAACATTTTATTTAAGCGGAAGTAATTTCTACCATTTTAGCAACCATTTGCAGTTATTCTGACTACAGTTTTCACAACATTATCAATAGCAACACCCCGAAATATTCCCCCATCTGTGACGGAAATGTGGAAACAATGGCTTCAGTAGCAGGGCGGCTATAAGTTGACATACCAATACGTGGCTGTATGTGAATTCCTTTAAGGGTTTTAAATCCTATTCTTGCTAACATTAATTTCAAATTTAGACATCAATTTGCATTTTCAATAACTTATGGACTTACACATACAAAGCAGTTAATATAATTCGTTCGGTATTATCGATCGCACTTCAGCGCACATTATAGGCATTCGATATTATTCTACAGTTTTACCGAAAACGTCTGTCAGGTCATTTCGAAGGGTGAGCGATGTTATATTCGTCTCTAGAATGTCTTGGGTTTAATAATGTAATTGATGAAATTCCGAAATAACCAATCTTTGTTTAAAAAAACAAGTTACGGGGCCAGAACGTAATAGCCATGCAAATGTATATTGAATGACAAACAGTACACACCATGATCGGCAGGCTGCTCTCTGTCTACGTTGTTTGTAAAAACCAGTGCACTCTTTTCCGCATTCAAACGAATAATATAAGAAGCAAACGAATAATATATGTTTAATATAATTCATTACTGTTCATTATTTATGGTTTCCACTTCTTTACAATAGATTAGCAGTGAAATACTGCTGAAAAATTGCAAACGTATACAGTCAAAATTTAATAATGGTTTGTGATCTTTAGCGGCAGTGTGTGGCTGCTTGATGCAGATTGGCGGTCCTGCAGAAAGTTCCCAGAGGAGTACGACTATCCCCTCGCATTAAGGGAGGGAATTGAATAGTGCGTAAGCCTATAGGGGCGTCACTAGTGTGGCACTTTTAATAACTGTTCAAGAACAGACTCAGTAGAAAGCGAACTTTCTCTTTTCTCGAACAATTTTATCTTTTTGCAGGGACGTTTTTGCTTTCGAATGATCCTCTACGACTAAATGTCAAATGAATCGTTGATTCCTAAAATCACCCAAAATGATGCCCGTTAAACACTTTTCAGAACAGAATACCAACACAACAGTGACTATGTTGCGAGTTATCTTAAACATGGTATGAATTATTTCGCTTCAGACCAGCAGTTAATGCCGTTTGATGATGATTGGTTCGTATACATAGGTTGTTCCCTTGTAAAACAGTTTTTGATGTCAATCAAAGTAGAAGCATTGAAATGTGTGTCGATTAAAAAATCGCTGTGTCAATCTTACGTCATTGTTTCATTGGAAAACATAATATAGCATTTCTTCACATCAGTTATTAGAGGGTTACAGCTCGTTTAGAATGATACATGTACATACAGATACTGACTTCTAGTACAGTTAGTCTATTTACTGTAATGCTATGTGCAGTAAAACCTCTCTATAACGACCACTAAATTGTGCTAATTAGATGGTATGTTGGGCAGGTGGTTGCTTAATGCAAGGTGAAAGTAAAACAGAACGCTCCTATAGGAGTGTCTGTTTTACTTTCACCTTGCTTTAAGCAACCACCTGCCTTTACCACAAAATACTTGATGTAATTTAGTGGTCGTTATAGAGAGGTTTTACTGTATTCCATACAAGGTATGTACTGAATGATGGTTTAATGACGGTCTGACTCGTTCGTGGTACAATTCGCTTCATGGCAATATTTGGTAAATACAAAAATGCTGATATATCTTTGCTGTCAACCATTGTACACTGTTTCCAATCTGACTACATTCATCACAGTGAGAATATGATTTGATGTAATTTGACTATCATTTCTGGATGAATACCAATATCTGACCGGAACTATTTACACAATACGATACTTTGGCAGCTACACACGTGAGCTATAAAAACCGTATAACACATGCAAGTATTGACACTAATACATTGTAGTAAGTTTTATAGCTGTAAGTATTTAGGAGCGTTTCATTATATCCCGAATATTTGCTATATGTTCTATTAACTTCTATCCAGCGTGTTTTACTGTCGATTGCAACACCTGGTGCAAAGCTATCACCACAACATATAAATAATCCAGGTATGTCAATATAGAATTTGTTTCAATTAGATTCACATTCACTGAGTATAAAACATATATTTAAGTATTGTGTGATGAACACCACCTGATATTTCCAAACAATTATTCAAAGTTTTCTACTAGAAATATTTCTCTATATTTCGGACACATTTCGAAATTTGAACAGAAACGTACAACTTACAACCCGCTTAATACCAATATTTTAATACTCGTTGCTACGGTTATTGTATGATTTTATTCATAGAATTTTTGTAATATCTCAGCAACATCGAACAATGCTTAGACTGGATGCTCCACAGATGGGCTGGTGTATGAAATGGTTAGACAACACCTAAGACAAATGCGCATATGGACAAGGTTTAAACCATGCAATGTCCACTGGTTTTTATTCTTAAGAGTAGAATAGAAGATGGCAGGAAATTTTAAAATGGCACACGATGATGCACAGCAACACGTGATTTACCACTATGTTCTAGTAAAATGGCATGCAATTCAAATCTGATCTACTACAACGCGTGCGTTAACCCTTCGCTTGCTATTCACGTCAATATACCTACCTGTAAATAGTGAATACCCAGATGAGACAGCTCCTGCAGGAGCTGTCTCATCAGGGTCTGCACTATTTACAAGATGATTGTGCAACCAATGCACTCCACAGCAGTGATTGCACAGCGAAATACTTGTACACAGTGAAGATATATGTAATTATACAACAGGGCATAGGTAAAGAAGGAGAAATGTACTTCAAAATTCAGCAAGCGAATGGTTAATTCCATATTTTGATAGAATGTAAAACAGTGAGATGCACGTTGGTTTTAATGTCTATACAATCGAACCTGTTTTAAGCGGTCATCAAAATGTCTAATTATAGGTCTGTAAGACAGGTGGTAGTTTATGTAGGTCGAAAGTAATGCAGAAAGTTCCCTTAGGATTTTTTCTGCATTATTTCTGCCCTGCATTAAGCCACCACCTGCTGTTTTAATATGCCTATGTTCAATAAATGAATGACCGCTTAAGACAGTTTCTACTGCATTGAGAAAGAACTTTCTCATGATTTCCTGAAGGTGGTAGAGTAATAGAATCAAGCATGGGGTTTGTTAAAGACGGGGGTTTCTATACCCGAGGTTGGTCTGTTCCAGTCGGAAACGAACTTTAGCGAGTTGTCGACAGGAACAGACCAACCGAGGGAATAGAACACCCCGGCTTTAACAAAACCCATGCTTGATTATTTTTTCTCGCTGAAATACGCCCTAAAACCAATTAAATTAACGAATTTTGTGAAGTACTGCTTTACATTGCATAATACGACTTCCATATCTAATAGCAACAGACCGCAACATAACTTTAGGCGTGACACCAAAATGACGTCATTTGTTATGACAACTACAAACGTTACGTTTTGGCGTAAATATAAATGACTGAGTGACTACAAAACAACGCCTTCGGTTAATTAAATAGGCTTTTAAAGTGTTTATAAGATAAATAGAATTTCATATTCGTGCTAATTACTTATATTAATTTCAATTCATAAGGCTGTTGCCTATAGAAATGTTGGTATAATTCTGTAAGAATTCCTTCCCTTGTATTGATTTTACCCAATCGCGCGTATGAATACACTAGTCACGGGGTGTTCCAGATAAGGATTTCTAGTACGGCTATTTTTAGTAACTCAGCTTATCTAGCACGGCTGAGAAGCGAGAATAACGCTTCTATGAACCTTAGCCTTTGTCATGCCTAAATACGCCGTCTACTCATACTCTGACCTAGACAAATGTCTATATACTTCCGATTCGCTCAAGCCTTCGAGAACTTACTGACCTAATTGATATCAAGCAGTTATGATCTTGATGATAACCCGAATTATCTTAATAGGATAGATGTTGTTTGCGAATATCAGCCATGCCTTGCTCACTTGGATGACGATTAAAATAAATATGCTATAAAGCAACTCTCCGATGCAATATGGAAGAGGGTTTACATCGTGCAGACTTTACTGGCTGATTTATTGGCGTTAACGAAACGAACATAAACAACAGCATTGATATATTATTTATTCCGCCATAACCGTTGGCACAACCTTGGAATTTGTGTTAATACATCATAGAGAGAGGACCATAATTGACAGTTTGCTCAGACCATTTCATTGGAAAATAATTGTAGAAAAGGTTATTCACTTGTATTGCCAGAACAATCCAAAAATATAGATTGAAACAGGGTTGTGTCTGGTTATCAGGAAAACAGCATCCTGCGGAACAGGATATTTATTTGGCACGTCTGTTACTATAACATAACCTACAGTGTCCATTATACATAGTTGTGACTATTTAACCCCTTCCCTGTTCTATATTTATTCCAAAATTTCATTACCTTAATTCAATAATAATGAATATTCATGGACAAAATACAGTCAAGCAATAGATCTTTCCAATTCCATTATCAAACAGAGCATACCCTGTTCAGACGGCTCCTATCGCAGCCGTCTGATCTGGGTCTAGGCTGTTTGCAAATGCGTGAAGACACGTTTGTATAAAGGACAGGGTTAAAGGAAGCCTGTTTTATTGTCCTGAACATTTGTTACGCAATTCTGACTTGTTATGAAAGTTGGCACGTAAACGTCCATAAGTAAATCTGTAAAACGTAAGATATCATTGGATGTTTCTATAAAACGATAGTAATTTCAGAGGCATACAAAATTATTGACTCTTTTAAGTGGAGCCCCAGTTTAAGTTGAAATTTCTAAACTATTTGGTCTTTGAATCGTTAAATACAGCAACGTCATACACACTAATTAATAATACCCAGGGGGCACGATGCCACCAGATTGCAGTATCCTGACACTGGCCCAACTAATCCAAACACAATCATTCATGGGCGGAGAATCGATCAAAGGAGTTACTAGTCAAAGTACTAGAGAGAAGGTGTATATCTAATTATATATATGAGCTTTGACACACATACCTTCGTTCAGAAATGCTTGGACATTCTAAATAAACTATAAAATGAAATTCAGTTATCATTAATATCAATATAAATATAAAAACAAAGTTCTTATTACACTGCTAACCTTGGATCATTGGCTCCATATAGTTTCGTCGACTGTCAGCCGACTTGGTCACTGGTGAACTGTGAGATCTTCTTTGGGATTACTTCCCCTTGTCGCCGCAGGACTTAACGGCGAACAAAGGGTTGTAAATGCCACTAAGACGGGAGGCCCCATTGATCCCTGTTCATGATGGGCTGGTTCCGACGTATCTGAATTGCCTCCCCTACCTGTCTGAGTCTCTGGTTACTATATCGATCAAGGAGTTTTGGCTCGTCCCAATTTATCACGTGGTTATTTTGCATTACATGATCGGTAATTGCACTTTTATGCCACTCTGTCTCCGACTGTCTACGCTCCGCCCTTGTAAACGCTCTATTGTCTAGCGACTCCATTTCCTTCTTATGTTCCCCAGTCTTGTCTAAAACTTACGACCAGTCTCCCCTATATATGACTTATTGCAATTCTTGCACTGAATCTGGTACACACAATTGCATACTTCACTGGTCTCGTATTTGTCCTTGGGGTGTACAAGCAGATTCCTGAGTGTCTGATGTGGGCGCAAAGCAACGGCGATGTTGTACTTCCTGAAAACTCTTTGCACACTATCCGAAACTCCCTTAATATACTGGATAACCACCATACTCTTGGCCGTCTCAGTGTTATTTAATCCCAGAGCAGGTCTCACAGTTCACCAGTGACCAAGTCGGCTGACAGTCAACGAAACTGTCTGGAGCCAATGACCCAAGGTTAGCAGTGTAATAAGAACTTTGTTTTCATGCATCATTCCTGCTAGATGAACCTATTCTCTAATCAATATAAATAGTTTATTCAAGTTCTTAAAAAGCTTATACAGTATAACCCCTCTAATGCGACCACTTAATGAATAAACATTGGTGTCTTTATTATAAGCAGGTGGTTGCTTAATGCAGGACAAAAAGTAATGCAGAAAGCTCCCGAGGAGCTTTCTGCATTACTTTTGTCCTGCATTAAGCTATCATCTGCATCTAGCACCCATAATTATACCTCTTTTAGGTGGGCGCATTAGCGGGGGTTTACTGTAGCAAATTGACTTGCCTTTTCAAAACCATGGATGTCGACGAGTAATGTCTTATCAAGTTTTTGATATTCAAACGGATATAAGTAACAAAGCATATACCAAGAAACGTAAAATTTTATATCAGGATAAAGGTTCAACCTTATGATTATTTTTCTCTAGATTAAAGTATCCACACCAAAGACTAGGTTCCGAAGAATCGTCATAATATTTCTTATAATTAATTGTAAATCTTTCAAGAGCCCACTGAAACGTTTATATATTTTATTAACTTTATTTACCAATGCATACAATAACACACGACTCGCTTCATACATCTATTATTGTAACAGAATTGCTGGCTTGGTGTTTAAGACTGGCTGTCGCGTCAGAATTTCACTATTTAATTCAAACGTAAGATTGAATTACAAATTGTGCAAGGCAATCTATTTGTATATTCGACTGGTACCAGCCATAACAATAGTGCATGTACTCTGATAGTTTATAGTCACCTGTTGTTTGATAATTCCAAAGTTCCCGTTTGATTTATTTTAAAGTGTATAGCAGGTATGTCGTTTACCTACGAACAGGTCTACACATACCATGCGGGCGGATCATCATATGCCAGTCACATTACATCACTTTGGAGTCAAACTTTCATCTGTCATGTAGGTATAATTATATAAAAGTGAACATAATCAATTTTTTGTGAACCCTTTTACAGTTGGCAATCACGCTGGCCTCTTTGCATGTACGCCGACAAGAAAGGTTTAGTACTCTATGAAGGCGACCTCTTAAATCCAGAAATGGAAGGAGAACGTCGGATATCTGTACTATTTCATTTTTGTCGTACCCTTTATTACTTTTCTACAGTTACTCTGTTTGCAGCTCAATCATTGAGTACACTAGCGATAGGTGGATACAGTATGTTCACTTAAATGTGTTTTCGTTATACATGCACTTTACCACTGTATTTGCCGTCGCGGTTGTTGTAGATTGGTCGGTGAGGGGATACGTAGTCGGTGAGGGGATACGTTTATTTACACTGTTTGTCTTTTAGGATGGGGATGGAATAAGTGTGAGGTTGGGCGCCCATAAACCGGTTTAACCCCCCAGTGACTTTTGTCACTGACCGTTCAAGGCGGTACTTCCATCTTCCTCCTATTGTATGTTTGTTTTGTCTTTGTGCGTCTCTTGTTGTTTTTTCTACTTATGTACATTTGCTGTTTCCTTGTGTTGCTGTTCGGGTGAGTGTTTGTTTTGTATGTGGTGTTTCCTGCATGACTCATTTTTGTACTTTTAAAATACATCGTCCATGTGAGATAGTTCCAATTCAAATCGACTATGATAAATATGCTATAATCACTAGATCTGTACGTTCAATCTGGACATCACAGTCGATAGGGCAGTTCAAGTCACGACCGCGTTGCACCACCGTCTGAAAGCATGTGTAACAAGAAATACCTTTAAAAAGATATTCAGCGGCATGCAAATATTGACATAATAGTGCTTTGGGCGTGCGTAGTGTTGCGCTTTTAATTACTACTCATACACAGATTCAATAAAACCGAGTCTTGCGATTTGTTCTTTTTGCATTGCTACTTTTACTTTTTCGACGGATCTCCATCTTTCAGAATAATGTACGTCAAAATAATGGTATCAAATATCTGCAAAATTAATTCAATGATTGGAGATGTTTTAGTACAGGGCAGTAGATCTATAACGCGTTGCCTTGTATTATAATAACAGACAGGCGTACACTGGTAATGACTTAAACAAAAGGCAGATCTACTGTTTCATGCAATATACTTAATGGTTGTGTTTGTTTGTTAGATAACTCGGCGTTGATGCTGGTCTGTCTGGATATTTTGTTTTCTAGGTAAATATGAAATTATTCTGAATATTAAGATGTACATGAAATGCAAAACAACCACGACATTACTAGAAAGATGTCTTTGGAGAACGGTATTTATCTGGCATCATTAACCGAATCATCCATTCTTAGAACAGTTTATCCAGTCAACTTCGCTAGTGACGTAATAAAGGGGTTTCAGATAAACTTAAGTTTATTAGGTTACTTCCGGTAATAGAAGGTTAACGTCGCCCCGTACTTCATTCTTAGTGTTGTTATACTTTTTTATCCTTCGAGATCATAAATTTCAGTACATTTTGTTCTGAAAATTGAATACCGCTTAAGCCGGTGCTAGGGGGCGTGAGCAATGTTGCACTTTCAATTACTGCTCATGAACAGACTCAATAAAACCGAGTTTGCAATTTTCTCCTTTTGTGTTTCAATTTCTGCTTTCGTGGGATCACGTCTCTTCAGAATGTATTAGGTGTGTAGACATTTCTAAGGTGCAATGGCTCTATAACCATAGAACTAATCAAATATTCTGTAAATATGCATATGTTGACGGAATAACAGAAAATTCGTCAATAGAATTATACAAATCAGAGAAAAGACACAAATTGGCTATAGGGGGATTCGAACCCACGCCGGATCATAATAAGAGAATTTAAAACACAAAATGTCTTCATTTTTACCTATTGAGTTATAGCGGCTACGCCAATTATCATGTCTAATTTATCAGTTTTATTAACTTAATCCATTGCTGGAGAAAAAGAATCAAGTCAGGAACAAATATTAACGGTTAATAGTTGATGTTTTCTTTTCATTCGTTTGATAATTTGATTTTAGAAGCTCTGAGAGGGGTGGGAAATATCATAGACTGTTCTACTCCATCGAGTTATGAGTAGGCCTATCAAAAAATAGAAACTGATACGATTTGTTATTTTCTATATATGTTTTAGTCATATCTGCTGGAGAGTGTTTGTTAAGGCATAACAGAACTTGGTTTTGCTTTTGGTTATACTCGTAGACAGTTCTTCATGGAACGCCTTTTTTAGGAATATAAATAAGCAGTTAGTACTCTGTATTTTACATTTAGTTTGGTAATGTGTAGATTGCAATAAGGCTGTATGCCAGTCCACGGTATTAACCATGGAAAACACACACAGTTGACTACTAAATGCTAACAGGCGCGTTGAAAATTAAAATGTTACTTAGTTCCTGGTTGGTGAAAGCCTAGAACAGGAATGAAACTAGACTGCTGCCGCTGGAAAACGCTGTCAGAATTATTATATCATTTGTTATTCATTGTAACGTTCAACAACTATTCGAAGTGCAACACATTAAAAAGGCAGATTGTAATACACATAACTCTATCCTCCTGGTGATTGGCTCTTTTAATCTAGGCAATTGTTTTACTACATTTTGTTTAAAACGCGATAGTTGGTCACATAACTAAACTCCCCACTCCATACTATTCATGTATCAAATGATGATATCATACATATTAATTGACTGAATGTTTATAATACCAGTGTGAATAAGGGGATTTTATCATGACAAACACTGTAGAATCAGATATATATCATTTCATCAGAACACATAGTAAACCCTGATAAGAAAGTCCCAAAAGATTAATGGGATCAACTCTATTGGAAAAGGCGTTCGAGAGTTTGTATATGATGTAAACGATTAATTAGGACATAAACGTTAAAACGCATATTTGTTCGGAACAATAGAAACCAATGACACTGTGCCTTTGGTTTAGATATAAATGCTAAGAGTTGAGTGTATACCTGAGCATGCGCATGATATATACAACTCAAATAATTGAAACATCACAAAGTGTGCAAACTAATATATGAAATACATGAACTCTTTCGACGTGACATAACCTTAAATATACGATTTTTGTAGACCGGTCTGTATAATAAACGATGCGATTTTATACCACATTCGGGACGATGTTCAGAAGCAAAATTAGTCTAGACAAAATAAATATATCCATTATCTGAAGCAATTATTGATTACAATGGTTTAATGACGAATCCAAACAAGTGAACATTCATTGCTAAGATTAAAAAAATCTGAATGTTTGTTGTTTTCCATGATGCATAGTCCTGTGAAACAGTTTATTACCAGCCTGGTTCAACGTTGTTTGAATTATTCTGATGGGTCTGAACACTAATTAAAGTTTTGTAAGTTCTATGAACTCGAGCAAATTAGAATTACATATTGATCATGTGAGAAAATTACTAGTTTTCACCATGCGCGCTAGTCTAGTTGAATAACATCCCTAATTCTACAGGTACGCACTTAACTAATATTCATGGTGGCCATTTACTCCTTAAAGAAAAACTTGCCGTATTGTTCACCAATATCGACGAGCAGACAAGTTCATTACTACAATTTCGTGTACAAGTATCCCCCCCCGAATAATGTATAGTTTATGCTTATTGTGCCATGACTAGTTGTCCAGTTCGAGGATGTCGGAGTTGGTGTTATCATGCCCATGGGCATCACATATACAGCGTAAAAGAACTGAGAAACAACGAATGGTTACACAGTATGCAATGGGCCTGTCCTGGGCGCCCATCACTCTTAGAATGTAATAAAGGCCCAATATATAACCAAAGCAAATCAAAACAAGGTTTCAGTTACTGTTGGTATTATATTTAGCATTAACCGGTATTTATAGTATTATACCTTTCCAGTTGTACCATTTATATACACGTGTCCTGCTTCTTGATGCCATACTAAAATGCATAGCATACTGTGTAGACAGCTTATCAACATACCTGGGAACTATCTGGACGAATGTCTTAATGAATAACGTTGGCTTTCATTTCACTAATTTCCTACTTCGCCACTGGCCATTCAATAAGGAAATACATGTTTGGGAAGATTAACCGCTAAGGTGAAAAGACATTATGTACGCTCGTAAGTATACCCAAAAATCAGATGACATAAATAGGTATAGTGTAAAAGTACATGTTAAGAGTCATGCAGGAAACACCGCATACAAAACACACACACAAAACACACACCCGCCAAAACAGCACCACAATAAACAGTAAAAGCCGTGCCTCTCTTTGATTCACTGTCGCATGTATGTGTAGCAATATTCAAACGAATGTGGATGAACATAACAAAACCGAGTCTGCAATTTTCTCTTTTGCATTTCTACTTTTGCTTTCGAGGGATCACCCATTTTCAGAATATATGTACTTCACACCAGAATGTGTTGTTATATTTTCTGGTCCTTCGGGATAATAAGTTTTGATGTTATTAGTTTTGAAAATTGAATACTGCTTAAGCCGGTGCTAGGGGGGCGTGAGTAGTGTTGTACTTTTAATTACTACTCATGAACAGACACAATACAACCGAGTCTGCAATTTTCTCTTTTGCATTTCTTCTTTTGCTTTCGAGGGATCACCCATTTTCAGAATATATGTATGCTACTTTAAGGCATGCGCTGATTTTGAGGAATAGCTTCTTGATTTAAATCTTATGTAAAATATTTATTCCTGTTTCAATGTCAGCCATTGAATGTAATTACATGTATTGCGTGGGATGATGATGATGAGAATCACACGGTTTATTTATGTTATGAGTTATATTGCGCCTTTACGACGTCCAATAAAACAGGGATTTGGAATATATGGGCTTCCTTAATGTTTTATGTCAAACCTTTACTCATTAATTTAAATGTTACTTCAAATTCGATTCAGAGTTAAAATAAAGCTAATAGTTCGTTGAAGAGGACTTTTCAGAAGCAAATTCAATGCATTGTGAATTGTTCATGTATTATGCGCAGCGCAGAATGCGACATGTTTGCAAATAAAACATTGAACTGATTCCCTGACGGATTTATTAATACCGTTATCCTGAGAGTGAATCGCAATTTTATTTTTAATCTGTAGGAACATTTTCCCAAGTTGGTTATCTTATGTTTCGTCGGTATTCGTTATGTTATAGACAATCGGAATATTATCAATACATTATTAATAAAAATAGTGCAATGTATGTAGGCTATCCTAATTGAGCCGAGTAACTGTAATTGACATAACTGTAATGCGTCCTTAGAATTATAATTTGCATCGCTCAGTATTTCAATCAATTGTCGTATGCAAAGCTGTCATCTGCTATAATGCTGAACGTAATACGTTCTCCAGAATTTCTTTAAATCTACAGTTAAAGAGTCAACCAGTTTGATCCTGATGAGACATCGATATGTTCGGCGACTAGTCTTATTTACCGGATATGGCTATCTGTATGTGGTGTTTCCTGCATGACTCATTTTTGTACTTTTAATAGGCAGTGGCAAGGTGTACGTTTTACCGACGAATCCAGATTTTGTTTAGATATGGTCGACGGGCGAAAGAAGGTATGGATACGTCGGGGAGAACGCTGTGTGGACTGTTGTAAGAGACAGGCTATGTCGTGGGGTGGGGCAGTGTAATAGTGTTGGCAGGCATCTCTTGCAGGCATACATTTCGATATCCGAAGAAAAACATTTCGAATTTTCATTCTAATTATGTTTTTGCTCCTGCTGACAAGGCATCAAATAATGTAATAATTATGTGACGATTGTATTATGTTGATGTTTTGAAGAAGGAATTAACTGGTTCACAAACATATATTACAGTGCAAACCCCTGAAAATGTACTGGATTCCTAAGCTACATAAAAATCCGTATAAGGCGCGTTGAATTGCTAACTCTAGTTGTTGTACTACAACTAAACTATCTAAACTTTTAACGTCGTGTCTTACTACTATCAAAGAACATGTTAAACGTTACTGTGATAAAATATATGAAAATTCTGGTATTAATGTTTTTTGGTCCATAAAAAATTCAAATGATATTTTAACTAAACTTGAAAATGAACAGTATAACAATTTTTGATTGAGCTCTTACGATTTCTCTACACTCTATACTACTCTACCTCACCATCTTATAAAGGATAAACTGATTAAATTGATAGAAAAAACCTTTGCCAGAGAAAATAAAATGTCCCTTGCTTTTAATGTTCAACGTTCATTCTTTTCGAATTCTGAAGTTGAAAATTACACAATGTGGACTTGCCTTGATGTTTGTAGATCTTTAACATTTCTTTTAGATAACATATTTGTGCTATGGGGATATCATATATATATCGTTGGTATACCTATGGGAACAAATTGTGCCCCTCTTGTTGCAGATTTGTTTTTATATTGCTATGAGAAGGAGATTATGAGATATGCTTAGTTTAAAACCTGATACACAATCTGACATTGTTAGTGCTTTTAATAAAACGTCTGGTATTTAGACGATATTTTGAACTTGGATAATCATTATTTTGAAAATATGGTTTCTTCTATTGACCCGAAAAAATTTACTTTAAACAAAGCGAACCCATCTGACATTCAGGCTTTCTTTTTAGATTTGAATCTTTCCATCACTAATGATAAGGTTTCGTCTAAAATATACGATAAAAGGGAAGATT
Organism: Azorinus chamasolen; assembly: GCA_963576725.1. NCBI lineage: Eukaryota > Metazoa > Mollusca > Bivalvia > Cardiida > Solecurtidae > Azorinus > Azorinus chamasolen. Next base: position 61,902,942 of record OY755237.1, read on the forward strand.
TCGATTTCAAAATTGTTAATTATCCTTTTCTAGATGGAGATGTTTCCCGGTCTACATCTTATGGGGTTTACATTTCGCAACTTATTCGCTTTGCCCGAGCCTGTTCTTTGCTAGTAGATTTTAATAGTCGTAATTTAATTATAACTCATAAACTTCTTAAGCAAGGCTACAGATATCATAAAATTCGGAAAGCTTTTTAAAAATTCTATTATCGAAATTTACCCCTCATTAGTAAATATAACTGCAATTTACGGACGTTACTGCAACAATGTATTTATCATCCAGATTTCTATGGTGATGTTATCTACAAACTTGGTCATGGTCATATCCATTTTCACGATTTGTTTATTAAACGCATTAAACCTTTTAGGAAGAAAGGTTATGACCCTATTATATTGCAACACACTGCATGTTTGGTTATCGACCCCTTTACAGTCGGTCGCTACGCTTTCCTCTTTGCTTGCACGATGACAGGCCGAGGGTAGTACTCTATGATGGTATACTCTTAAACCCAGAAATGGGATGAGCTTACCAGACTCATGTATTACCCTTTTTCTGCCGTGCCCTTAACGGCTTCCCTGCAGTTGCTCTGTCTTCAGCAAAGTCATTGAGTACATATTTGACGGACTTTCACAGTTGTTATGCTATGTTTTACATTTTGTACTGTGATTACTGTCTTCTATGTTGTGGGGAAGTCCGGCGGGGATACCTTTATTTACAATGTTTGTTTAGCTAGGGTGACTTTGAGATAAGTGTGAGGTTAGGACGTCAGTAAACCGGTTTAAACCCCAAGTGGTGATTTCGCTAATGACCGTGCCAATGCGGTTCCCTCTTTGTCACCCTTACTTTTGTTTGTCTTGTGTCTTTGTGCTCGTGTTTTGTTCATGTTTGTCTCTGGTGCTCGTGTATGTGTTGGTGTTTTCTGTGTTCTTCTCGTGTGTTTGGTTGTGTGTGTGTGTGTGTGACATGATGTCTATTGATGTGTTGGTGGTGATTGCGTCTTGTATGTGACTTTCTACTGTATGAGTGTATGAGTATAAATTGCTATGCTTTCTGTAGGTGTTTTGGTGATGGTGGCGTTTTGTGTGTGGCTTTTCCTGCTTGACTTTACTACTTTTTCATAAAACGCCACTCGTCGTGGTTGACGTAAATTTGACGGCACAGCTTAAGACCAGTTGTTGTCCCTTTTCTACAGACACACGGTGACGTTAACGTATACCAACAAGACAATGCCTGGCTTCATTCTGCAAGTTTAACACCGGGTTTCCTGAGAAACAATTATGTCAATACCCTCCCTTGGCCTGCTTACTCGCAAGATCTCAGCCCTATAGAGCATGTGTGGGATCAATTAGGACGTGCAGTGTATGACGGTCGACGTCACATCGGGAACCGTCAGCAGCTCATCCAGGTCGTTATGGACGAATGGGAGGATATCCCCCAGTACCGTATACGGCATCTGATACAGAGTATGCGGCGCAGAATCACTGCAGTCCTTCGTTCACAAGGAGGACATACCCGTTACTGAGGTTTGTGAATTTTGTTTTCCCGGTGACCTTCTTAAAGCAAAGAATAGTCACATTGTTTTCGGAAATATGCGTACCAAACCATGTTTATCATTTTCATAACACTTCACCGTGTACAATATAAAACGAATTGCATCTATATGTAATGTAGTAAAGGAATTATGGACATACATATGGGTGGTAACTTTCTAGTGACGCTGAGTATACATAGTATAAACGTCTTCGTCTAGATGAACATTAAATAATACTCTATCCTATAAGTGGCCTCACCTGCATGCGCACTGTGTTACAAGTGTGTCTTTATATCCCTAAATGTGACTTTAAAACGAAAACTACTATTCTTAATTTCAAAACGCGATGCTAATGTTTCACTGTACATAGAAGTGTATTCCTTTTGAACAGGGGCTATGTTTGTGACTTATTTCAGTTTACCCTTTGTTTTAAAAATAGTCTGATATTGTACGATGGACTGTCGTTATCTAGGTAGACTTTTGTTCAAATGTTGCATCATGTAAGTGAAAATAAATCAAATGATTTACACAGGTAAATTAGACATGGAAATTCTTCATGCATGAATAGTTTTCAAATCGAACAATGCGATGTACTAGTATCGGTCACGTATACATTGTATCTATACATGGTAATGTGGACTCAACATACACAAAACATCGTGCTGTTATAAAAGTAGTGGCGAAGAGGCAACATTTGTTATTTTGAAACAACTTCAAATATGTTAAAAGATTCACGCATGTCACGTAGAGTATTAAGACCTTCTTGTTCGTCATATACGCAGGGGAGTAATATAATAACGTTGGATAAAACACGGATTCATCTCTCAGAGCTTACATCAAACGTACAGTCAAAATAGGTCACCACTCAAGAAAAAGTTTAAACAGTGGCATACAGTTAGGAAAGTGATGACCATCATTTTCCGAAATTCTAAAGGCATCATATTGACCCACTATATTCCAAACAGGTGACACGGTAATAGTAAATTTCTATTATAATACCATTGCCAAAATTGAAAGCATACTGGCAGCAGTTGGGACCCATCGCAACGTTGACATTTTGCACGATAATGCAACACCACAATCTGCTGCCAAAACAACAAATTTGGAATAAAGACGTTATGGATGACATACAAATGTGAAAAGTACAAATATGAGTCATGCAGGAAACACCATATACAGAACAAACAGCCGCCCAAACAATAACACAAGTAAACATAGCATGTGTACATAACTACCAAAAACATAAAGAGACGCACAAAGACAAAACAAACAATAGGGAGAAGATAAAAGTACCGCCTTGGAACTGTCAGTGACAAAAGTCATTAGGGTGAAAGCCAGTTTAGGGGAGCCCAACCTCTCACTTATTCCATCCCCATCCTAAAATACAAACAGTATAAATAAACGTATCCCCATCTACAACAACCGCAATGGAAAATAGAGTGGTAAATTGCATGTAAAACGAAAGCATTTAAGTGAAACAAACTGTATCCACCCATCGCTAGTGTACTGCAAACAGAGTAACCGTAGAAAAGTAATAAAGGGTACGACAAAACAGATATCCGACGTCCACCTTCCATTTCCGGATTTAAGAGGTCCCTTTCATAGAGTACTTAACCTGTCTGTGAAAGCGTTGACAACCAGACATGCATTATGTTGTAATACTATAGGATCATATCCCTTTTTAATGAATGTTTAACATATTTGATGACCAAAGTGAGAAAATGTCCAATTGTAAATCACATCACCATAAAATCCAGGATGTGAAATACCGTGTCGCAGGATCGCCTTGATATTAATTTGTACTTGTCAATAAGTGAGAGATTTCGATAATAAAATTTAGAGAATGTTTTTTTCTAGTTTATGGTATCTATATCCTTGCTTAAGCAGCTGTTCTGTTAAAATGATATTTCGGTTGTTACAATCGTCAACAGATGAACAATCTCTAGCAAAACGATTAAGTTGAGATATATCAACTCTTCAACATACAGCCTTCCCCTAATTTGACTTTAATGTGTTTCAATGTTTTCTGGAAGCACATATTAAAACAGAAACATGTGTTGATCTGTAAATTAGTGCCTTATGCATATACCTGAATCATGGTTTACTGAAGGTATTATACATTTCCCTTAACGTTGGAACAAGTGCATTATGAAAGAGGGACTATGTTAAAAATGCTTTGAACAAAAGTCCATTTAGATAATGTACGTATATGCATGTTCCGAAAGCATTTCTAATATGGAAACAGTATGTTCTAACGGCCCTGTTATATGATGCAATCTCGCACACACTGTGCCATTAGTGTAGTTCACCCATTGATTGTCGTTGACGACCATGCATTTTAATAAACAGCCCGTACATGACAAAAGCCTATTTCAGACAAGGAAGCACCGATCGCACTCGTTGCATTGATAGTGTTTTTCTTTTAATGCGGTTAATGGCTGTGCGAGTTTTAAAGAAAACTCGCCTTTTGAATACTGCTTCTGTGTCGCTTTAATAAATCATATCAAAACTCATGCCTTTCATTTCTTGATAATTGTTGTCCCATGCAATCCAATTCTTTCATAATAATGATTTATATCATTTTAATTATGTTCCTGACATTCTAAAGATAATTAAAACAGCGCACATGTGCAGAACACAATTAATAATGTGTCCACTAATATTAATAAAGCAATGCTGCGTTAATGTTATGGCAAACAAAGTTTCTTCTGATGCAGTGTTTACATCCCTGGTAATTTATGTTTCCATAGTATCTGCTAGTTAGTACTTGGGAATATTTGGATAGTTACTCAAAAACGTTCAGTACTATATAACATTTAGAAAGACATGGGTGACAATCAGTTAACAAGTGACTTGTCGGTTTTCAAAACATCCCACTATCCATGACTATTTAAGGGAGGAAGTTATCATATAAAAGTTGGTTTATACTATTAAACTAATTCAATCTATGTGAGTAATCTCATTAGAATCGATTTCCGGTTATTTTCATTTAGTTAGAAACATAGAGGGAAACATTAGCGTGGTCTAATCAAGTTCTCGATATGTACATTGTGTTCGTCATTGTTTTATGTCTTGCTTTTCCCCATCATTTGTAAATAGCGATGAAATTACAATGCATTACATCAGCTCATAAAGTATTCATTTAGAAACAAAATAGACGTCATTGATACTATTTTAAACTGTTCCCTGCTAAATATTGTCGACTGAGTTTTCCGGTGTCTCATCTGGATACAGATGTTTGCATAGATAATCACTGATACGACATCGGCAGCTAACTAGTTTGTACTCTGACTCTTGGTTGTTTACTCGACATCCCATATGGGCAACAACATGTTTAATCATAGGACGTTCAACTAAAACTATTCTATTGGCATACGTGCTATATGTCAACAGTGTCTGATTTATCCGATGTAAATATGTAGCGGTGTAAATATGCAGCATGTAAATATGCGGCAGTGTAAACATGCAGCCAACTCACACCTGCACCCGTGAAACTGTTAACGGAAATAGTTATATCATATATATAATATATTGAATAAGAAGAAAGGGTAAATAAAATGCTGACCTTATGGATTGACTACATCAGAATATTGCAGTATTCCGATGAAGTCAGCTGTTTTGTTTTGTATTATGTATGAATACACGAGCTCAGCATTAATATACAAGAGATCACAAAATATGCGCAAATTAAACGGACGGGTGTTGTATGAATATTGTTTAGATCCACACATTGAGAGAAATAAATGGCCATAAATATGGCCACGTCATAAGGTTTGGTGGAGACATGGCGAAGTAAATCTGAATACATTCGCTTTAATATGATTCTAATTTTATCCTTTAAATGTTTGAAACCAGTATACTGCCATTTGTCAAAGTGTGCACCTAGATCAGAAGCCTACTCCTAATGTTGTCTCATCTGGACCCAAGTCATGTCCCACATAGCGGGACACAAGCTAAGATATACAATGCTATACTATGTCATAAAGTTATGGCAAAAGGTAATATTTGATAGATATGGAGTATATGAAAAATGGCTGTCACCACCATAGTTAACAGAAATGTGATACATTGCAAGTGTTAAACTAGTTCTACATGCAAATGATAGTGATCCATTCTTATCAGGCAATGTAATGAATATGTAAGAATGGCGATGGATTTAGACTTTAGATGATATAACCAGATTTTTATCTAACAATTAGATATAGTTGTGTCGATCAAATCTAGCACGGATATAGGTTGTACGGACACAAGACAAAACCGAGTACTAAAACAAACTGAGAGGATCGTGAGTTATGTATTTCCATTCCACAGTAACTATTTAGTTTAGTTTAACCTGTAAACCTATTAGACATTGCAATCGTATTAAACATTCGTCGCGATGCCGTTATCACATTGCAGGCCGGTAGACATTGTAGTCATAGGGAATACAAAGCGCGATGGCGTATATATTTCATCCTGTATATTTAGTAGATATTGTAGTCGTGTTGGTCTTTAGTCCAAAATGCAGTATGTGCGCTATTTTACCGTGTATACCTGGGTGAAAACTGTTTATTTAGTCGTACTGACGATAAGGCGCGATGCCGTATGTGTCTACCATGTAGACCTAGTATATATTGTTTTCGTATCGATCATTAAGTGTAATACCTTATGTGTATTACCTTGTATACCTAGCAGATATAGTATCCGTATCGATCGTTAACTGTGATGCCGTATGTGTATTACCTTGTATACCTAGCAGATATTGTATCCGTATCGACCGTTAAGAGCGATGCCGTAGATGTATTACCTTGTAGACCTAGTAGATACTATAAGTGGTTGCGTTGATCATTAGGCACGATACCGTCGGTGTATTTGCGTAATCAATTAGCGGGATGCGGTTTGTGTATTGCCATGTAGACCTAGCCGATATGGTTTTCGTATCGATCATTAAGCGCGATGCCGTAGGAGTATTACCTTGTAGACCTAGTAGATACTATAATTGCATTGGTCATTAAGCACGATGCGGTATATGTATTAGCGTAATCGCATTGATCAATAAACGGGATGCGGTATGTGCATTGCCTTGTAGACCTAGTAGACATTGTTTTCGTATCGATCATTAAGAGCGATGCCGTATGTATATTAACTTGTAGTCATAGTAGATACTGTGGTCGCATTGATCATTTAGCGCGATGCCGTCTGTGTATTACATTGTAGACGTAGTAGATATTGCTATTCTATCAAGTATTAAGCGCGATGCTGTATGTGTTTGTCCTTGCAGACCAAGTAGATACTGTAATACCATTGATCATTAAGTGCTATGCTGGATGTATATTACTTTGTAGACCTATTAGATACTGTAATCGCATTGATAGTTAAGCGCAATGCCGTATGTGTATTACCTTATAGACCTAGTAGATATTGTTTTGTACCACTCGTCAAGCGCATTAACGTATGTGTATTACCTTGTAGACCTAGTAAATAATGCAATCGTATACGGCATTAAGCACGATGCCGTACATGTATTACCATGTAGATCACATAGATATTGTAGCGGTTTTGGCCATTAGTCTGAATGCCGTATGTGTTTGCCTTGTAGACCTAGTAGATATTGCAGTGGTATTGTCCATTAAGTAAGATACCATATGTCTTTGACCTGGTAGACCTTGCAGATATTGTAGTCGTATTGAGCATTAGGCGGGATGTTTTGTGTATATTGTGTTGTTTACGCTTCCATCTGCATGAATTCGAAACATGTTCAAGGTAAGAAACTAACATGTTGAAATTATTTATTACAGAAAATCGTATGTCTAAGTTTCTATTGTGAAACCTATTCATGCATGAAGGTTGCCAATATGTAATGCTATCATTGCTAATTTTTCACATGCAAACGCTGTTACCATGTTTCATTGCGATTGCAGGAAACGTATGCAGTAGCATTTGCAAGCAGTGTAAACTCATTTAGAAACATCTGGTCAGCTGTAAAATGGCTGATAACCAGAAATGCAGTATGTTGTAATACATGCCTTCGACGAACAATGTAAGAAAATGGGTGTCCGAATAGTTTACGAAGTTGTTAAATCACAACACCATACAATTGCAGATTTGAAATACTGTGTCACAGGAGCGCCTTTAGATTGCATTTAGACTTGCCAATAAGTGAGAGCGTTCGATGATATGATTAAGACAATGTTTTTCTTAGTTCATGATACCTATTTCCTTACTTAACATTTTCTCTGTTCTGTATTTATTCCAAATTTTAGTACATACACAATAGTTATAATAAAAAATGGAAGGTGGAACATTGTAGCTATTTTAGAGGCTAACGAAACAGATCCAGTAGCAAACAGAGCATGTGCTGATCAGATAGCTCCTATAGGAGCCGGTTGATTTTGGTCTACTCTGTTTGCAAATGCCTGAAAACACGTTTATATGAAGGAAAGGGTTAAGTAGATTTTCAGTTAAATAAGATTTCGACAATAACAATAGTCCTCAGATTGTAAACAGTTCTATCGAAACGAACAATAAAAATGAGATATGTATACCCCGTAAGATGGAACACTGGAAACATCTCCGTCAAGAATTATACAATATTAAAATCCAAGTCGTCTATTTGGTCATCAATTTTCGAAGAAATAGTTACATTGTCAAATTTAAGTGTTAGATCAAGGACAGAAACTGTTGCTTAAGTGCCGGGCGAGTTAGCTAAGTTTTCAATTTGAGTTTCCTCCACACTGGAAGAAATATATGGTGAAACACTGATAAGAATATAAAAGAAGAACTATTTAGAATTAAAAAAGACAATATCGCAAAGGTTGAAAGATAGTAAATGAAACTATGTATAATACCTTTGTTCTAAGTTCTCGGTATTCATATTTTATGGCATACTTCTAAACGATTTAGTGCAAACGATTGTAACATTACGATATATGTGTTGCGATATCACTTATATCATGTCACTATTACTTTGAAATGGATTGTTAGACAAACACTAGTAAATTCAAGCAGGAAAAGCCATACACAAGACGCAACCGTTACCAAAACATCGATAGACGACAACACACGCGCACGCACGCACGCACGCACGCTCGCACACACAAACAAACACACAGGAGATGCAAACCTGAAACACTAATTCAGTTTAAACACATTTATTGCATATAATGTCATGCATAAGATTGGGCTAGCTACACGTTTTTACAACGTTATATAATGCCCTCTCTCAAGGTAATACAAATATAGTGTCATAGCAATAAACAAGCGGTTATGGGTTATGAGTATGTGCAATGAGACATGAGCAGAGGTTTACATATAAGTACATAGAAGTATTTGTCTATATACTAACAATGAGACATGAGTAAATGTTTACATATAAGTCCATAGAAGTATTTGTCTTTATACTAACAATAACAATAATGTATCAAAAACACATTGTAAACAGCAACTGTAATTGTAAAATAATCTATGCAAGAGAAGTTTTGAAGAGACTTAATTAATAATAGAGTGGTTTGGAACAATTACTTAACTCACAAATCTATCTGAGATTCGGATGTACCAGCGTATTGCCTGCAGGATTGTATTGTTTATGTCAAACACTAACAAAGGTACAAGTACTAGAAAAGGCACAGGGCAAAAATAAAAGTAAGGGGGTGTGGCAAAGAGAGAATCGCCTTGGAACGGTCAGTGGCAAAGCCACCACCTAAATTACCAACTTATGTTACCTAACGTAATGCATGTGTTTGTATTGGTTTAAATGTCTCTCATCGGGCAATGAACCTATGCTGGTTTTCCAAGTTATTGACCTGGCCGACTATATTCACCAGATTGAGCGCTTAAGGTAACATTATCTCTAAAGCGAATGTCTGTATGCTCAATCATCATATATCACTACTGACAAATTGGTTGGTGCAACCTGAATTTCCTTAGCACATCCGTGAAATCAGGTATAGACGGAGAAGCAGTGCAGCAGGAAATAATACATGCGACAGTATATCAAACAGAGTGACGTATTTCTGAATTAGCCCATATCATTTGCATTAGGTGTGAGGTTAATATAGTTATAATTATAGTTATTTGTTATGATTAATTATTGATGTAAACTGTATTGTTTGTGTGTCTTACTTGTAGTAAATACTGTTATAGCGACCACCTTATGTATATAAGGTTGTTCGAAATGGTATGTGAAATCCGTTAGATTGCACACAGTGACCTTTTTCTTATTTTAATTCAAGATCAAACTTTTACTGGTCAAAAACAGGTATACTGTTCATCACTAAAATACTGCTGATCCCTTCAGGAAATCTCAAGCTAAGCAACATTTCAGTTTTGAAAAGGGAAAAAAGTCTAACATTGTTAATTCAGTTGAGAAGGCTTAGTGATCAAACTCAGATACTTGTACTTCTCTCAAAATCAACGATCTTCCCTTTGGTACCGCTGTATTCAATGCAGATCCTTCGTTTGTGACACATGTAACGTGAACCACTTTCTTTACTGACCGAGTTCGTTTTACTGGTCGCCTGGACATTATAGAAATTCATACATGGTTAGCTTGCTTTTTCCCAGGTTCAAAACAGAGAACACAGACCGCATCAGCTGTTACGAGATGTAGACCCTATTTTGAATGTATTTGAGTTAACTATATTGTCAGAGACTGTTTGACCATCTTATGTGTTTGGTTCGCATTAACTAAATGAGGAACCTGCCATACACAAAACTTATTAGCTTATAGATTGGTCTTTAAAATGAAATGCACATGGGATAAACACTAGCTAATCATTCGACCTGTTAACTACCCACTAGTCAGCTGTGCACCTTTCATACAAAAAATGTAATTTTGCTGAATGTTCTCTTTAGTTGTTCCTCTTTTTTGACCCAACACTCGACCAACGTTCTTGCTTTTCCCCCTAAAACGCTTAACACTTCATTGTACCATTCCGATACATATTACACATTTCGTTTACCCTTGATTTTGCACCTAACCAAGTTTTACCCCAACATTGCATAATTATAATCCATGATTTGAGCTACAAATTACCATATTGTTTCCAGTCAATTGCTCTTGTAGTACAGTAGCTATGTGCAGTTGCAATTGCCACTATGACTAAACGGTTCCATGAGTCTTAATGAAAGTTTACACACACTGTTGGACAAGAAATTAAACCTGTTTATGTAAATGTTTACATGCCAAGTACGTTGAAATCGAGATATACTCAGCTGCAGTTTCGAACATTCCTGGCGAGCATATATGTCAATTAGATGGTTGCTTAGAACACGACGAATGCATTGCAGAAAGCTCTTGTATCACGTGTGTCATTTATTAAGCTACCACCCACCTTTAAGACCCCGGATAAGACCTCGTGTTGCTGTTGGCTTAATATCGTAATTAATAAACCAATGTAGAAATAAGAGCAAATATCACATTTGGCGCTTTATTGGTGTAGCACAACTGAATATATAATGTTGAAAGTGAGTACTGTTTGCATATCTTATTCCACACAATTCCAAACGTATTCAATATATCAGTTCCTTGCTGTTATCACTATGATCCATTACTATAATCAACTATCGATTACTATTTCGATAAGTATTAAATGTATCAGGGTTCATTTTGGGTTTCTAAAGTTAGGAGTAGCTAAACACCCTTCTAGTTTAATGTATTCAGAACGAAAATATCTACGGTCCATTATTTTTAATGGTGTATCATGCATTCATGAATGGAAATATAGTGATTAGAGTATGGTGTAAATATTATTGAAATAAGAATAATGTAATTGGTCACGAACGACTGTGTGTTGTTGATTCTATTGATAATAAACTGTGTTTCTTAACCCTTTCCCTCATACTGACAACATTTGACGACACTGTATAAGTCGCTTTGTGAAACCATTGTGATAAATAGAGCATTTGCTCCTATAGGAGCATATGCTCTATTTATCACAATGGTTTCAAACTACAAAATTCCAAAATTTCCTTTTCTCTAGTTAATTCTCCTTTTGGGTAGACTTATTCAAAGAGATTGTATCTAAAAATAACCTACATGTATGAGGTAATGGGTTAACATGTTAACCTTTAACCCGGTTTCCGTGACCTGACTCGCATTATGGCCCGCTTGGATCCTGACGAGACACTAAGCAACAAAGCGTCTCATTAGGGTCCAATCTGTTTGACAAATCGTCAATAGTTTCGCAAAAGCTCCATCGCCTTGGAAGTAGTCAACATTGCACATGGTCCCAATTAAGCAAACATTACCTACCTACAGCAGGATAAGAACTAACTTGACAAGCCACCAATGAATGTTAGAAAGAGGCAATAATGTAAAAATGCATACGATACACTGCCCACAAGTCCGCCATTTGCGACCTCGGATTTGCTATTGATTGATTAGATGCAACAAAACCATAAATAGGCTGCATATGGACATTGGAACCATACGTTATTACCCCGAAGATAAATTTAACTGCACAAATTACACACTCAATCAAATTCACTTGACAATTGGTTAACATAGTTCTGAATGCACTGCGGTCTTTATTTGAAAGAGCAGTGTCTCGATGACAGTCGCAAACTAGTACCGCAGAACCTTTCTTAAGTTGCCTTAAAAATAGGTCGAATTATGGGAATTTAAGGCAGGTGGTAGCTTGATGTAAGAGCTTTCTGCATTACGTTGACTGCGTTAAGCAACCATCTGCTTTTTAAGACTCATGTGTTTAAAAAATAAATGGCGGCCTGGGAAGTTTCTACTGGATAAACATTGTTAGATCCAAAATGTTCTACTAATTAGAGTATACACTGATCAGATAGCAGGTCTCTAAAATGGCGCTTACTTTGGGGAAACGTACTCTGTTCTCAAAAGTTCAGAATCACTGGGTAGATGGTAATTGCTGATACTATTTTCAAAATAATACAATATTAAACAAATGAGATGTCTATATAGTTTTCTACTTGACTGAGTCAGATATTGACACTAGTATTTCCGTTTAGTTGTACTAGCAGAATCAGCAATTCATCCCAAATGCGGTTAATAGTCATACACTATAAGCGGAGGGTAATGTGATCACAGTCTTATCTGAAAAGAAAAAGAGACGCTTTATTGAAATTAACATGTATATTTCTCATGAAAAGAACACTTACCTGTCAGTCTGTAAGATCATACGACATAATGATAATAAATAATGATCACAAGAGCATCTGTAAGAGTATCAATGTTTCATTTAAGAATTGTACTCACACGTTAAGTGTATTTGTACGAAGAAGAGAGGACATAATCACACGTGTGGACGAGTAAGCATGAACTGCAACATTGCATATTGTGCAGATGATTGATTAGGTCATGATTGATGATAATAATGATTAAGAGCCATAATTTATAAAGTTCAACATGGCGGTACATTGAAAGAGAAACATCGTCTTCCTGGAATGCTTGATTATGAAAGATAATGATACCCAACGTTCAATATGCCCCCCCCCCCTCGTATGACAGGCGATAAACGTAATGTGGCTTTGAAGGGTATTCCGTGGGAGATACATGTAGCTCGTACAAGTGTGTAGGAGTAATTCATTAAATAGAAGGTGTGCTGAATGTTCGAAGCACTTAAGAATATTTCACTTTTATGTATCTACCCATTAAAATTTTAATTGTTGTCACCAATGGTTTCAAATATATGCCAAATGCAAAATGACATAAAACGTTATATAACAAAATAGTATGAATCGTTACCTCAAAGTAAATGCATAAAAATGTATTTCCCATCAGAATTTGCCATTTTTAAACAAACATAGAATGTTTATAGAGCATTGTTCCTTTAACCCTTTTCCTCATATTGACGACTTTTGACGATTCTGTATAAGTCACTTTGTGAAACCATTGTGATAAATACAGCATTTGCTCCTACAGGAGCAAATGCTCTATTTATCACAATGGTTTCAAACTACAAAATCCTAAAAAAATCCTTTTCTCTAGTTAATTCTCCTTTTCGGTAGATTAATTCAAAGTGGTTCGATCTACAAATAACCTATGAGGGAAAGGGTTAAATACTAAAGATTCCAAGTGAAACTGTCCAACAGTGTTTAACTTGTACCGTGTCCATTCAGTATGACATAGATATAGTAAACCCTTCTAAACCGGACGTTGAATTTAGTATAAATGTTGGTCTTGGAGACAGGTAGCAGTTTAATGCACGGCGAAAGTCATGTCGAAAGCTTCTCTATCAGATTTATGCATGACTTTCACGCTGCATAAAATAGTCACATTAATGCACGGTGAAAGTCATGCCGAAAGCTCCTCTAAGGGGCTTTCTGTATGAGTTTCACCCTGCATTAAGCAACCACCTGTTTAAAAGTGTCTACATTCTTCGCTACTAGAATTCCGGTTTAGAGGGTTTTACTGTACACAGGTTAAAGTGTGTTGAGTAACTAACAGTGCCAGCCCTCGGTCTACAATATTTTCAAATACTACTGCGCTCACGTTGCTTATATATATGGCTAATGTATATAATAGAGGGTTAATACACGTTTTTTCGGACAATAACATCTGCAGTGTCCTGCGGGACTGTTGTTGTCCCGCGTCCGAAGGGCTTTCATGTGTTCATTTAATTGTTTGAACTACAACCCAAACTATACATTACTTCTTTGGCGGTCCATTTGATTTATGCTGTTACCGGGCCACTGTTTCGTTTTTGACATAATTTTATCAGTCAATTTTAAGGCGCCATTTATTAAAGTGTGGAATATACAAGGGACCACCTGTGAATTTTATATGTCTAGATGTTAATATTTAAAGCTTAAAGGACATAGATTTAGCACTGTGAGTACATACTTATTACATGCATCTAACCTATCTAGCTTTCGGTTAATTTAGGAGTCCCGATTAGGTTAAATACCTACCAGTTACAAACATGTTTTCAATCGTGCAAACACAAGGACAGCAATAGAAAGTAGGCCACTGTAAGCGATTGTACCTTTTACAACGAATATCATTTAATACATCTACTACTAAGAAATTACCCATTTAATATTACAAATGATACTTTTATGCAGTGGTTTCAGGTGAGAATCTTACATCGCATTTTAGGAATAAATTACTACGTATACACAATGAATTATACAGATAAAATAGAATGCACTTTCTGTAACATGGAACCAGAAACAATAGAACATTTGTTTTGGTATTGTCCAGTCAGCCAATCCATCATAAGTAATATTCTGACATTCCCAAATAGTCCTTTTGTTCATCTAGATATTAAAACAATGCTGTTTCTTTTGTAAAACAGGTTGCTTTAAAAGAAAACAGAGAAGATGAATTCAATAACAATTGGGAAAATATAATCAAATTGATTATATAGTTAATCAAATTGATTTTAAAATGTTAACTATATAAAAGTTAACATGTTATATCATTGATATATACCATGTAATTCAACAATTTCCTTTTTCATTTGATCAGTAAATAGGAATACAGATCAGTTGACATAAGCATTATGTCAATATGGTCACATATTTGTTTATTGTTTAATCTCATTTTTATTGGTTCTGCAATGTAAAATATGATCTAGCTCCCTACTCCATGAATATTCATATCAGAAATAATCTATATGAATGCTAATTACATTAGAATTTATAATAGCGCGTGAACAAAGAAAGTTTGGTAATAACTGAAAGTGTACAAACATGTCTAAATTATATCATAAGCAAAAGGAGCAGACCCCGATCAAGAAACTCACATAGAAGCCGTCTGATCTACCCTGTTTTTTGCGAAGACGCAATTTTATTTATTTATGGAGGATAGAGATAGTATGATATAGAAATAGCATTATGCTTGATAAGTGTACTGTGTGGAGAGGGATGGATCCCCGACCCTTACATACCAATGACGGGGATAATAAACGAGTTCCCGTCATAATAGCAGGACCTGGGAAAAAAAGAAGAAATTACCCAACGCCTCTAAAATATGCGCACCGTTCGCCTATCTTCAGCAAAAATGCTATAGTACAAAGTCTAAAACAGTCTATGAAGTGACGTAGTTGGTTGGTCACATACTTTCTACCATATGCTTACGTTAAACCCCGTAAAGGTATAACTGAAACCGGTCAACAACTGCGCGTGTGCACGAGAATTGCCTTGTTAATTAATCGGGACTACAACAACACGTTTTATGCAAGTAAATGTATTACAAGTGCATTCGTTTTAGTGCCAGTGCCGTTATCTACAGTTTCGCTTGCGTCAGGTTTTAGTATGTCAAAGAATTCGGATGTTGATAAGACGTCGAGATACTTGGCGTCCCATCTTGATCCAAACTGGCTGTATGTTATAGCACAGGCTTCCTGGCAGCGAAGGGGTTAATATATTTCCAAAAGAACATATTTTGTTAAAAAATTAAGACTTGAATTTGTAAAACGGAACGTGGTCAGGAAACTTCGGTAGAAAATTAAGAGTACTTTACCTTTAACTCCATGACTATCTATAATTATAAGAAATAATGACAGCATCATGAATGTTTAAAAGTTTAATTTCTATAATGACATATGAATACAAGCTTGTTTGGCCATTGCAGGTACTATGGCATCTATTATTTCATAAGAGAGCAGACATTGATCAGCGACTCCTGTAGAAGCCGTCTTGTCTGCTTGCAAAGGCGTAGAAAGTCGTATTTATAGAGTAAAGGTTAAGAACAAGCTTATATCTCAGTCAGACAGCCATTTTAATATGTAACTATCTTTTCACTAGTTGTATAGTTGCGCCTTTCGCCTGTAGAAAAGAAAAGCTAATCGAATTAAAGTAACCCAGTCGACGGTGACATTTAGTAATATAATTATAGCACCATCGTTTCGCAGACGTGAGATATTCCCCCACTTCCAGGAACCGATTGGGACAACTCTGGAGCACATATCAATTCAATAATGAATGCATATGATATTGATTCTTGACACTTATAGCTGTCATTTTATTATTATACGATTAATGGTAAGTCCTTTCACTGCCAACGGTAGTTGCTCTTATTGAGCAATTGCTCTATATATCACAATGGTGTCACAAATGACTTTCGCAGAGGCGTAAAAAGTGTTAATGGTGATGGCTAGGTGTGGGTTAACACGAATCTTGCATTCAGATGAATAAAACAAAACACCTACTTATTCTCTTGGTGCCTTGTTTCATATAATTATGGTTAGTAACCTTTAGCCTGCTGAGCAAAATTCGTTTGAAGAAAATGTCATCAATTTCAGTTGCCATAGTTAATTCATATTTAATTTCGTTTCAACAGCACGGCCGGGGTATCAAACAATTTGGATCTTGATGAGATGCCGAATAACTTGGCGTCTTATCTGGATCCAAACTGTTTGTAAAGGTAATCACCATCCTCCAGAAGCAGGCTAAAGGTTGATGATTTAGAATGTGACTGACTCTCTGAAAAAGGTTTAATTGGCACAGATTTGATTATCAACTTAATCAACAAGGGAAACATATTACAGTAGAATCACTCTAAAGCGAATATATCATCATAAATGGCTGATTGTCTACTAAACCGGATGGACATACGTAATGCAGAAAACTCCCGTATGAGGTTTTCTGCATAACCTATGTCCTGTATTCAGCTAACACTAGCCTTACAAATCCAATGTTAGACTGATTTTAGTGGAAGCTTTAGAACGGTTTAACTGCACCTTGTTCTATCCTGGTTAATGTCATTTCAGTAAAGTCAATGTTGGTTAAAATCTTAGTAGAACGTTCGCCACCACTCAAGTACTTATGTCTTATTCAAATTATACATACTCATTTGCAATTATTAGAATGCGTAGTTTCATGATATTCTACAAGCATTGCAGCTGTGCATACATGCACAAATATCTTATAGTCGATGTAACAGACACTTTGCTGTTTTCATTCTACGCCGACAGGATAGGAATAGTACACTATGAAGATGCCTTCTAAAATCAGAAAACGGAAGGAGGTCGTCGGATCATTGTTTCTCGTTTTTGTCGTACCCTATATTACTTTTCTACTTTTACTCCTCTGTTTGCAGCTCAATCATGGAGTACACTAGCGATAGGTGGATCCATTTTGTTTCACATAAATATGTTTTCCTTTTACATGCAATTTACCACTGTGTTTGCCATTGTTGTAGATTAGTCGGAGAGGGGATATGTTTATTTACGCTGTTTGTTTGTGAGGGTAGGGTAGAATAAGCGTGAGGTTGGGTGCCCCTTAACCGGTTTAAACCCCCAGTGACATTGTCACTGATCGGTCTAAGGCGGTATTGCCATATTACCCTACTGTTCGTTTGGTTGTCTTTGTGTGTATGTTTGTGTTTTTATAGACATAGATAGTTGCTGCACTTTCTTGTAATGGTGCTTTTCAGTGGCTGTGAGTTTTGCATACGGTGTTTCTGCATGACTCGTACATGTAATTGTAACCCTTAATATGTTGACCAATTGAAACTTCATCCACTCTTTCTGAATAGCAATTCAAACATTGTATCAACATTATTACTGGCGAAAATGAGTTATGACTAACAATGCAGACCGTGATCTATCAACGGCTCCCCGGGAGCTGTTTGATCTCGGCCTACACTTGTAACACATTAAGGGTTAAGAGTTGATTGACTTACGAGACGTATGTCATATATAATGCAACTGGTGCCAAGTCTTATCTGCAAATAATGCCACCTAACCTTCCAATTGTTGCATTTAACCCTTCGCGTGCTGTTCACGTCAATATACCTACCTGTAAATAGTGAAGACCCAGATGAGACCCAGTCTCATCAGGGTCTGCACTATTTACAAATTGATTGCACAGAGAAATAATTGCAGACAGTGAATATATATGACATTATATAACAGGGCATGGGTAAAGAAGATGAACTGTTTTTCAAAATTCAGCAAGAGAAGGGTTAAGTTGTCAGATGAGACCCGGTAACCCACGACTCCAATATATGATATCGTTGTTTCTAAATGTAAGAAGTCAGAAGTGATGTATTTGCCTCTGATGGAAAGCAACATGCCTTATAGAAAGCCAATTTCCTGATTGGGTATATATTTATTTTACAAGCATTGTAATATTGCTGGCCTTTTGACTAAGAGTTGTAACATCTAGTTTCAAAGACAAATAGAAAGTTGTTATCATAATTTATGTTTGTACGATACCAATAATAGTTGTTCACAATTAAACACCATTCAAAGCTAATGTAAAAGGGCTCAAGACTGATGTAAAATGTTCAGGTATCCTTCTTTAAGCTAGAGTAACATTAATGCCACTGAACGACCAATAAAGCGTTCTAGTTAAAACGCCCTCCAAAGTTTCTAAATGTTCTATAATTGCACGTTATAGCCACCGCGTGCATCCGTTTTAATTGCTGACAATATTTGAAACCCGATATGTCTTTTCTTTTCTCTCGCATTTAGATATCTAGAAATACTGCATCGGTAATACCGTCTAGTACTGCATATATATTTTATCGAATGATGTCTGAACTATTACCCTGCTGTAAGAGAGATATTTGCTAAAGTTTGGATCTGCTATGTTGACTTCTGTCGATTCGATCAGGGTTTTGAAAAACTATTGACCGGACATTAAACTTAAATCACAACGAGGCGTGAACTTACTCTGTGTCTGATCTGAAACAAAGCGTTTTTTCAAATGCCAGCAAGGTTGTGGATTATTGGAAATTGGTCAGGAAAATACAACTACCGTTGAACCACGTTTAACCCATTACCTCATAGGCTACTTTGAGATACCTCTTTGAATAAACCTACCGAAAAAGAGCATTAACTAGAGAATATTTTAGAATTTTGTAGTGTGAAGCCATTGTGATAAATAGAGCATTTGCTCCTAT
>OY755237.1:61922478-62279978 GCA_963576725.1 Azorinus chamasolen
TCGGCTTTTTAAATAAAACAAGTTAAATGTGAAAACCGAAGTCATCATTATTACGTTCTTCTTATTTATCCCTTTCTTCCTCTTTGTCATCTTCTTATTATTTTTCTTCTTTCTCCTTTTCTTCTACCACCCACAATATGAGTGATATGACCGCCCAGTCGTACATTCTCAACTTACACTGTATCTAGAAACAGTAGAATCTCGATTATTCGATTTTTTTGTATAGAAGGATTTAAACCCTTTTAGGCAGGTGGCTGCTTAATGCATGGTGGAAGTCATGCAGAAAGCTCCTATAGGAGCTTTCTGCATGACTTTCACCATGCATTAAGCTGCCACATGCCTTAAAGATCGATACTAATACGTGTTTTAGAGTTCGAATAATCGAGATTTGACTGTATCAACAATAAAGTAGAAGGACGGATTCAATCATTACTGCATGAAGTAGTGTTGGTTGTTGAATGAACAGTACCGTCTATATGTCGGTTCTCGTCAGACATAACTGATGTAGTAGTATGCATGTGTTTAGTCCTAATTGAATAAACGTTTTGTAGTATGTTACTGTTAATATCTGAGATTCGTTGCGGCACATCAAAAGGTAAACACAACAAACAGACAGGAAGGGATATATGCCACAATGAAAACATATCAATCACTGGCATTCGCTGTGTACTTGATCGGAGCAATTTATTGGTAAAGGAGAACGTAATTAAAGCACGATAACACACAATAAACCAAACAAGCAAAACAGACAGCTCTGGCAATCTCATCAGGTAATGAACAGGTCATGTCATAACCAGGTACTCTATCTACCATTTTGAGTTAGTGGAAACATTCAGCTGTAATATAGTATACCTAAGGACAAACTTACCTCTGGGTTACCATAGTGATGGTAATAATTTGACATTCTGCCAAACCTCTTGAACTAAAATCAAACGAAATCATAGTAGTATACTTAATTTAAACCGTTAGGAGTTTTCTACATGACTTTCACCCCGCATTAAGCAGTCACCTGCCTAATAGTATCTAAATTCTTCTCTACTAGAATTCCGGTTTAGAGGGGTTTTACTGTATACGTCAGAAATAACGGCACCATGGACATGAACTAGCTGGATCTGTATGATGATATATCGACGATAGAAGCTTTGACCATGGACTAATCTGTATAATTAGATCTATATTACTGTTTAAACAAACATGGCCCTGAGTCTAGTTATTTCTTCGGGAAAGGCCTTCACATTTAGAATTAGACGCGCTGCCATTTGTATTACATCAAACAACTCTGCTTTGGGTTACCGATTTGTAGAAAATGACAAAAATGAAATTACATCATTTATAAGCACATGCTTGCTCATGTGATAAAGTTGTAAGACCAACATTTCTTCAATATATGAATACAGATTGCATGTCATCGTTTATGCATTTCCGAACATCAATACCGGTAAACGTATAACCGTTTTTAAGGAGCTGAACACATTCCGTGATCCCACACATGATACATAGGCAAACAGTGTAGACAAACCCCAGAGTGCTCCTGAAGGAGACAACTGATTAGAGCATGCACAGTTTTCAATACAAATCGATGTCAAACATTGTCAACAGGATGAATTTATTTACATGAACAGAAGACGGGTTTTACATCTCATCTTTGACGAGTGTGCCTCAATATAAATTGGAAGTTAAAGGGTTAAACGACATTTATCAAAAGTTGCTAAAGTAACACCTCTCCAGACTGGACGTTCAAACCAGCAGGCAGTTAAATGCAAGTTGAAAATATTACAAAACGCTCCACTAAAAGCTTTCTGCATGAACATCACACTGCCTGAAGCAGTCACCTACATCAAAAAATTTAAATTTCCAGTTTACTCAAGAATTATGATAATCATAATTATATAATCACAGCTAGCGTTATGTTGGGAATTACAAGACATGCGTACAGACATACTCGTGCAACCCTTTATATACAATTGAACTTCGATATCTCGAACTCTGATAACTCAAACTTCCGGATACCCCGAAGTAAATTGTTCGGTAATTTCATATTTTACAATACAGAATTGTTATAAAATGTATCAGTACACTTATATATAAACACGTGCGGCAGCTTAATGTAGGTAGATAGGTGGACCAACAAGCTATAAACCTGAGAAATGTTTCAAATTAGAAATCAGATGATTCGACCCTCTGTTATCTCGAAGTAATATACAGTAGAACCCCTATAATGCGACCACTTCAGGAATAAACATGGGTGTCTTTATAAGCAGCTGGTTGCTTAATGCAGGACAAAAGTAATACAGAAAGCTCCTCTAGGAGCTTTCTGCATTACTTTTGTCCTGCATTAAGCTATCACCTGCATCTAGCACCCATAATGATACCTCTTTTAGGTGGTTGCACAATCAATTTGTAAATAGTGCAGACGCAGATGAGACAGCTCCTGCAGGAGCTGTTTCATCTTGGTCTTCACTATTTACAGGTAGGTATA
This sequence comes from Azorinus chamasolen, assembly GCA_963576725.1. Taxonomy (NCBI): domain Eukaryota; kingdom Metazoa; phylum Mollusca; class Bivalvia; order Cardiida; family Solecurtidae; genus Azorinus; species Azorinus chamasolen. The sequence continues at coordinate 61,924,958 of OY755237.1, forward strand.
TTGACGTGAATAGCAAGCGAAGGGTTAAAGGATATATTGTTACATGTATCTAGTACTAGATGCATTTAGATGAATAGTAATATCGAGCGCTTGTACCAATGGCAGTGTTCTTTTTTCGCATATCTTGGATTACTTGCGATAATACATTCTGGAACAGTTTTTCGTACAACAAATGTAACTAATGAATCACTTGACACTTTGACATAATCCTTTGACCTCCGTTACATGTTGGATTTATTAAAATTAAATGGGTTGGTGTTCTAATTGTCTAATTATATACTAATTCACAAAAGTCTAAAAATCCGGTTATCTTTCTTTAAGTAACTTAGGTTTCTTCCATAGCGAAGATGACTTGCTGGATAATGGGATATAACTCAACAACGTTCCTAGTCGAGCTCTCACCTACATGTCAATAAAAGTAAACGTTAAAGATGTACACGGTATCGATAAAGTACACATCATGTTATACTTCCTTGTCAAATGGTAACAAGTAATTAAATTAGCAGTGCACTCGGGACTCAAACAGTCTTAGCCCCAAGGTGTGTGCAAACCGACAGGGGTATCTCTCAGAGATAAAATTCATCATCATTAATGAGACTTGGACCCTCACACCATCGGTACCTGGTCGAACAATCTAACGCATCGTTCTTAGATACTTTGACACGATACATTTGTATAAGTGTTGATTTACTTCAGGCTGTTATATTCAAATATATGTTATTTAATTTATCTTTCATAACTATATCAGAAAACATAATTAATACAACCCGAATTACTTCATGACTAAGCGCTAGATTGTATAACACAGAACCTTACAATCTGCATCCATTATTAGCAGAAGTGCTGATAAATGTGCATACCCAAATACTAAACTCGTCATTTCTCCACCAAAACCTATAGTGTAATCACTCTTTAAAATAGTCTTTTCGAGACAATTATAAAGTATAGTCACAGTACTATAGGGTTAAGTGGGGGGGGGGGATAAAGGAGTAATTCCTGAAAATATTACTTCATGACTAAGCGCTAGATTGTATAACACAGACACTTACAATCTGCATCCAATATAAGTATGATTATTATAAGTTATTACAAACGAACTTATTTGATTATTAAATAGGTAATTATATCCAATAATACTGTGGCTTGCAAATATTACTAGACCAGCTTAAATACATCTGAATCAAAGCAGACATTATGTGTACACACGCATGGTTCTATGACACTCTGATGTTTTATTACTGTTTTGTCAGCTGTACACAATTTTGCCTCTGCCGAACATGTAAAATCATTCCTGTTTTATTACCGCTTCAAAAGACTTGACTAATTCCCCTGGTTATGACCTCAGTTTGTAATATATTTGTATTCTGGAAATACTTTACATTATGTGAAGCAATTGCCGCCACTTCTGAAGCAATTAACTTGCGAGATACCAGGTGATTAAGCCAACATGGCCCCAACTCAAGAATACAAAACTGGCAAAAAGAGGATGTTTTCTTTTCCTAGACAAACCTATCATTGCTTTCAGTTATTACCCCTCTTAGGTCCGAATTGTTTTATACAATATAGCTTCGTTAAAGAGAGTACAGGATTTTATCAACAGATGTTACTGTAAAAGCATGATGTTGCTTAACGTAAGGCAAAAGTGATAATTGATTGATAACTTTTATTTTGCATTAAGCTTTCACCCGATATTTTGTTTTGACTGCACTGTATTACATCAGGTATCACCAACTTCATCCCATTGAGTGACTAGAGTTAAATGTGAACATTGTCCATTATCGTTTAATTTAGATTATATTCTATGCAAAGGGATTATGCCAGATTATTTGTAAGACATTATATGCAGACCTCGTTCAGGGGTCTAATTTCATAGAAATTTACAACTGTTAACTCTTCTCATGTCGAAATAAATGTCTGCAAAACTCCCGATCTGTTACGTGCGTTATTTAACATCAGATTCGTTTAAGGTTTTCAATAATTATTGACCTGGTGTGAAACAGCTTGGATCCTGATGGGACGCTGAGTTAATTGGTGTCTCATTTGGATCCAAGCTGTTTGCAAATGTTAGCAATGTTGGGCTTAGCATAAGGGTTGGTAAGAATTAATGTATACAAACATTTATACGTAATACCTTCATTCAAATATGCGGTAAAGTGTATGTAACGAGTATCATTTATATTTTGAGTATTATGAGGCAATTTATGACAATTATCATATTAGGCAAATATCTTATAAGTCATTTTCCCACGTTATATTGATTTATTTCTTCTCTCTTGCATATGCTTCGTTTGCGAATCACTGACGAAACGCTGACATACGAGTTGAACATATATTGTTGAGTTTAACTCTTACTACGCTGAATTCCCAAATGGACTATTTCAACATTTAAACAGACCAAGCGTATGGTTAATATGAGGGTTTTTTCCTAAAGATAAATGTAACATAGCAAACAGTTCAGACTCCTCATGTGGGTCTACTCCTCCATGATACCTCTCATGTTGCAAGGGACATTAGTGACTCGTGTCCAGCACTGTAAGGGTTAAAGAATCATACAAACGTTTTGAGTTAGAACAGACTGGAATGAAGGCTTTACACTGACCTCTTTTACACTGAAAATTAAAGGGGAAGTCCCTACATTCGACACGTTTCAAAAGTGCCTAAAATATACAAATCTCATTTGTTTATAATTATGCGGGAAAAAAATATTTCGAAAGAAATCCAATCGAATAAACACCGAAGAGAGAAAAACTTTCATATTTTTTTTTTATGTTTAATATGTATTAGTATTTATTCGGCTCGCGATTATACGTGTCGATGAAAACGGTTTGTTTTGTATCATAGGGGAATTTTTCGATATAACTTCAAATTGATAATAATGATTGGACATAAATATTAAGTTTTATGACATTATTGAAAATATGCGTTCACTGTAGGGACTTCCTCTTTAATAGTATTCGACAAAAAATATAAATTTTCCTGTCTAACCGAAACGACAGAATTGTTTAACAATGATTTATATGCTGAGTCTGTGAACAAAATGGCAACAGTTCACCCAGTTTTAATAAATGTAAACAAAAATAACCATGTTTTAATACTTTGGTCTTTGAAGCATACTTATAAATGACTTACCGAGCGGGTCTAAGAATTACATGGCGAGATATTTTATATATTGTTTGATTATTAGAGTAAGTTTCACTCGTATCTACATGTACATCAACAGCGGCTCTGTGTATTGTGTATGACATCTATCTATCAATGTCATTATAAACTACACTTTCGTAAAATGGTAATTGGTTGAGTGGGGTGCATGCTAGAATATTAAATATTTGTGACGACACGAAGTGGATGGGACACAATTACACACACAAACGCACGCATACACATGCACACATATATAGACTGACACATACGCACACACGTACACACATATATGTTTAGTGTCCGTCTGATAAATAACCAGTGTCCCGACAGTGGTGTGGTTATCATGCCCGCTCATTGACATTGCGATATTGCCGATCGGCTCGTTCCCGAGAAGCAGTGCTTAAGCCTTTCCTTTCCCTCATATTGACGCCTTTTGACGCCTCTGTAAAAATCACTTTCTGAAACTATTGTGATAAATAGAGCATTTGCTTCATAGGAGCAAATGCTCTATTTATCACAATGGTTTCAAAACAACACAATTCTGAAATTTTCCTTTTCTCTAGTAAATGCTCCTTTTTGGTAGATTTATTCAAAGAGGTAGGATCTAACAATAGCCTATGAGGTAGTGGTTAAGAGTAAAACTGGTCGGTTTTTTTCAGGCATATAGGCTAACATCTGACTTCGAAAGGTCAGGTATGACGTGTATCATATTTATTGCAAAATGCTGAATTTGTTTTACTTGAGGCTTGTTTTGTTTTCTAAAACAGATGGTGTGTTGTTTAAATATATACATTACATAACGTGTTTCATGCTGTTTACTTTGAACGTATTAAGCAGAAAGGTTAATGTTCTGCTGCACCATTTTAGTATTTACACAAGGCATTGCATGCTGATTATTAGTTTGTGTTTACTTTCTTTGATTCATTTACCAGATTGTCTTAGAATTGAACAACAGTGAGAACAAACATGGTACGTATTAATTTCATTAACGACTTTACTCAAATATCACTTTTTTCACGCCTTTGTAATGTAGACCAAAATCTCCTATATATGACATTATAATGAATCTAACTCTACAATTTTACCAATAACAAACAATACTGTGTACATATACCATAATGATTATAAAAATCAGCTAATACATACTTTGTTCACTATTATTCACTATACACTTAGTCATTATTTCTGACATGAATGTTAAACTGGGAAATGTTAAGAGGATATTCAACCACTAGGGAACCCTCGTGTCTTGTTGCATGTCAGGTAGATATACGAGAATAAATAAAATGGTAATTGTTTACATACATATTATTTAAATATTGGTAAGGAATTTTGAAGATCTTAAGGAGTAACCATATTGGCATAGGAAAAGTTGCTGATGTTTGGTCAATTTTACGCACATAACAAGTGGCGCGAAGTCAGAGTAGACGCCGAACGATCCAAACTGTGAAGAAAAACGTCAAATTTAAACCTAAAATGTTTACTGTTTTGAAGTTGCAAATCGACCAGTTTATTGGACAGGAAAAGGCTATCGACGTTAGGCAAAACATCTATAAGTTCTTTCGGAACAGTTATTCTTGGTTCTTGAGTTGATACTGTTTCGTAATATATCGATACAGTACTAATTAAGACAAACATAACACCCCTGAAAATAGAACAACCTATACTTAGGGGATAACCGTTGCATATTTGAAGATTTGCAGCAGTATATCGGTGGTTTATATGACGCAAATTTAGTTTTACATGCGACGCGTTAGCGGAGCATGTAAAACGATTATTTGCGACATATAAACCACCGATATACTGCTGCAAATCTTCAAATACGCAACGGTTATCCCTATTCTAATGAAACCATAGATCCAGATGGTAAAAAACAAACAATACTTTAAGTCCTTTGATATTTTCTCTCTGTCGTCATAACATGACGTCATGAAACATCGCATATCTCCGCATTACGCATATAGAAAATAGTTCTCCCGGAACCTAGCAATTGTGCTTATATTTAATATACCAAGAACTGGTGTTTTCACTTGATACTTTGATTTTCACAAATGAAAACCGTTAAGTCATGGTCCTTTGAATTTCTGACGGTAGGTTCCTTTCAAAACTACGAAAGATGAATCAAATTTGACCTCGACATTGCTCGAAATTCCACAATAATTGTGCGCATGGACAACGGAATTATTTATTTTTAAATTGTTTGCAATGTGGAACTGGTTGCATATTCAAGATAATTTGGCTGATTGGTGTATTTGATGAGAATGATGATAGGCCAAGTGGACGTGCAAATGGGAATTATAAGGAGCGACAATCTACAGGCATGTTTGCAAAGAGCCCTTGAGTGGTCTAGAGAGGGTGGGGCGAATCCTCATTATGGGACTGTCCTTGAAGAATACTGCCGCTTCTGATTGTCGGACGAGTCGGCATTATAGCTTCGGACACTGGCTTCATTCTGATGACCGGACTTTTTCATTATTTCCCTGGTTTTGACACCAGCATAGGCCAACAGCTAGTGCATGATTGCGGTCACTCGGACACTATGATTTGTGTTTTAAAACTTTTGAGGAAACAAGCCTTAGCAGAAATTGTTTTCATCATTTCGTTCAGCACACAATCGCCAACAGGCCTGGATGTGTATATGATTCTTCATAATCGACTGAACGTTTGGGTTACTGAATGAAATGGTTCGATCACGGGTGCAGTTTTATCAAGTATGTTTTCAGAGATTTACATGACATGTTTCCTGCATGGCTCATAAATTGTACTTTTGTCAGAGATCTTAGTCAACCACGAAGAGCGAAATTCAAAGTTATGTCAAACCACTTTTCTTTGGAAAGATTTGTGATTTATGGCAGAGAGGAAACCTGAGTTTTTTTTAGTGTTTTCAGATCATTGTCTGTGATCGGTTGGTAATGTTTAAGTGTTGTCAGGTCCTTCTTAAATAGTTTCAGCATGGATATAAATATCACAGCTACATGGTTATATACCTTAAATCTTATATTTACAGGGTGCATGTGCCACATACACCTCAAAACAGAATAGAGGAAGAGAAACGTTTGTTCAAGGACAGTGAATTAGATCAACATGTGAAATAAATGGACTCAGGATCAACTTGTGCAACTTGTGGGACTTTGCGATAGATATTTGAGTAGAATCGCCAGATTCACATTGACTACAACCATAAAGTGTGTTGAAAAACCCAAAGCAAATTGAAAACATTTGACATATCATTCAGCCAGTGTATTCGTTCATTCAGACCCATTCATTCAATTTTACTATGAATGCGCGTATGAATGTTTCGTAGTAAATTTTCTAGTGATTCGGTTTCCGACAGTATATTCATTTTTCCGACAGTATATCGGTGGTTTATATGCTTCAAATTTTGTCACGTGGACCAATCAGAATGCGTGTTATAAAAATGTTGCATTAGAATTTGCAATTGTATTGTTTTCATATTAAACGTTACCTCCTACACACACTGCGAAACAATTACCCCATCAAAGTATATCCGTGCAATAATATAAATTGTAAGGCTTGTTTATTACCGAAACATTATCTAAATACTAAATAATTGACACAGAATTGAGGGTTGGACGCACTTAACGAATATTGATGAATGGATTTTCTTCACAACATAACATACTCAGATATACCATACATGCTTAAAAACCTTCTTTTACCACAAGACTTGGTTCCAATCAAAACTAAAACAGAAACGGACAAGGTAACGTTCAGTTTTCATAACGGTTCTGATTTGAAATTAATTTTACGAACAGTTTTACGAATCCATGTTTTGGAACATGAACACATATCTTAATGTACAATATGTATTTCATTCATTTCAGATAAACAACCATACATGCCAATGTTCTAGTTTGCTATACAGTATTTTGAAGAAGGCATACCAGACATAGTGAGGTGTTCATTTGACACACGTGCTAGGGACATGTTATGGTGACATAATGTTTTCATGATCAATATTTGTTTGACACAGTTCCACAGATGAACCTTTCTTGGTAATGTAACCTCGCATTACTACGCAAATCAATCGCTATTACTAGTGTATCCGAAGTGTTTAAATCTTGTTTGCGAATTCAGATTGAATGCTGAAGTGATTAATTCGAATTAGGTTTAGTCAAAACACACAGAGCACAGAAACTCCATTAACAGGTAAACGAAAAAAAACAGGAATCGTCTGCTGTATAGATTACCTGGAATTCTACACTGGAAATCAAATATAAACCTGTCAGTATGGGAAAACCTCAAAGTGATTGTTGACAAGCGATGACTATCACACTGTACCGGTGAAGGTTTACTTACGCAATATGCGCTCTGCGAACTCCTCCACGAAGGCAAGTGTGCACCAGTTAGAACAAACGTGTGTCTCATAAGTGTCAACTATTAAACTTTCATAAGATGCGTACACAAAATAAATATTTCTTAATTGTGTACGATAGTATGCATTACATTGGTTGTCTCATAAACTCCTTACTGAGTTATTTAATACGGTGAACGTTCTTCCGAAACAATGTAGTTTTTGTGTAGTCAGTAATAATGGGGATGAATAAGAGTTCCGGATGTCTAAACCCTACTGTTTAAATCACCGCGTGGTACCGGTAGATTCTCCCGCCATTTATGACAGAAGTAAACCGTTTGGACCCAGATCAGGCCTAAAAACGCGCGATGTGATTTGAGATCCAAGCTGTTGATCACCTAGGATAAATTTCAGTAAACCAACCGGAAATACCTACAAACAATAGTTCAGAAAATGTTGCAGACGACAATTGTGCAGACGACAGAATTACTAAGCATGCACAGAGTTAAAGACCACTCATACGATAACGTCGCCGTAGGAATCACCATTAACACGTGATATATCTGATACCGTAATTGAATGTTGATGAGCTGACCGTATTGACCGCAACTCCTGTACTCTCTTTGAACCTGTTATACCCTTGTATTATAGATAGCGTTTCTGGCAGGGTTCAATTCCAAGGGTCTGTTAAATATAGATTAACCCTTTCCCTCATATAAACGTGTTTTCACGCATTTGCAAACAGAGTAGACTCAGATCAGACGGCTCCTACAGGAGCCGTCTGATCAGGGTCTACTCTGTTTGCTAATAGAAATTCAAAGATCTGTGTCTTTACTTTCTAAAATGGCTACAATTTTTCATCTTCCATATTTTGTTATAATCATTTTATCTATGAATATTCAGTAGGTATTGTAATTTGAAATGAACACAGAACAGGGAAAGGGTTAAAGAAAAACACGATGTAAGGACAGCGATTATTGATCCACTGTTAGTCAGCTGTATAATCGCTTGCAGTTTACAAAATAAACCCCCGAAATAGTATTTGAACATTTATTATTTAATCCTTTCCTCCATAGGCTATTTTTAGGCCCAACCTCTTTGAATAAATATACCGAAAAGGTGCATTTATAGGAGCAAATGCTCTATGTATCACAATGGTTGCATTAAGGGACTTTTACAGAGGCGTCAAAAGGCATATTTGTGGAGGAAATGGTTAATTATGTGTCAGAGGCTACACAATGTAACTATACGGAACGCATTCTAGTTATATCTGCTAGACATTATGCAAAAAGGAGAATTATACTGCCAATAGGCAAACTGGTTAACTCTTTCGCTGCCTATGACGAATTGGTGATAAACTTTGCAAACAGGTTGGGACCAGGGAGAGGCCGAGTACCTCAGGGTCTCCTCATGATCTAACATGCATGACACTGCCAATAGTGTGTGGTAAATAAAACGAAGAAAACGCCACTCGTATTGGACGGCGAAACGGCGATGAGACGTCGTTTTACTCTTCATAAGCAATGCAATTTAGATTTAGATTGTATTTCGTAATGAACAATGAGTATTGCTACGTCTGTGTCGAAACTCAAAACAATATATACATGAACAGTCTAATATTTCTTCCAGACTTTCCATGTCTGATGATGGGTCCTCTATATTAGGATTTAAGTTCACTCTGTTCTCTGGCGTACGTTATCTAGATTTTTCAATTTCTGCTTGTATCAAATTTGAATTCAGGGCCAGTCGAAAATGTCACTAATATGTGGTAACATAACGACGTGTCTTGCTTTTATTACATGGTTACACAATATGAATTGCATTAACGTGTCTAATTTATTACTATAAACCGAGAACGAAATCGACATGATTGAGTAACAGAATTCGGTCGTTCCGAGTCTTTGTTTGATTGGATTATTGGCTACCGCTGCATGCTCTAAGTGGCTGAGATGCTATCGAAGTCCCATACTTCTCGGGAATATTGTTCAGTAAAGCTCTTCAACTGTCTTAACCCGTATCATGCGAAGCGCCACCTAACTGACATTTGCAAACAGCTTGGATCCAGATGAGACGCCGAGTAACTCGGCGTCTCATCAGGATCCAAACTGTTTGACACACATTCAGTAGTTTGTCAAATGCTTGAACGGATCGGAATTCAGTCAGGCCAGAGGTTGAACAGGCATTAATTGAGTCAGCAAGAGAAGTAAAACAGTAATTTCTTGCCAAATATGGATCTGTTCAATTTTGACAAATGTCCGGTTGGATGAAGCCTTTAAAACCCTACTGACCGTGCATCAAAAAAATTCGATCCCGTTTGGACACTGAGTTATTCGCCATCTTATATACAGTAAACCCCCGCATATGCGACCACCTAAAAGAGGTACAATTATGGGTGCTAGATGCAGGCGGTAGCTTAATACAGGACAAAAGTAATGCAGAAAGCTCCTAGAGGAGCTTTCTGCATTACTTTTGTCCTGCATTTAGCAACCACCTGCTTATAAATGCAGTTATGCTTATTGTTTAAAATGTCGCATTAGATGGGTTCTACTATAGATGCAAACGGGTTTGTAAATGCGAGTATAGGTCGCGGAGAGCTGGGTTATGGTTAAGCCATCATTATATGTGTATTCCACGCTCGAGTTGTGATGGAACGAGGAGACAAATGAATAATAACATGAAGTAGGAAAAGACATGCGTAACAGTATGTATCATTGTTGTGACATACTTTGGTTTAGATGAGAGTTATGTCTGCCTCATTACCATATTCAGTCGGTGGCACCTTAACGTCCCCAAATTATTCTTGACATGCACCAGACAGCTTAATTTCGGAAGCCACTAATTCTGAAGAATTCCATGCCTGACCTACCGACTTAAACAGAAATAGAATACCAAAGTTCTCACTTGGGATAAGTATATGCATGCCTACACACATGCATAACACCTGTGGGACCTTAACCATTGACAAAATATATAATGAAATAATCCTTCTCCACCAACGCATATGCTGTGCCAACGATTAAGAATTTCAAAAACATAGGGCTTAAGGGAGAAATAAAAGTCTATTCTTTAAAAAATGCGAGTAATGTATGCTCCTTCACAATGCCTTTGTGGAAAGCTTTCAAAATAAAATATGTTTTGTTAAATGTGGCTGATCTTGCATCATTTTGTTTTATACATGTATTGTTCTGAATTAAACATAGTCGCCATTTCTCTATGCCATAATATTCATCTGAACAGACGGAATACAGTCCAAATAAAATCAGTGCACCTGGCATGTGAACAGATTAACAGAAATATTAAAATAAGATGCAATCATTGTGTTAGGGGTTTGTCAGTTACAAGTCTTGCGATTATATGTATGAACTATGAAGTAGTCATTCGTGATGTAAGAATTTATACGGATGCACAATATATTAACCTTGAATCGGATTTTCAGACTAATGGTTTTAAACAATATGATCTTCTACAATATCAGTTCTAATTGACATGACATACTGCGAACTGTAAATTTCAGGAACATTGCAATGAAGTCAGATATTTTTATATATCGAAATAAGTTAAATGCCTGTATTTCACAGTACAAGTATACATGAACACTCGTTTTTAAGTTAGAGACAAGTATACTTTTAGTTAAACTCATGCTAAGCGCAATTTGACCAGCATTTACAAACAATTTTATTCATAATTAGATACCGAGTAATTACACAACTCCTTGTAGACCTAGTCGTACCTCAGTGGTTTAGTAGTGAACGTTTTAACGAAAACGACATAAGTAAAACAAACTGCTCCAGGCCAGTATATGCGCAGACATATTGTTTTGGTATAACAAGGGCTAAATCAGCAACAAATTATATATATCTCCACTAACTGTATGTGTCTGCAGTTTGATCAAACTCAGTCTATAAAGAACCCTGTATGATCGGTAGGTGTTCACATTTCCGAATGTTTGGGCTCATAACTATTAGTTCGACAGAGACGCATGCATATTTATTGATGTTAAAGTGGAAGGTGTAAATGTCTCAACTATCTCCCCGCTATAGTCGACTACGTGATAACCGTTGCAACTAGTGTGAATCCATAGGGGAGGCCAGGTAAACTCGCTCTGGGTCACCTAACAATACAAACTGTTTGACATTGATTATACGGTTGTAAAACGTGGGAGATAATCACTCTCTGAAACATGAAGCAGAAATTATTTCGGCAAATGGAATTCAATTGCCTGAACGGGAAATGCAAGCGAAACATTGGACTGATGGTAAACGTCTTTGCATTGCAGGACGTATCATTTGATCTATTGAACGATGTCGCGAAGTTCTAAACTGACGACATGAAAACCCCATTCAGTACGTTGATCAACAAATCAGTAGTTTGACATTAGTATTGCCCCATTCACACAGGGAGAATATCGTTGGTAATGAGTTGTAAGTGTTTTGTGGCAATATCATATATACACCATCCTCCTCTTGTAGGATAAGTGCTTCGTAAATGAGACAAGCCACCAAGATAAAAGCACTTCAAGAACAGAACGAAGAAGCATGCTGAGATAAGGTCATCAATAGGACAGCTGTGTCGTTATATTGAGGGTTACAGATAGCGAACATCTAACAGATATTCAGCCATGAAAAATATGTCTACACATTGTTTATCTGGAGCAATTATAACTACGTTTGATTCTATCTAGCATTGAGAAACTATTGCCCTCGGTTTTAACAGTTTGGATCCATGTCGAGTTACTCGGCATTTCATTTGAATCCAAGCTCTTTGCAAATGCTGACCTTGATGAGAGGACCGATCTAGGAGCCCTCTAATTTGGTCTACACTGTTCACACATGACATATCTGCTTATACGTTGATCTTAAAACTCTTGATTACTTCCTACTAGCTAAAACATTTGAGAAACCACAGACCTATTGTAAAAACAAGTTTGACTGTGATCAGACACCCAATTACTCATTTGCATACAAGATGTTCCTTAATTCAATGTTGTTTGTAGGAGGATAATGGTTAAGTGTCTTTCACTTAACCCTTTCACTGCCAATGTCACAAAAATGCACAACGACAAATAGTGCAGTCCCAGATCAGATGCCACCTTTTCACGGCGGCGTCTAATTAGGGTCTTCACTTTGTGTCTCAAACTCTATTTCTATATTCGTGCTTTATTCCTTTGAAATTTGCATTTATTTTTCTTATGTCCTTATTTTGCTGAATGATTTAACAAAGTTGTTTTGCAGATGACAATCAGAAAGTTGGCATCGAAAGGGTTAAATATACGTAATTGCTGTAACCTATATTACAGAAATTTAAGCAATTTACTTGACGTCGAAGATGTAGTTTTATAAAATTATATACAGCATCATGTCTCAATAAACACAACAATGCAAACTTATGGGTTTGGTTTCGTATGTTCTTTTGAATACACACTCGCTATAAACAGTAGCACAAAGCCTGTAACCACAACTGCTGCTTGTCAGGTTCTTAACCCCTTCAGTGAGGGAATTGAGACACTAACGTAAAAAGTCAACCTGTACTTCATTCTCCGTGTTGTTATATTTTCCGGCCCTTCGGGATCATTAATTTCAATGCTCTTAGTTATGAAAATGGAATACCGATTAAGCCGGTGCTAGGGACATGAGTAGTGTTGCACTTTAAATAACTGCTCATGAACAGACTCAATAAAACCGAGTCGGCAATTTTCTCTTTTTGCATTGCTACTTTTGTTTTCGAAGGATCCCCTACATTCATAATTAAATCAAACTCAGCGAAGTTTCGTTAATACGACCGCGCAAAAGAAGTATAATTCTGGAGTGTATGGGTCTTAAATACATGTGTTAGCTTAATACAGGACAAAATGTACGCAGAGAGATAATCTAGGAATTTTGATCACTACGTTTGCCCTGCATTAAACCTTTCGGCGCCAAATTTCTAACTGTCGTCTGCAAACAACTTTTGTTAAATCATTTGGTAAAATAAGGAAATGAGATAAATAATTGCAAATTCCAAAGGAATAAAGAAAGATATAGAAATAGATTTGATACAAAAAGTGAAATGCCTGATCAGACGCCGCCTTGAAAAGGTGGTGTCTGATCTGGGACTGCACTGTTTGTCGTGGTGCATTTATGCGATATTGGCGGTGAATGGGTTAATCAACAATCTCCCTTTACAGACTCCTGTGTTGATACATTACGTGGTCGCATTAGCTATGCTTTACTGTGTTATGAATATTCCAAAGTGTTATAAGTTTTATCGTGCCCTATCTAATGCTTTTTGGTATGGTCATGCTTGAGCTCACATCCTAAAACAATGCCAAATATGAACAAAGTTGAAAATAATGAAACAAACAAAACAGTTATATCACTGATTTAAAATTATGTAAAAACATAGTATATTTGCGTATAGTGATGTTTTGAAAATATTAATGGAAAGGTGTTTATTTAGAATGCCTTATGTATGTACTCCGAGTTATGCAAATATTAACGTTTAGGGTAGAGTATGCTGGACAATCATTTATTAAATACCCAGCCGGTTGTACTACACGTGTCCATTGACAGCAAATAACTCTTTTGGTACCAAATCTGTTTCGTCGTCACCTATGTCACTTTCTTCCAATGTCTTCTGTAAACCGTAAGTGGTTTGTCGAACATTTTTATTCTAATGAGACAACGTGTAACCTGTCTTCTCATCCTGATCTAAACAAACTGTTTGCAAATGTAATCACAAATTTGCCCATTGCTGCAAACACTGTGAGTAGTTTCCGGCGACATAGGCGATGAAAGAGACAACTCCAGAAAAGTGCTTTGATTGATTTCGTTATTTACTTATTTATTTTGCTATGAAAAGATATGATATATTTTCTCACTGAATGATACAATATTAGTTTACACCTTCTGTTCTGTTGCATTAAGACTATCAAACTAACAACAATTGTTTTCCAGTACAAACAATGTTTTCTACTATTTTCTTTATCGTTTGGCATTACTGAGTACATTGTTTGTTTAGATATTTAATCCCAACCTGCTGTACAACTAATATCTACATCAACTCCCATTAGTTCCAATGTGGCCTTACTACCGACTTTTTCTAACCATTGAGGAACTATTCACTGTGTGTTGAATATACCGAGTTACTTGACGTTTCATCTGGATAAAAGCTGTTTTCAAATAAAAGTGCTTATCAGATTAACAATTCGATTAATATCTGAAATACAATACAGGTTCGATAATACGACCATGTAATGTTTAAACATAGGATTCTGCAAAAGCAATGCAGGGCAATAGTAAGGTAAAAATCTCATATAGGAATCGTTTGCATATTGTTTTGTCCTGCTTCATGCCATCATATTCTATAACCTAGAATTAGACTACTCTTGGGTTGTCGCATTAGCGAGATTTTACTGTACAGCTGTATTATCTTGGCAGGTGATCATGTAAGACTGAAAACAAGATTGAAACCGACAGCTTAACCATTATCTCAAATATTATTTATGGTAAAATAGTGCATGTTGACATTTGGATCACCTCCATGGTTTCATGTTGAGGGGACAACGTACGACAGTAAAACCTCGAACATTCGAAATATTAGTATGGAAGAATTTAGATCATTTTAGGCAGGTAAATACTTAATGCAAGATGGAAGTCATGGAGAAAGCTCCCAGAGGTGTCTTCTGCATGACTTTCACCCTGCGTTAACCTACCACTTGTCTTAAATTTCAATATGACATGTAATTGAGCGTTCGAATATTCGAAAGTTTACTTTGCATAACTTGTTAAGATAACTGACATCGACTAGTTCAGCAATTCAGAAACTCATGGTTCTGAGTATACTATATGTCTATATCCAATGTAAGGGAGAAAATAGATTATAGTCTAATAGAACGTTATAAAATTATTAGTACTACTGAAATGTATATGATGTGAGATTATATCATATATACACTCTCTAGATACAACTGGCTTGTTGGTCTTTTGTAGGACTTTGTATATAATATAGCGCAATATCACTATAAAGTAAAACCTGTTTTTAGCGACCATTAAAAAGAAGTCTAAATCTATATTTTTAAAGCAGGTGATAACTTAATGCAGGACACATGTTATACAGAAAGCTCCTATAGGAACTTTCTGTATCACTGTTGTCCTGCATTGAGCAACCACCTGCATTTCAAGACTCATATGTTCAACAGATGAATGGTCGCTTAAGACAGTTTCTACTGTACCTGTCTGCAACACAGTAACCCATATATCTTACAGGGTGCATGTAATGCATATGTAATGCAAGAGTAGGGAAAAATGTTCGCATGATGGATGATGGAGATAGGTAAATGCAGGATATCGCTCTATCCTGCAACCGCTGATATAAGTATTACTGGTTGAAAACTGTTCAATTAAGAAGAATTCCGCTAATCTTGCCAATACTCTGAAACAGCTGGAGATGCTATTAATTACTGTCTTATCATAACCAAGGATGTTATTGATGGCAGCGAAGACATTTTCTAATGTTCTGTTATCTCATGCTTATGACACTCGCTGTCAGTTGCGCAATGTATGAAACTCTCAGCAATGACTTTACAAAAGAAAACAACAACAATAACGTAATTTCGTCCGAGTTTCTTGCAATATAATGGCAATAACGTTTGTGTTAAGTTTTTGCATTATTGTTCGAGTTTAAACATTGACCTTGGTCATATGTTAACCCATTACCTCATAGGCTATTTTAGATCCTACCTCTTTGAATACATCTACCGAAAAGGAGCATTAACTGGAGGGAAGTTTTTTGTTAGATTTGTGTAATGTTGAAACCATTATGATGAATAGAGCATTTGCACCTATGGAGCAAATGCTCTTTTTATCACAATGGTTTCAGAAAGTGGCTTTTAAAGAGGCGTCAATATGAGGGAATGGGTTAATACAACTCGTTACAGTTTTGTTTGCATTTCTATATGCTTTCTTGGGGGCAAACGGTTCGCGTTAGAACTAAGGCTTGACGGACTCAAATATTATTTTATTGACATTGGGCTGTTTCAGTCCAGCAGCCAAGGTAGGCAAGCGACTCTTTTCAGTGTAATAACTGATCCAATTAGAAACATGGACACATGATATATGAACAATGTGCCGAGAGTATACATTGCAGTGTATTATATGAAAATATGTTTTACCGACACAATTTTATTATATAAGTGTCAAATTATGATTATTTTTTAATATATAACTATTGTTAAGCCTTATTGATTATAAGAATGCAACATTTCGTATCGATAAATACAGAGGGAGCCAGAATTATACAAATATCTACAGTTGCCAACGAAAAATGTTGGTGCAACAGTTCTGAAAAACATTACATACCGCTATAACAAAACATACAGTAACACCTCTCAATAACGGCCACTAAAGTGTGTTAATTCGTTGATATCTAGCGCAGGTGACTGATTAAAGCAAGGTGAACGTAAAACAGAATGCTCCTATAGGAGCGTTCTGTTTTACTTTCACCTTGCTTTAAGCAGCCACCTGCCTTTAATACAGACATGTCTGATGTAATTTAGTGGCCGTTATATAGAGTCGTGTAATTATGTTTGACTTATTACTTAAGTTTATATTAGAGCTAAACACATTATACGTTCCGCAATATCTATGTCGGATGTTTTGACGCCTGTAGATGCGTTTTTTCTTCGAGCCACGAGTACGATAGACTACTGCAGCTGATGCAATAGTTTATGATATTTCTCTATTCATTTATTTTATATTGATAAAGAATTTAGGTATGAAATAAACGGAGTATCTTTATTTTTAACCAGAGCGTTTTTAAGTAAATGGGCGAATGTCGTTTGCAGGACGGGCAACGTGAACATTTCGTTGCAAGATGATAACGTTAATTACAGGTTTAGCATAGTTTTAAATGACTCTGACTTCAGATTTAGCAATATTTGCCCTTACATATCCCCCTACATGTACTTCCCTGAAATGACAAATGTTGTGTGGAATGCATCTTGAGATTGAAGTATATATTCCGAAGTGAATGGTTTTTAAGTTTAATCTTCTGCTCCAAAACCGTAATATATAGCGCTAATATATCGTACTTGTGCTGTTTTGTCATCGTTGTTTTACATGTTTTACATGTTGACATTAATTTGGTAATGCAGCGCTCATTTGAATATTAGGCTGCGTCCAATGATGACTATTAACCCCATGTAGAGTCGTCTGCTACAATGTGCTCTCCGATATGTTTTCAAGAACAAGTAACACTTTTAATCGATGGCTCGTTTGTTTGTATAGATAATCACGTTTTCGCCATAGGCACTGAGCGTTTACCCCTTCTCTTGGTGAATTAGAAAATACATTTCTCCTTCTGTACCCAAATCCCGTTGTATAATTACATATATCTTCACTATCCAATCGGGATATTCACTATTATAATAGTATAATAAGTATATTGACGTAAACAGCGAGAGAAGGGTAACGGGATTTGTTGTGTTCTCGTCATATTTAATGTTCGTTCATGTTATGTGACGTCCAGTAAGCCTCAAACTCTGTGTTAGTAGTCATTTATAGAAGATAAAAAAGACAAACATATTTGTTGCATCTGAAATGTATACAAGTACTGTATTGTCTATACATACACAAATGTCATCAAATTACGTTTTTAAGCATGTAATGTCGCCATTTCCTGTTTTGATTTTTTTATTCATTACATAGCGTCACATTCCGATTCAAATGACGTAATCATGTTCATTTCGTTTGATTTGGAATGTTGTGTATTTGTCGATAATGGTTTGTTTGCTGTTTGAAAAATATCAGCTGTTCAATCACACTTTTGTTCAAGATTTGGTTGCAGAATGGATGTCACGCAATAGCAGCATGAACAAAGAAATCCGCTTGAGTTTAATTAAAGTTGCACGAATATCGTCTTAACACGTACACAACGTTCAAGAAAATGTCTGCTCTAACTTTGATCTTGTGACATTTGACTTATTCTGTTTCTGAAGGAACAGTTGACCGAGAGTCAAGCAGCTTGGATACCGAGGAGACTCCGAATTACTCGGCTTCTCATCAGGATCCAAGTTGCTTGCAAGTGCTAGTATAGCGGGATAAGGACAATGACTGACACACAGACTCAAGGTCTGTAGTGTTTGTCATGTTACACGTTTCTTTAGAATTAAAAACCCTGTAATTTCACTATAACTTTGACCAGTTTGAATGTTGGAATAGTCCATTTGAACCTGCAGCGTGTGTAAGGGTTAAAAAGTATTTATGGAATGTATTGGTTATATAGATTAACACGACTCTGATTTATATTGAATTATTTTGGTATGTTCGATGTTATTCAGTATTTACAGTGTGCATGATTATGATGTTGTCAGATAATCAGTAGGCCCTTTCTAAAGCGATTGCTGAATCAAATGGACTATTCCAACATTCAAACTGGTCAAAGTTATGGTAAATATTTTAGGGGTTTTCTTTCTAAAGAAAAGTGTAACTTGACAAACAGTACATACTTCGAGACTGGTTATCGAAAGTGTTTCATTGTTAACCACTCAACAGCCTCACAAATCATTGTGTCATCACTAAGGCTTGCTTCAGTTGAAACCGTGCTGCGATGTTTTGGATGGTGAAACCGCTGCAAACACTATGTGGCACTCGTACTAACCCCTTTTATTTGATATAATATAGAACAGAGTCAGGCAGGGCATTATGGAATACCAAACGAAAGTCCAAGGTATCACCAGAAGCACAAAAAAGTGCGTGCTCACATACAGACATGAACGTCACAGAACTGTTCCTTGCCTGCTCAACACCGAGACCATTTTATTCATTAGGTGTCGCATATCCCTTAATCCAAAACACAATCAAACTCATCGAAGATAAAGAACAAACCGTGACGCCATGACTTACACAAGATTAAGATAAGACCAGAGTTCCAAATATGATGCGTAAATTAAAACATTTTCAAGAATAAATCCTTTATTTCTCCATCTAAACCTATGTTGCAACCACTCTTTAGAATCGTCTCGAAGAGACGATTTTAAAACGTGGTTACAATATAGGGTTTAGCGGATAAATGACGATTTTAATATCTGAGTACGCACATATATCTGTTACTCTATAAGACACATTGCGACCAAACGCCTTACGGAAAAGTATGTATCGGTTGGTCTGGTTCTAAGGTAGGTGATTTCCAACCAGTATGAAAGCAAATGTGTTCATAAGGTAATTGACAGTCAACAACAAATATTTATAATAAATTTGCCACCAGGACGACACGAATTTTCCCTATACTAAATGACCAGAAACCATCGACCGAATTTCAACTTGTTTTTCAGAAATGAGCAATATGATGTTGTTCTACCAAATTGCTTTAGTCGTTGTAATTCATGAACACAATTACCTGTCATGGGCGAGACTAGTTTCTATTATTTTTATACTTTTCTGTGAAAAATTCAACAGTCTGCTACTGTGCAACTGCCAGCTGGATGTCAGTATGCAGGAATGTTCGTGAGATGGCAATCTGTTTACAGTGTTTGTTGATGGATATGTTCACTTCGTGTTAAGCTGTTGGCTATGATATTCTGCTAAGCGATACTGGCAAGTGTTTTGTATGCAATAGATAACATATCCATTGATATATTCAGCAATTTAACACGTTCATGACTATCGAGTATGTCTGTAATAGTATTTAACAGTTTAAACGTAAATAATCAATATCGGCCATAACACAACCTATTATCGTAATTATAATCATGGCTTATGTTAGCGATGACAGACGCCTCATCGGAATTCAAATGGTTTGATACTGGGGTAATTCTTTAGAAACCGGAACGAAAATAAAACAAAATACAATTGTACCAGCTGACACGTTTTGCAGATGACACTGGCAGTTCCCAGTATATATACAGTTCTTCGGTCAAAACACCTTCAGACTAAATTTTAAGTGTACATAATTATAGAGTGTGTTTCGTAAGATGACCCTATGGGAAATGCCAGTACACTCCATGTCCACAATCAAAGGGGAGGGGGACAATCTACGAAGCAAAATAATATTATACGGGGAAAATGTATGACCCCCTACGACGACATTTTCAACTTGCAAAATGTTTCTAATACACGGATCTGCACTGTGTATGTATATGTATGTATATGTAACAACTCGATTATTCGAACACTAAAACAAGTACATTTATCGGTCTTTAAGACAGATACCAGTTTAATACAGGGTGAAAGTGACGCAGAAAGCTCCTCTATGAGCTTCCTGCATGACTTTCACCCTGCATTATGCAGACATCTGCATAAAAGGCCACCAAGTCTTCATTACTAACCGTTTGAAGTATCGAGTTTTCATTTTCTGGGAAATTTGAAAATAAGTTTGATCCAGACATGTTGCAACTTGTGCGGTCATCACTTTCATTATTAGCTATTTGACACCCACAAGCTTCTGATACAGCTATTTGACAACCACAAGCTTCTGATACATGTTGTTCTCTGACTTGACATACGTAGTATATCCTGATCAGTTACCGGGCCTCTGGCATCACGGCTGTTGCTGATCTAAAGTTCCGCACGGTACCCGGTGTTCTTTTTAGCAATTTCGGACAATCGATACATTGCGTATGTCGCAATATGTTGATTCTTTGATTTCACATGATAAATCGTATACAATTACATCAACAACAACACTTTGCCATTCTGAATTGAACTACTGTACAGAAGAACTCTCTAACCCGAAATTCTAATATAGAAGGATTTAAATACTTCTAGGCAGGTGGCTACTTAACGCTGGGTAAATTTTCACCCTGCAGTAAGCTTCCTCACGTCTCCAAGACCGTAATTTATACTAAATTGATCGTCCGATTTAGAGGGTTTTACTGTAAATGACAAGCAATGACATCAGTATATTGCTAATTATAAAGTAAAGGCATTTTAAGTGACAAGTCAGGTTTAATGGTTGCAAAGCACTTCCGACACGAACTATAAACGCTGAGTGAGGTAATAATACGAACAAGCTAATTACATTCCCTGGATTTATTTACTGCGTAATAATCTGCTATAAATGTGAAAAATATAACATCTGGCATAATTATAGCCGCAAACATTAACTGCCTTTCTGAATAATGCAATTCGTCTTTTATTTCATTTGTAAAAACCGTTCACAGTTTACGTGTAACAGTACACTATAGGTGAAGGACTAGTGAGATATAGGATAAAAGACAAGAGCTAACCGTTAACTGTTATACCGTAGTATGTCCACTTAAATGTTGATCTCAGACTGGTACACGGTTTGACTACTTCCGCTTTAATCAAGCTGATTAAGCTTTAACCGTTCCCTGTTCTATATTTAGTCCAAATGTCAGTACCTACTGAATACTCATGGACAAAATAGTAATAATGAAATATGGAAGGGGGTACATTGTAGCATTTTCAGAAAGTAATGAAACATATCTTTCAAATTCCAGTAGCAACCAGAGCAGACCCTGATCAGACGGCTCCTCTATTTGCAAATGCGTGAAACACATGTATATGAGGGAAAGCTTTTAGAAGCTATTGACAGAGTGTTAAACTGTTGATGTTTGGAAATGCTAGTCAGGATACTGATAACTGCGAAATTTCAATTGTAAACTATGAGGTAGGAACTATGGCGGGTGATTTATGAACTATTAAATGTGAACCTTTGATGTGTGAATTGAGATGTGCGTAGAATGCATTTTGTAATACTTCAGCAACTGCCTAAAGTGCATGTTTAAACGTTTCCAGTGAATTAGGTGTACCCAGATACGATTACGACTTAGCCATTAATAAGTTATAAAGAACACTACACCGACATTAATTCACCTGAAAACACTCCATCTGTACCGTATTATCTGCAATAAATAACCCGGGCGTTACCTGTGGTAACCCGTCCCTGCTCTATGCTTATTATAAATTTCAATACCTACTGAATATTTAGGAACAGAATAGTTACAATGAAATATGGAAGGTGGGTCACTGTAGCCATTTTAGAAAGTATAGAACAGATCTTTCAAATTCCATTTGCAAATAGATTAGACCCAGATTAGACGTATAGGAGCCGTCTGATCTGGGTCTTATCTATTTGCAAATGCGTGAAAACACGTTTATATGAGGGAAAGGGTTAATAAAAATTTCTTACATTTTGTTCACAGTGGGTTACTTAATGCAGAATGACAGCACTGTAGAAAAATCCTTGGGGGAGATGTCTGCATTATTGTCAGTCTACACGACCAGGGCTATTTTTCTCAGTTGAATAATACCTAGCTATTAAGACATAATTATGTGTACATAAAACGCTATTTTCAATAAACTTATACTCGTACATAAGTGTGGTGATCGGACTACTCGTATTATGTTAAATAAAGTCATGTGCAACATAAATTTGCAATTCCGATCAATTAGTGATGTAAGGCAAATCATATGAGGTTGCAAAAATCATTTAATTTTTTTTAATTTGTTTTAGTTTTAGGATTCCCAGTTTGTATAGCTTTTCTTCCATTTCATAGGGTTTCTCAAGCTGATGTAGACCCCAGCAATTTGTGTAGGGCTTCCCCAACCAAGCAATTTGTGTAGGACTTTCCCAACTTCTATATGGTTTCATTCTCCCTATTTATACAGGGTATTCCCTCATCGTGTAGCGAAAATATAGGACATTCCCATTCGTGTAGGGTGTTCCCAATTTGTGTAGGATTCCCCCTAATATTTGTACGATCACCCCTATTTGAGATATATTTTCGTAGTTCCTCGAGTAAATTTAATGTAGTGTTATTAGTCACAATAAATGGTGTTGAACATTATTTGAATCTGATTAAACTTGATTCGAATTAAAATAAAAACCATCTAAAGCGACCACTTTTTTTAAAATAAACATCAATGTATTCATAAGTAGGTGGTTGCTTAAAACATGACGAAAGTAAAGCAGAAAGCACTTACAGGAGCTTTCTGCATAATGTTCGTCCTGTATTAAACTACCGTCTGCCATTAACAGTCAAACTTAGACCTCAATCTGGTGGTCGAATTGGAAGGGTTTTATTGCAATTCGAATCAAGTCAAATTAGATTCAAAATAATGTTCAACACCATTTATTCGTTAGCAAACTGTTGAATAGCGTTATTCTAACACACAACCGACTAATGTAGGCATTCTACACTGCATACTGATATATATTTCAGAAAACAAAACTGCATGATGCCTCTACGACGATGTAGAGAAGGTTTAGTCAAATATGAAATGTGTTTGTATGACCAATGAACACTAAATTGTGACCCCCTTAATAAAACCTGACTCATATTTAATTGCAAACAACATGGTCCCTGTTAACCCATTCCCTTATATTGACGACTTTTGACGACTCTGTAAAAGTCACTTTGTGGAACCATTGTGATAAATAGAGCATTTGCTCCTATAGGAGCAAATGCTCTATTTATCACAATGGTTTCAAACTACAGAATTCTCAATTTTTCTTTCATCTAGTTAATGCTCCTTTTCGGTAGATTTATTTATAGAGGTGGGATCTAAAAATGCATATGAGGTAATGGGTTAAGACGAGTAACTCGGAAGCAGATTGACACTCGATCAATGCTTTCTCGATCGTTTGTTTGAATCGGAAGTAGTCAGAGTTGGACAATATGCAAATTTGATTAGTAATTCACATTGGGTAGGGGTTTAACTTTCAAAATTTAACTTTAAACTTCAATGTGTATGTGGACTGTATCATAATTCACAGTGATGGCGTTGTAGAGAAACAGAATTGTGTATGGTATAAGTTAAACCTTAAAATAAAGGGACCGAGTATATAAGACATTTGTTGGAGTTCTTTAAACAAGGTCTGTACTGTTTGTTATAAAAATCATTTTCTTCGCGTGATAAAGTGTGATGCATTGTTTTGTTTAATTATTTTTAAAAAATGGTCGGGCTAGTTTTATTATTTTATTAAACCCTTTCCTTCATATAAATGTGTTTCACTTTCTAAAATGGCTACAATGTTCGACCTTCTATATATCACTAAAACTATTTTCTCCATGACTATTCAATAGGTATTGAAATTTGGAATAAACAGAGAACGAGGAAAGGGTTAAATTATCATTTAGCAGACTAAGGGTTAATACCTACATATTGTTGACCTGGCGCAATGAGATTCCTAGAAAACATAAACCTCACTGCTTGCTGTTGGCCATTGCCTTTACATTAGTAAAGGCTCCTGTATGAGCCGTCAGACCCGCTTCTGCTCTGTTTGTTTATGGAAATATAATAAATCTGTCCCTACAGTGTCCACCAATACCCAATGCATTGTTGTCTTTACGTACAGTACAACCTCTCTATAACGGCCAATAAATTGTGCAATTAGTTGGTATTTTGGGCAGGTGGCGGCTTAAAAAAAAGTGAAAGTAAAACAGAACGCTCCTATAGGAGCGTTCTGTTTTACTTTCACCTTGCTTTAAACAGCCATCTGTCTTTAAAACAAAAAAAACTTTAATTTAACTTAGTGGCCGTTATAGAGAGGGTTTACTGTATATTCATTGACTAAGCACAAAGCGCTTCTTTATAGCATTAACCTCACTACATGCTGTTGAACGGCAAACTATTGTTCTGTCCAATCGCCAGACTTCGGTTAGGAAGTGTAATATCAAAGCAAGACTCCCACATGCATCTCCCCTGATAGGTGATTCAATTTGTTAAATCGGTTTAGAATAAATGCCTGTGAATTACAGTCTGTTGGAAATAGCGGCACTAACGGAGGGCTAAGTATGTCGCAGAGTTTAGCACATATCTGTTGACCTTTCTAAAAGAGCGTGCTTTGCATGTGCATTGGACGTTTATATATAGATATATAGGTGGAGGCTGAGGTGATTACAACCTAAAAGGCGATCAATTTAGAAATAAATATAGACATATTTTAAATCACGCGGTTGCTTAATGCAGGCCACAAGTAATGCAGAAAACTCCAACAGGTTGTAATCACCTCACCGATAATGATGACTCTTTTTGTGCTCACGTAAGAGGTTTTTACTGTAGGTCTACCGTATTTCCCCAGTCAACCGATCACACACGCTGGTGATTATTTTGCTTGCTGAGAAAGTAATTGTAGAAACGTAAGCAATACTGTTTGGTAAAACAGATGTTAATAACACACACACTTAGTACAGCTGGAGTATTACAGCTAGGTCACACATATTCGATGAAGAGTACTTGACCTTATTACACACATTAGTACTTGACCTTATTACACACATTAGTATGCATAGCAGTGAACACAGAAAGGGGTGGTGGGTTTTTCTCAGTTTTTTGTCATTGACTTCCCAGCCACCAAAATATCGTCATACAGATGCTTGAAAATACATCGAAATACAACTGATTTGTATTTCCATGCTGCAAATTAAGGTTATAATAATTAACGCTTCGCGTGCTACGCGCTACCTTACCGGCATCTGCAAACAGCTCGCCGTTTCATCAGGATCCGTGTTGCTTTTCACTCGGTTAAAAGTTTCACAAAAGCTTGATTCAAATTAGAATTGCACCGGGTCAAACTTTGTGCAGACATTATCTTTTACAGCGGGATATGAGTTAATACATCAATGGCATTCTATTAGAGCCGACATTCGGTGGTTATTGGTTGAACCATTTCCCTGTTCCATATTTATTCTAAAGTTCAATACCTACTGTATATTCATGGACAAAACAGCTATAGTGAAATATTGAAGGTGGAACATTATAGCCAAATCTAGATACTAAAGAAACGGGTCTTTCTAATTCAATTAGCAAACGGAACAGACCCTGATCAGACGATTCGTCTGATCTGGGTCTACTTTGTTTGCAAATGCGTGAAAACACGCTTATATGAAGGAAAGGGTTAATGCAGGAAAATAACTGGATGGGCGTTCTTTAACCATTTACTCTATGAATATTCATGTAAGAAATAATAAGTATTAATTGTTTTATTTTATATAAAAGCACATGAGCACAGGATATTTTGACAATGGCAGAAACTGTAGAATCATATCTATATTATATAATAAGCAAACAGAGTAGACCCTGATCAGACGGATCTTGTAGGAGCCGTCTGATCAGGACCTTCTCTGTTTGCACATGCTATTAGTATACTATACATTCTACGGATACAAAAATAAAATCCCGTGTTCATATGCCATTCTAAGATTTCAGCTAATGATTTTTTCATTATGCCATTTTTTCTTACATATATAGTCAACAGGAAAAGGGTTCAATACTGCGGAAATATATGTGTTAAGCAGTCATGTCTTAAAACATTCATTTGTATTTTATAGTTGCTAAAGAGGTTTCCTACTGTACGTCTTGAGTAATTAAAGAGTTGTCTTACTAGACAGATGGTGAATTACTCCTTGCAACAAATAACTGCCCAGAACAAAACACCTTAATTAATCTGCCGTGAGATAGATAAGCTGTGTAAATTAAGCTTTTATTTTTCATTTATTTCGCCATCGAATCTCATTTGGAGACTGTTTCATAGTACCCCCGCTTCCACGATTTTAACCATTTCCTTGATGAATATTCGTGTAAGTATTAGCCCATGTGCTCCCACGGCCGCATATATGTGACGTAGGCAAACACTGTAGACTCTGATCAGACGCCGCATGATGCGGCGTCTGATCAGAGTCTGCACTGTTTGCTGATAGAAATGCAATATAAAACAAAACAAAAATGAAAATTTAGACCTTACATTCCTTAGATAAAAGATAGACTAATCCAATATATAAGCATGGAATAATCCACTGGGAGCAAAATGGTTAATACAATTCATGAATATTTATTCGCAGATTATTATCATGGCATATGAACACATGCAATTTTGGTTTTGGTAGAAACTATAGTCAGACCTATCATAAGCATACAGAGCTGACCCTGATCAAACGGCTCCTATCATAGATTTTCTAAATAGCCATTTATTCAGACAGGACAAACTTAAGTAAATAGTTCCGAACAAGACCAAACAGCTTCTTTATAAGCACTTACATCAAGGTCTACACTTTTGCTATTATATCAAAATAGTATCAAAATGGCGCTAAAACCCTTCTGGGTCTACTCTGTTTGCAAAGGCATGGAAAAGCTTTTATATGAGGGAACGGTTAAAGTGTGTACACATCATATGATGTAGAGAAATTGAATTCAGTATTTGAAATGTGTCTTTATCTTTGACTCTAGTCTGTCGCGCTCATCTGATTATAGCAAACGTAATTCCGCACAGTAAGTAGCTGCGTGCAATAAATGCCAACGAATTTGTCTGCTCTGAGGGTGATAGTCAAAGAACGGGATTATCAAATCTCGGTCAATGCATACTGTAAGTGGTTAGGATGCCATCAAATTGCCTCAGAAATATCAGGAGCCTGTTTCATCATAAACCTTTGCAGGCGAGATTAAATCAAACCACGATAGTGTGTCATGTTCAGTCTGACAGTGTATAAGATTATGGACGTCAAGTATGGATGTTCATTCTGCGTATAAGATTATGGACGTCAAATAACTACATGGCAAATGTGGACTTTTCTTCAATTCCTTCTCTAAAACGTAAGTAATGTGACAGTTTAGATCCTAATGATACTTGGTATCTCACTTGGATCCAAATTGCTCGCAGATGTAATAACAATATAGACCATTGCAGCAATTACTGTGTGCTCCCTTCCGGCAACGTGTTCGTTGAAAGAGTTAACCGGTGTTCTGATGTTTGTAATGCCCTGCAATACTTGTCGTGGTTGTGTGACCTATCACAATGCATGGTTAGGTTGTTTGCCATGCGTTTTTGCTATCTGACACGAACTAAACGAATTGCAGGTATGGGTTTAATCCCCTGCATCTGTGTAGGGTGTGCGATTAGCTGCAATCATCCCGATAATATCCCAATCTGTAGTAATTACACGGATCACTCAATGATAACTATACGACGTATATAAAACCACTTCTGCGTCGAGCCATACCCTGTTCAGCTCGATCTGACTCGCAGTTGTTCATGTGGTAGGGCAGGCAAACACGTATAATCAGAGGTACACATAAAGATGCGTACTCAGATACTAAATTCGTCATTTCTCAACCAAACCCTATGTTCTGACCACTCTTTAAAATAGTCTCGAAGAGACGATTCTAAAGAGTAGTCACAACATAGTGTTTGGTGGGAAATACAGAAGTTATTTTTGAAAATGTTTTAATTTATCCCTCTTATCTGGAGCGCAACATAGTGTTGTGTCGTCGTTAGTTGTAATCAAATGCGTACCTGTTCATGTGGTAGTGTTAGCAAGTAAAACAAACATGTTTGTAGCCATTGCATAAAGCTGTACATATTATATGTTGTTGCAAAAATGGGAAGTTATCGCCATCTGCATTTGACACCGTGACTTATGATGGCAGAAGGATTGACACTAAGATGTCTTCACAAAGAGTCATTTCTTAATTAGACTTAGTAATATTTCATAAAGACCACGATTAACAAATTGTAGAACAGCAGGCAGTTCCAGGTTACATTGTACCATATTTATGTCACTGTACTCGCAAGTAAAGGTTATGTACTTTCACGCTAGTAAACACTTAACCCTTTTAACGAAAATATTTCTAAGCTTAACAGTCAATCACCATGTTGCTATAGAGTCCACTCAGTATGAAAGCCTTGATATTTGCTAGAATATTTTGAATGACAAACAGTGCAGACCCTGATCAGAAGGCCTCTCTATGAACCTCTGATCGGGGTCTATACTAACTGACTAATGTCAGCACATGCGTGTTCCGCATCAAAAGGGGATAACTGCTTTCTTCAAACAGTTGAATAATTACCCTCTACCTTGTTCAGTGCATTAACCTGTCTCCGACTCAGAAAAACACGTCTGCTCAATATTTGATCTGATACAGTTTTGACATATTCGAATAGAAAACGCTTTAAGGAAACGATTGACCGAGTGTAAAACAGTTTGGATCATGTTGTGATGCCAAGTAGGTCGGAGTCTCATCTGGATCCAAGCTGTTTGCAAATGCGCCTCTGGTCGCGGATAGCGGGATAAAAGGTTAACACTCCCTAAATAATTTGCTGTAAGACAGGTAATTACCACCACGTGTAATTTGTAACATATTTTATGTACTCGCTTATGTCACAACGTTCTTTATTTTAGCTTGCTAAGCACTATAAATGTTGATAGACAATGTCTCTTAATTCATAGTTTGAATCAAAGCTTTTCCCTATTTTTTAACAGGAAAACACGTAATGACAGTGTGAAATCATTGTGGACACCCTAAAGATACTGAAGACTCATGGGGAATAAAACAATCACGGATTCGATGACTAAAGGATACATAAACTAATCTATGAACATTCGTGTTCATCTTCACGTGTAACTATACAAAGGGGCAGGATATAATAGTAAATTGTTTAGATTACAGTCTTGGATATGCATTGAAACAATACATGATATGCCCCTACATACTACATGTATATATATTTCATAGTGGCAACAATAGGATTTACTATCCAAGAAATCATTTCACTACAGATGGTCAATATTACATTACATTACTGCATTTTATAAATTGCTTATGCATTTAAACGTTTCCGTGTTTAATATTCATGTTGGAATTAGTGACATCATGAATGTTTGTTAGCTGACCTTGGTCTACCATGTATGCAAAGACATGAACACACGTTTATATGAGAGACAGATTAAACTCCAATTGACACGTTCTCAATGTGGTGTTGCATACTTAGTACACGCGTGAAAAAAATGTACTAGTTTTTTGTTTAGATTAACCCATTCCCTCATATAAACGTGTGTCCTGCATTTGCATACAGAGTAGACCCAGATCAAATGGCTTCTATAGGAGCTGTCTGATCAGGGTCTGCTCTGTTTGCACAGAAAAGGGAAAGTTTAACAATTCATTATCTAATAACTACCCACAAATCAAAGCCAAATGGTTGAAGGTGTTTTATAAACTATTCAAATTAAAACATCAGCTTTTGAATAGTTTGTTTGCAGTGTGTTCATTGAAGAAGTTTAAGTTTTACACATAATGATATATTATATGATTCCCATTCTGACTTATCTATTCGTTATCTATTCAATTGTGAAAAGGGATGCAGTGGAACCTGGTTCCATGCTTATAAAACTTTTTAGTTGAGTCTGAGTTCGTTCTCAAGCTTTTGATTGGTCAGATTTGAGTTCTCAAGCTTGAAAACGAACTCAGACTCAACTAAACGTTTTATAAGCATGACCCCAGTTGTCTTAAGTACCCAATTAAATTAAGTCTAAATATGTCTTTAAGGCAGATGATAGCCTAATGCAGGTCTAAACGAATAACATGAGATTTCTGCATTACTTTTAAGGAACGAGATGTTTTTATGACACTAAATCAATGTCGCGTAAGGCAGGATTTACTGAAGGTATATACTGTATTGATTTGGCCTCACTTAAATGCTTAAACTATTTTCTTTACTATGATTGCAAGTACACGTGTAAAGGTTTTGTTCTGCCCTTAATATTCGATTAACTAAATTTTCAAAAACAAAACAAAAAAACACTTAGGAGAACGTTCACCCAAAATAGTACAATAGCTGTGGGAATAATGTGTCGATTGTATTGGTTTACACTCGCCTTGTATTTTGTGGATATTTGCTCATCTTGAAAACATGTCTTAAACATGACACATTTATGTTTTTGTACAGTCTGTTTTTACATCTAATTTAATATTTAACACAGTATTTCTATGAAATATGTCAATTCGATTGCGTTTCTTCCCACTAGCGCATGCAATGGACGCATAAAGGCATTCAACCACCCTCTCATGACAGCATGTTTTCTTTGGGGATACATTATACAGTAAAGAACCCTAGAGAAGAATTTAGATACCATTAGGTAAGTAGCTGCTTAATACATGGTGAAAATCATGGAGAAAACTCCTAGCACAGCTATCTGCATGACTTTCACTTGCCTTAACCTGCCTTAACCTGTACATGCCTCATATACAGATACAGTAAAACCTCTCTATAACGACCACTAGATTACATAAATTATTTTGTGTTAAAGCCAGGTGGATGCTTAAAACAAGGTGGAAGTATAACAGAACGCTCCTATAGGAGCGTTCTGTTGTACTTTCATCTTGCTTTAAGCATCCACCTGCCCGAAATACCAATTAACACATTTTAGTGGCCGTTATAGAGATGTTTTACTGTATTTATACTAAATATAACGTCCGGTTTGGAGGGGGTTTACTGTATCGCAAATAACGTTACTGGTTTGATAGATTCTGGGTGTGAGTGCGTACAAACAGGTTATAGTACCTAGCAGTGTGCTGTATTACACCATCATGAAGATATATCCAATTTTCAATGCCTGCCAGTTTAGCGACGTGCGTACAATTAACCCGTAAGCTGATGTCGTTTGAAAAATAAATGTTGTCAGGTACAAGTTCCCCTTCACTAAAGTTCTTCCATCTTCTATCAAGAAACATCATCACAGTATGAAACTGTCTGGAACCTGATGGGACGACGTGTTATTCGGCGTCTCATCTGGATTCAAACTGTTTACATAGGTAATTACAAATTCGCAATTGGCCGGGAAAGTGTTGATTCAAGATTAGTACCTTATCAACCTTCCTCCACACCAAGAACGAACCGCTGGTAACCCCCTTTATAACCGTTTTGTTATCAGATAGGACTATGAATAACTCACACTTACACTTTAGATAATATCTGTTTAACCCTTTACATGGTATTTCATATTTCAAGGTATTTGCTTACAAAGTAGATCCAGATCATAAGGCTCCTTGTGGAGCTATTTACAATATATGTTCACGTTGAAGTAGACGGGTTTCGGTTTATTGATTATTTAGCATTCAGATGCTGGACGTTCTCCGCCTAATGAGAAGATGATGATACTGTTTTGGCATGTTACAAATGCATTCCCGAATGACTAGTAAGTGTTGTTATCGTTAATATGAAGTTTGTTTGTTAATTAGTTTCACTTTTAATAGATATACAGTAAAACACTTCTGAACCGCCAGTTCGATTTTGTATAAATATTGGTATTGGAGACAGGTGACAGCTTTGTGCAGGGTTAAATTCGTGCAGAAAGCTCTTCTCGGAGCCTTGTGCATGACATTCACCCTGCAGACAACTGCCTAAAAGTATCTAAAATATTTTCTACTAGAATTCCGGTTTATGAGAGTTTTACTATATTTTTTATGTTCCAAATCGAACTATCTTCAAACTTTCTTTTGATGTTGGACATACATTGAGCACAAAAACATAAAGCTATGGTTAAGTTTAATTTTTACCCTTGTAAACAGTCTGATTCCAGATGAAACGTCAAGTAATTCGGTGTCCCATCATCGTTTACATTAACAAAAGAAAATGAAAACATATATATTTTGAAAATTAAAACAGGTGATCCCGTGTAGTATAGTGGTAGATTACAACTTCGGTTGGCACGTTTATTCATAGCTAGCGACATATGATACCTGGCCGCGTCTCCAGACTTTAACCCCGCGACCTTCGTGACCCTGAGCGATCTCGTACTCTAACTTCCAACTCCCAACTCTATTTCCGTAACTGTGACTCCCTTAGCTAGATTTAGAGTTCTTTATATACTACATGTAGTTAATAAACCAGGAAATCTTAACCAAAATGAATAGTCGATCTTTAGTTGATATCAGTTGACATGCACGCATGTAGTCACTTCCTTAAATCTAGTCTAACCATTAGCCAGCCACTAACTCTTGTATTTACAATGCTAAAAGCTACTATATTACTACCGTTGGCAGATGGAACTGACTTCACGTCATCCAGGTTTCAATGTAAATTTCACAGATAGCAAGGCGCAGTAAGTCTAGTTTCATTAAGTCAATCTGTATGATTCTATATAGACTATAGAGGACAGTGACACATTGGTCTGTCTGCCGAACGGATCATAATGGAGACGAATTTGACATTCCGTATTAGATTCCATCCACAAAACCGGCATCGTATCAGAGAGAGTTTGGCAGTATGTCATGAAGACCCAACAGTCTCAAACAATAAGCCACCAGAACCTATCCCAAGTTAGTTAAAACGAGCGATGCGTTACCCATTGTTAAGAATTTAAATAGTACGTTAACCAATACCCTGGTACGCGTGGACTCGCTATTGCAGACATTTTGAACGAACGCTCTTTGTCATTCAATATTTCATCTAAAGTTTGAACAAATGTTTTACAGTAGGATAAGGGTTAAAGAATATTCCGAAAACCTTGCAATTGCCATATCTAAATATTACTGAAAATACTTTAACATGACTTTACACCGATTTTATAGAAAAATTGATGCACTCTTTGAAATGGTGAACTTTGCTATAAGAATAACATTACACCAATTTAAACGTTTATCGATCTTCACTTTATCACTGAGCCACTCGCTCGTTCTGTTGACCCTAGACCACAAGGTACGGACGTTGACCATTTATCTGTGTCTATGTACAATGTCTTGCCAGAGCCTGTTATGTTTATTTATAACATAATGTATATATTCAACAGTTTTAGCCATTGTAAAACTTCCCTTGCTCATAATGACATTTTAAACGTTTAAAGCAAAGCAGTAATAATTGATATTTATTCAATAATTCTTACATGATTATTAATCATGTAAAGGGTTACGCAAACGTTTTGAACTGTTAGCTTTAACGTGGTCTTGGATGTAGATCATACTGAAGCGATATATTGCATATACGTGTCTACATGGCAACACTTAAATAAATACCAGTCTATTCGTTTCAGTTGCAATTACTTAACCCTTCGCTTGCTGAATTTTAAAATGCATTTCTCCTTCTTTACCCATACCTTGTTGTATAATTACATATATATTCACTGTGTACACGTATTTCGCTGTGCATTCACTGCTGTGGAGTGCACTTGTTGCACAATCAACTTGTAAATAGTGCAGACCCTGATGAGACAGCTCCTGTAGGAGCTGTCTCATCTGGGTCTTCACTATTTACAGGTAGGTATATTGACGTGAATAGCAAGCGAAGGGTTAATACAGGTAATAAAGTGTCAATGTATCAGACTTCACAAGGTGCAGTGTCTTTATGATTTATCCTATAAAGATATACGTACTTAATACAGAGTGATTAACTTTCAATGAATAGTTGGCACTTGCTCATCATAGATTCCGTATCCCAATAGCATAGCTTAAAACAGAGTGTTTACCCGATACAATCTCTACTGGAAACTTACATTATAATGGAATCTACATACTGAGACAGCTATAGCATACGCTACATGACATAATAAGTATTAATTAGATCACGGATACATTTTTGGCCTTTTCAGAAACTGTAGAATAATATCTATATGCTATCAAAAGCAAACAGAGTAGACCTTGATCTTATACAAAATGTAGGAGCCGTCTGATCTTGGTCGTCTCTGTTTGCAAAGGCGCATAAAGGCCATTTATGGAGTAATGGGTTAAGGAGCACACTGTCGTCTTTACAAATAAAGCAGACCCAGATCATACGGCTCCTGAAGCAGTAGTCCGATTAGGGTCTGATTCTCTTGCCTATGAAACTATATAAACTATATAGATCTGACTCTACATGGCATCAACCAACTTCCTATGTTAATATTCCATTATAACAAGTCAGCCTACAAATATCAACGATGTCATTACTTCTTGTATACCAATTCATGAGGCATTGGTTAGGTACAGTAAATACTCTGAAACATATTACTGAACCAATGGCAATCAGTCCTTTCTAGATACAAATTAAATCTAACACTAATAGCCCTGCCAGTATTCATTTAAGTGATAAAACGCTATTCATACTCGTGGTTAGTCTAAACAAATTTTGACCAATACTCGTTCGGTGTATTTTTAAGTAGTTAACATACTTCTAAATAATAGGACCCGCTCGCTCAAGAGAATGCTTTATCTAACTGTCAGCCGATAACAAATAATACAGTAGAACCTGTCGTAAGCAGCCAATCATTTATTCAACATATTACATTTAAAAAGCAGATGGCTGCTTAATGTAAGACAAAAGTAATGTAGAAAGCTCCTGTATAAGCTTTCTCCAGAAGGATGATTAGTGCAACCCGACAGTAATGGCGAGCAGGAACTTTCTGCATAATTTACGCTCAATATAATGCTTTTAGGCCCAGGATTACAGCGCAGTTCAGTGGTCCCTCAGAGGAGACTCGCTGTGTGTTAATTGCTACAATGCGGGAAACCACAGTCACTTATGTTTTTGCGAACAATGTAGACACATGTCTCATCAGAATATGCACTGTTTGTCATGGTTCACCTGTCTTTAGACAAATCCCTAAATATTCGCAATAAGCTTGACCAGTTTGAATGCTGGAATAGTCCATTTAACAATTAAGCACTGTAAGGGTTAAATAATAGTTTTATACGATGTAGCGGTGTTTTATTATAAACTGACGTACTGGCAGAGGTTCTTTTATTTAGCTACTTCGATGGAATG
Source organism: Azorinus chamasolen (assembly GCA_963576725.1). Classification (NCBI taxonomy): domain Eukaryota; kingdom Metazoa; phylum Mollusca; class Bivalvia; order Cardiida; family Solecurtidae; genus Azorinus; species Azorinus chamasolen. The sequence goes on from OY755237.1 coordinate 61,960,860, forward strand.
TATATTACTTAAACAGGGACCCTTGTAAACTGTGGTAAAAAAACATGAATATCGACGCAATAACGTGCAACAGTGTAATGAACATGTACTGCTTTCAGAAGACGCATATAAATTGCTTCAACTATTTACAACATAGTACTAATCCAGCCCTTCAGTCTCAGACACTCAATGCAAGTCAATTGTTCTAGTCATAATGTCCTTTGCTGTATTTTGTCTGAAAATAATTCGTCTGGAGACTGAATGTGAACTAGGAATATTGGGGATGTGACTTAATATCTAAACCATTTATCATGATTGTTATTTCAAAGAAATTTTATGTGAAATATGTCAGATTTCATATTTACATGTGGATGTCGGGAAAGATGAAGAAAACTAAATTATAAAGCGCAATTTCAGTAACAATGAAATGATGTATGCTATAGGTTTTAAAAATTCTTAAACAATACATTTGACGTCTCGTGTGTGTGTCTGCATCTGTGTGTGTGTGTGTGTGTGTGTGTGTGTGTGTGTGTGTGTGTGTGTGTGTGTGTGTGTGTGTGTGTGTGTGTGTGTGGTTGTGTTTTATTTGCTTTCTATCGATGGTTTGGTGGTGGTTGCGTCTTGTATGTGGCTTTTCTTTCTTGACTTTACTACTTTTTCATTTAACCCTTTCCCTCATAGGCAATTTTGGAATACAACCTCTTAGAACAAATCTACTAAACAGGAGCAGGACACTTTTAGATGATTGTACTCCTATGGATCAGATGCTCTAATTAGTCAAAAGACGACAATATAAAGGAATGGGTTGAACTGCAGTGTACATCTTTGCACGATAGCAAAGACTTTGTGATATTACCTAGATTACCTATTCGAACAGTTTAGATTCAATTGAGAAGCTGAGTAACTATTCTTTTCGCCAGAAACGACCCCGTTGACACTCTGGTTGTACGTTTGAAGTGAAATACTAGAACATCTAATTTAGGAAATAGAAACAGCCGACAACCCTCGCAAACAACGACTTTAACAGCCGACAAATGTCAAAGACGACAGCTACATTGCATACAGAAGCATATACTCATTATTAGTAAACCAGGTTACATTTACTAAATACATCCCTGTTACTGGATATATTTTGTTAACAGGGACGGCCATGTTATAAACACCAAACCATCCTAGGTTCTGCTGTACCTCTATTGCTCATGCTCTATACTTCAATGTTGTTAAAAAAATACTTTCAACAAAAACAATTATGTTGGCATCCAATATCAGTAGTCCAATATTCTAATAATAAGACACGGTTAACAAACATTTTACGTCCGCATCCATATTACTAGTTCAATATTTTGATAATAAGACATTTGAGGTCCGCATCCAATATTAAACGTTTAACATTCTATTATAAGACACATTCAACAAACATTTCATGTCCGCAGCCAAAATTGATAGTTAAATATAATAACAATAAGACCCATTCAGCAAACATTTTACGCCGCTATCCGATAATAATATTTCAATAGTTTAATATTAAGACATATTCGACAATCATTTACGTTGGTGTCAACTATTCTAATAATAAGATACATTCAATAAACATTGTACGTCCGCATCCATTGTCACTAGTTAATTATTTTGATAAGAAGACACGTTCAACAAACATGTTACGTCCGCAACCAATATTATAATAATAAGACACATTGAACAACCATTCTATGTCCGCATTCAATATTATAATAAAAATACATATTCATAAAACATTTTACATCCACATGCAATTTTAATAATACCTTCAACAAAAACAATTACGTCAACATCCAATACTAATAGCTCATATTCTAATAATATGACACCTTCAGCGAACGTTTTACGTCTGCATCAAATATCAATACTCAAATATTCTACTAATAAGACACATCCAATAAAAACTTCGAGTCCGCATCCAATATTACTAGTTCAATAGTTTGATAAGTCAAATTCAATAAACATTTTACTTGCGTATTCAATATTAATAGCTTAGTAATGTAATAATAAAACACGATTAACAAACATTCCACGTCCGCATCCAATATAACTAGTTCAATATATTGATAAATAGACACATTCGACAAATATTCTACAACCATTCCTACTAGTTCAATATATTGATAATAGGACAATTCAACAAACATTTTACGTTCTCATCAAATATTTATAGTTAATTATTTAATAATAGGACACATTGAACAAACTTTTATGTCCGCATTCAATATTATAATAAAACAACACATCATAGCAACATTTAACATTTTAACATTCGCATTCAGTATAATGATGATAATGATGGTGTTGCTTTTAATAATTATTATTATTATGTTTTTGGCACTCTTATGAAATGCACAAGACACACATTTCCCTGTTTTTTTCTGAAACTCCTTACACAAAATGATATTGTGATAGCAGTACATGTATGAGGCATGCAGGAAACACCGCACACAAAACGCACAACCGCCCAAACAGCACCACAACGACAAACAGCAAATGTACATGCATATAAAAGACACAAAGAGACGCATGGACATAACAAACAAACAATAGGGGGAAGGTGGAAGTACCGCCTTGGAACGATCAGTGACAAATGTCGCTTGGGGGTTAAACCGGTTTAAGGGCACCCAGCGTCACGCTTATTCCATCCCACCCTAAAAGACAGTGTAAATAAACGCATCCCATCTCCAACTTATCTATAACAACCGCGATGGCAAATACAGTGATACAGTGCATGTTAAACGAAAACATTTAAGTGAAACAAACTGTATCCACCTATCGCTAGTGTACTCAATGATTGAGCTCCAGTCAGAGTAACTGTAGAAAAGTGATAAAGGGTACGACAAAAACGAAATCCGACGACCTCCTTCCGTTTCCGGATTGAAGAGGTCGCCTTCATAGAGTACTAAACCTTTCTTGTCGGCGTACATGCAAAGAGGCCAGCGTGATTGCCAACTGTAAAAGGGTTGACAACCAGACATGCAGTATGTTGTAGCATTATAGGATCATATCCCTTTTTATACGCCCGAAGGGACGTATTATGGTATGGCGCATGTCGTCCGTCCGTCCGTCCGTCTGTCCGTCTGTCCGTCCGTCCGTCCGTTAGCAATTTCTTGTGCAACTAACTCCTCCTTTATTTTTCAACATAATTTCTTCAAACGTTCAGGAATGATAGATACTGATGTGTAGTTGTGCATATCAGTGAGATAACTCTCATATCATTTTTCATTCTGGAGTTATTGCCCTTTGATAGTTTCGGGTAGCAATTTCTTGTGCAACTAACTCCTCCTTTATTTTTCAACATAATTTCTTCAAACTTTCAGGAATGATAGATATTGATGTGTAGTTGTGCATATCAGTAAGATAACTCTCATATCATTTTTCATTCTGGAGTTATTGCCCTTTGATAGTTTCGTGTAGCAAGCCTTCGGGCGTATATTGCCCCGTCTCGCGGTGCTCTTGTTAATGAATGTTTTAACATATTTGATGAACAAAGTGGGAAAATGGGTATGTCCAATAATCTAAAAAAGTTTGTAAATCACCTCACCATAAAATTCAGGATGTGAAATACCGTGTCGCAGGAGTGCCTTGAGATTTGTATTTGTAAGTGAGATATTTCGATAATAAAATTTAGAGAAAGTTTTTCTTAGTTTATGGTATCTATATCCTTGCTTAAGCAGCTTTTCTGCTAAAATGAGATTTCGACTGTTAAAATCGTCAACAGATGAACAAGCTCGAGCAAAACGAATTAGTTGATATATATAAACCCCGTAAGATGGGGCACGGGGAACATCTCAATCAAGATGAGGGAAATTTACAATATTAATATTAAAATCATCTCTTTTATCAGATATTTTAGAAGAAATCATTCCATTGTCAATTATAAGGTCTAGATCAAGAAAAGCTGCATAAGTGTCGGAAGGGTTAGCTTTATTAAATATGAGTTTTTTGGGGTAAATTGTAGGTATCAAAACATCAAAGAAAGGGTTATCTATGTTAAAAGTATCATCCAAATATCAAGAAGTTAATGAAGGCTTTTATAACATCTTGTGATTGTAGATTCAAACGCAACATGAAATCTCTCTCATAGCAGTACAAAAACAAATCTTCGACCAGTGGTGCAAAATTCGTACCCATAGGAATACCAATCACCTGACTGTATATAGCATTCCATATGAATATGTCATCTAGAAGAGAGGTTAGTGATTCGCAAACTTTTGAGCAAGTTAAATTGGTGTAATATTTCATTACATGCCTGAAATGATGTTGTTTTTTTCTCGGGCAAATACCTTCTGGATTAAATTAGTAAGTTTATCTTTAATTAAATCATGCGGAAGGTTGTGTAACACATATTACAAGGCATAGCATCGTATAAAACCTAAATGAACGCGTCCATGAAGTATTTCCAATAATTACCACTGTTTGTGTATTACTATACTCACCGTACCCTCCTTACATCATTTATCGGAAAGATACTATCTTTTAATAGTTTTTTAAGAGAGTTCTTTCGTTTCTTTCTTTACGAATATTAATGATAATTGGCTGATGGATGCATGACTATCACTAACAAGAAGAATTCAATCACTGGTACAAAACGTATTCATAAAAAGATAGAAAAGCAACGAGCTACACAGCGACATAACAGCACATAGACGTGTTCACATTTTAATGAGACATGTTGCTGCCATGTAGTCTATGGCTACAGATTGATATTAGCAGCGTTTTAATAACGAGTCATGTAGTCGTAATTAGTACAGCATTCACTAATTTAGTTTGCCTTTAGACAATGATCACAGTAATAACTAACGACCAATCATTATACAGTTCCGTGTAAAAGGAGATATAAACTAAATATTTAATAATGTACGAATGAGTCGTTTTTATTAGAACTAGACTTAAAGTCAATCCTACATAGTTGCCATGATGCCAACTGTACGAATGTTCGTATGTACATACCAGTGTGTCCGAGCCATTTGTGTTGTGACCATAAACACATTTTAGTACACTTTAGCACCGGTAATCATTACAAAACAAAAGCGTGTCAATATGTAATCAGATCATTTAACATAACAGACGTCGGGTAGAGATAGTCATTATTAAATTCTGCATTGCATCTCAATATTCGAATATGCTCATGTTTCACCATTGTAACAATTGTTACACGGAATGATGAACCATTACATAATTAATCACCATGTTATGGAACGGTGTAATAATGAATAACATAAGTGTACATGCAATCATTATACTTCAGAATCATGTAAACAGTTAGACAAAAAAAACCGTGGCGGAAATGAACTACAATGAGAGAATAATAAGCCTCCTGGTCCATTACTTGGCGCGTCATATGTGTGTTGCAAATGATAGCGCACCATATGTTAGTGTTGTAAACTAGACTTATCACTAAAGGTGGTGAATAACCCTGCATAGCAGCCTTGATTGCAAATCAAAATTTGTGACACCAATTTCCCATGTTACAGGACCAAATGACAAAATTACCCAAAGTTCAAATGGAGATAATTATGTAATGTCTGCCACTAAACACATGAAAATTGTGCCTAGCACATGTACCATTTGTGGTTATTATGTATGGCAAGTATCAATTCAATAACTTTCTAATTGAATGAGGAGTTCGCAATGTTTCATGAAAAAAAAGTACTTAAAGTTCAGGGGGAGGTACATGTAATTCTGCAAAGCCCAGCGCTAAACACATGAAAAAATGCGTCTGGCACATGTACCAATCATGTTTGTTATGTATACCAACTATAAATTTAATAACATTAAAACTGAAGGAGGAGTTCGCTACAACAACCCCCTTGTTTCATGCCAAAATGACAAAAATACTCAAAGTTCAAGGGGAGATAATTCTGCAATACCCAGGGATAAACACAAGACTAATGTCATGCACATCTACACGTCATAATGAATGCATATGCAAAGTTTTATGTAAATCGGTAAAGAAATGTAGAAGATTTGTGCCAGGTTGTGCCACGTACAGACAGACAAACCAACCGACCGACCAACACACTGACTCATATATATCCCGCTCAAACTTCGTTTGCGGGGGCATACTAACATCTTAGTTAAACCTGCAGAGTAAGTACTCAGTGTGACATACATTTTATGAGAACATTTCTTCTACGCTGTAATTTTATTGCAGTCTATTTGTCTAGTACAATAGATATTTCATAGCAATGATAACTTTATACATGTTAGGCATTTTTACAAGTTATGCTTGCAGAATTCAGCCAGCTATGAACTCCCTACGATACGCAAACACAACTACTTAGACTATATAGTGTCTCATACAATGCATCACGAAGTTATCTATGTCAGTTTCACTAACGTTACAATCGATATAGCTTATATTAAGTACAGCCATACGCCAAATAGGAATAATGTTTTAAGTACGCCTAGAAAGTCCTAAGTTACTAGCAAGCGATTCATCGGTCTCAAGACAAAGTCTCCATATAACTGACATACTGTGGGATAGACGTTAATATGGACCAATTCGCACACACGCACATCAGACACACATGCGCGCACACATGCTCTCACAAACACGCATACACTCACACACTATACAACATACCCATATACTACGAGCACACAAGAACATACACATCACACATGCAGACGAACACGCACGCACACATTTTTCTCTTAATTGGAAAAGTAATAAAGTCAAGCAGGCAAAGCCACATGCAAGACGCAACCACCACCAAAACACCGATAGACAGCATGACACACACACACACAACCACACACCCAAACGCACACACACACACGAAATGAACACAGAAAACACCAAAAGACACACAAGAACCAGGGACAAATGTTCCACACATGAACAAATCACAAGCACAAAGACGCAAGGCAAACAAAAAGAAGGGTGACAAAGAGAGTACCGCCTTGGCACGGTCAGTAGCAAAACACCACTGGGGGTTTAAACCGGTTTACGGACGTCCTAACCTCACACTTCTCTCAAAGTCACCCTAGCTTTACAAATATTGTAAATAAAGGTATCCCCGCTGGACTTACCCACAACATAGACGACGGTGAACACAGGACAACATGTAAAACATAGCATAATAACTGTGACAATCCGTCAAATATGTACTCAATGACTTTGCTGAAGTCAGAGCACCTGCAGGTAAGCCGTTAAGGGCACGACAGGGAAAAAGTAATACATGAATCTGGTAAGCTCTTAAACCAACTTCTAACTGGCCAACTCGCGCATTCTGTATTAGCTATTTGAGTCAATGCTAGAATGGTTTTCTCTGTTGCCTGATCAGTCATAATATCTGAAAATAAAGGGAAAGTACCAAAACCGCTTAGGAATGTCATGGTTTATAAGGATTTAAAAAAATGTAATTCAAACTGTTATTTTTTTAAAAAAAAACGTTTTATTTTTAACACGTACGCGTTTATATTACAGTTTGATCTTCGTGTTGAATAATGCAATAAACATACCCTCACTATTTCCCCGCTCTACGCTAACAGTTAGGATCACTGCAACACCGAGTAAGTCACATGTTTTGACACAAGGTTAGAGTAATCGAACAGGAACAGATCCACATCTGTATAAATCCAAAGTTGAGTTGACATTATATGCAGTAGAACCCTTTTGTCCTGCATTAAGCTACCACCTGCATCTAGCACCCATATTTATACCTCTTTTAGGTGGTCGCATTAGCGGGGTTTTACTGTATTACAGGGGGCTAAGTGTTACTAATGTCCACTTTAACATGTTCATTTACCAGAAGCACGGATAAAGGCACATTGGCAGAGCCAGATATTTAAAGCTGTATTGTCAACGTCATTGTAAAGATTTAATATAAATTTACAGACAATGGCACGCTTTTTAAAAACCGTAATTTTTCTTTAATTTCATATCGACTCTAATGTATCATTATGCATATCCGTGATATGCTACAATATTATGCGATATAACTACTTATAATGTGTTCTAATACTTTCAACACGTAAGTTTGAAATGGACTGATGCAAACTTCAAACTAGTCAAACTTGCTGTAAATAGTCAGAACTTGTTTTAACTCTTCGCTTGCTATTCACGTCAATATACCTACCTGTAAATAGTGAAGACCCAGATGAGACAGCTCCTGCAGGAGTCTGCACTATTTACAAGCTGATTGTGCAACCAGTGCACTCCACAGCAGTGATTGCACAGCGAAATACATGTACACAGTGAAGATATATGTAATTATACAACGGAGCATGGGTAAAGAAGGGTTAAAAGAAAATGTAACACCACAAACAATGCAGACCCTGATGAGAGAGATGTGCGAATATGTTCTATTATTAATCCTTATTATAAAATAGATGACAGGAAACATTGTTGATAATGTATTGCGCTGATATATGTTGGACTAACAACATTTACAACAACGTTTACTTACAACCTTTATGCATACACAGTATTTCAAACACACCAAAAGCAACATAAAATTATAATGCAGTCAAAATATTCCTTAATATCCAGCGATTGTTCAACATTATACCTAGACATACATCTTGATGACAAGTTCCGTGAAACTCTAAATGATTCTTTGATCAGTATGGGTTTGCCGCATTGTAATGACATAAAAAAGTGTACCGTCACGTAAGGTGTTCAATGTATTTTCCACGAAATGAAGAACACTCAACATTGCTTTTATAAATAAAGGCAACATTACCAACGTGCATTATGATACATGTTCGAGTCGCTCTGCCACTACGTTGCAGTACATGCTATGAACTTATTATACAAGTGCACTATTTTCAATCTACAAAATTGCTATTAGATCACACAGAGGCCGAATAAGATGCATACATTTAAACATTTTCGAGAATTGTTTCTTCGAGATGATTCTAAAACGTGGTCTTAGTATAGGGCTTGATGGAGAAATTACGGTATTAGTATTTAGGTACGCGACTTTATCTGTAGCTCTGAAAAATAGGGTTTTCTAACAGTAATTTAACAATTAACGACGCCCGTCTATTACCCAGTCTTGTATTCAGCAGTGCGCTGATTAGAAAACAACAGAATTGTTCAAGAAGATTAGACTTAGGTGCTCATAAACATATGGAACGGATGCAAGATCATATTACTTCAGCCGACGTTATTTCAAACGTGAAGCTTGCAAAGCCACATACAAGACGCAACCACCACCAAAACATCGATAGACAACATGTCACACACACGCACACAACCACACACTCAAATACACGCACGCACACGAGATGAACACAGAAAACACCAAACAAACACACAAGCACCAGAGACAACCTTCCAAACATGAAATAATATATGTATGAATAATGGTAATTACATTACTATATACTAGCGTATAAACAAAATCGTTTGTCGGTCGTAGTAGAAACGGTAGAACTAGAATTATCCTAAGAAAACAGGAACCATCTGATCTGGGTCTACTGTGTTGGCATAGAAGTACAAAACTGAGTCATGCAGGAATCACCACATACAGAACAAACAGTCGCCCGAACAGCAACACAAGGAAACAGCAAATGTACATAACTATAAAAACATCAAGAGACACACAAAGACAAAACAAACATACAATAGGGGGAAGATGGAAGTACCGCCTTGGAACGGTCAGTGACAAAAGTCACTGGGGGGTTAAACCGGTTTATGGGCGCCCAACCTCACACTTATTCCATCCCCACCCTAAAAGACAAACAGTGTAAATAAACGTATCCCCTCTCCGACTAATCTACAACAACCGCGATGGCAAATACAGTGGTAAAGTGCATGTATAAAACGAAAACATTTAAGTGAACAAACTGTATCCACCTATCGCTAGTGTACTCACTGATTGAGCTGCAAACAGAGCAACTGTAGAAAAGTAATAAAGGGTACGACAAAAACGAAATAGTACAGATATCCGACGTTCTCCTTCCGTTTCTGGATTTAAGAGGTCGCCTTCATAGAGTACTAAACCTTTCTTGTCGGCGTACATGCAAAGAGGCCAGCGTGATTGCCAACTGTAAAAGGGTTGACAACCAAACATGTAGTATGTTGTAGTACTACAGGATCATATCCCCTTTTAATGAACTTTTTAACATATTTGATGAACAAAGTGAGAAAATGGGTATGTCCAATAATTGTACGAAGTTTGTAAATCACATCACCATAAAATTCAGGATGTGAAATACCGTGTCGCAGAAGCGCCTTGAGATTACATTGGTACTTTCCAATAATTGAGAGATTTCGATAGTAAAATTTAGAGAAAGTTTTTCTTAGTTTATGGTATCTATATCCTTGCTTAAGCAGTTTTTCTGTTAAAATGAGATTTCGACTGTTAAAATCGTCAATAGATGAACAAGCTCTAGCAAAACGAATAAGTTGATATATATAAACACCGTAAGATGGGGCACGGGGAACATCCCCGTCAAGATGAGGAAAATTTACAATATTAAAATCAAAATCATCTCTTTTGTCATATATTTTAGCAGAAATCATTCCATTATCAATTTTAAGGTCTAGATCAAGAAACGCTGCATAATTGTCGGACGGGTTAGCTTTATTCAATTTGAGTTCTTTAGGATAAATTGTAGGAATCAGAGCATCAAAGAAAGAGTTATCTAAGTTAAAAATATCATCCAAATATCGACAGGTTTCATTGAAGGTAACATCTCCTTGTGTTTGAGGATTCAAACGCAACATGAAATCTCTCTCATAGCAGTACAAAAACAAATCTGCGACAAGTGGTGCACAATTCGTACCCATAGGAATACCAATTACCTGGGTTAAAAGGCATTTTGAATGTATTTGGTTTTATTCAAAATATACTTTCACCCTACTAACAGTTTCGTTTACTTTTGAGGACATGTCACAGTTACTGTCTCTTTGTAGTCACTCGGATGAACATAAGAGGCGACAGTCAATAGCCAACAGATTGACGAAAATTGGATCGCAGATCATCGAGAGGTAGACCCTTTGGTATCGGTTTGAATAATATTATGCTTGTTGGAGTCTGGTGGGTATTGCGGTTGTATTTTACGAGTTCTTCCGTCACATTTCTTGTCACCCTGTGCACCTCACCAGTCAATTTCTTGGTTTCCAATGTTTCATTGATCTAAAACTTCACTTTTTAGATTATTTTCTAACTGATCATTTGTAAGTAAAATGTGCTTGTTCATTATCTATCTGGTGTTCCCATGGGGTGGGTTTTTAATATATTGATTCTCATATATGTACACAATTGACCTGTTCTTACAATGACCTGTGTACACCACTCCCGATTAATCTTGTTTTTTACTATTAATCCTAGGAGGAATTGACGAGGATTGTTTTAATAATCTGATGTGGTTTCAGGGCTGTGTTGATGTTGTTTGTCTTAAGTATGCGACGCCTACCACACACCGATATGCCCGTAACATACGGGACTATGGCGAATCCTTTCAAGCGCATCTTATAGTAAACTGCCCAAGTTAGAACTTCCAAAATTCGACGGAGATATTATGAAATGGAATGCTTTCTGGGATTCTTACGAATCAGCTGTACATGCAAATCAATCCCTCACGAATGCGCAAAACTTCAATTACACGAAATCATTATTGCAAAATGAACCATTACATAAGACAGTATCCGGGTTTGCCCTTACAAACACAAACTATGAGAAAGCAGTTGAACTTTTACATGAAAGATACGGTCAGAAAGACAGAATCATTCAAACATATATGCAAACTCTGTTAGATTTACCCGCGTCTTCGTGCAGGCAGTCAGTTTGCGTGATTTTCATGACCAATTAGAAAGTTACATACGCGAGTCAGAATCCACGTACGGATCACTGTATTAATGAATAATCTGCCCGCAGATGTACGACAGAATTTGATCAGAGAACATGCAAGTTCGTGCTGGATACTCACTGAACTTCGTGCAGGACTGCGAAAGGAATTACACATTTTAGAAGTCGGCAAACCGATCGGAAACGTGTCGAATTTTATACCTTCAACAGCATTTTTTGGCACGTTCTGAGTCATCAAAAACAGCCGATAAACACAAACAAGTGAAATTTTACAGACCCGCACACAACACGAAAGTATGTGTCTTTTCGTATAGAGATTGTGAAACGCGACAAGGTATGTTTCAACTGCCTTGGACATCACCGAATATTAGACTGCAAGTCGAAAAGTAAATGTAGAACATGCAACCGAAAACACCATTCCAGTCTGTGCAATGACGCGCTGACCGACACCACGAAATCAAGCACGCGTTACACGATTTCGCGCAGTACTTCTGGTGCACAAAATCGCAACACAAAGGACTCCGGAACCAGCGTATTGCATTCATCTTTCAATCTGCCCCAGGGACAGGTTCTACTGAAGACGGCAATAGCACCAGTCAGCTCACAAATCACATGTGTTAATGGAAACAATCTTTTCGATGAGGGAGCTCAGCGCTCAGTCGTGACAGAGAAAATGGCGGACATTCTTGAGCTAGATAGAAACGTGAAACGTTACAAATGTCAGGCTTTGGGGAAATCGCGCAGAGGGTGAGACATTTAGATACAACAGTCGTTAATATTCAGACGGAAAATGAAGAAATCTCTCTTAATGTTCTCATAGTCCCGGAAACTTACACCGCGGAATTTAACACACGTATCCGGATTAAAGTTAGCGCAGCCTTTCATGGAAGAAGGACAATTTGAAATTTCAGTTTTAGTCGGTGCAGACTCTTATAAGAATATAGTTCAAGACCACGTGGTGAGAGGTAACGGACCGACAGCGGTGCAGTCAAAAATAGGATACCTCTTATCTGGACCAACACGTGGATACGCGTCAACGCCGCCGATGCCGACGCCGACACCTACATGTATACCGACGTCGATCATGCACATTTTGACGTCACACAACAACGAAGAGATACATTTGGAAATATTCTGGGAAATTGAGACACTCGGTATTGATAAAAATGAAATCAATACTGATAATTACATGCTCAATTATCAAACGTCCAGTATTTCACACAGGGATGGAAAGTATCACGCAAAGTTGCCGTGGAAAGACGAACACGGTACATTGCCTACAAATGAAACAGTTGCTAAGCAACGGACATTGAGTGTGATCAGCCGACTACGAAATAATCCAGAAGTGCTGAAAGTGTACGGTGACATTTTATCCGATCAATAAAGAAGGGGTTTCATCGGAAAGGTTGAAAAACGCGAAAACGATAGACCAAAAGTACATTACATACCCCGCCATCCTGTGAAGAGGGATTCATCGACTACGCCGATTAGAGTCGTTTTCGATTGCAGTTGTAAAGCTTGCAATGGATCCCCAAGTCTCAACGATTGTCTCAACGAGACCCCGCCAATTCTTAATGAAATCACATCTATACGTTTGAGATTTCGTAGTCAAAGATACGCGTGCACTACGGACATAGAGAAAGCCTTTTCAAACATAGGGCTTGAGGAAGAAGATCGTGACGCAACCAGATTCTTCTTGCTTAGTGACCCTACAAATCCAAACAGTGACATTGAAGTGTACAGATTCAAGTACATACTATTTGGCGCTACATGTTCTCCCTTCATTTTGAGTGCGACAATTCTGAAACAGTTAGAGTCAAACAAATGGAAATTTACAGAGACGCTTTTGAAATATCTGTATGTAGACAATATCATTTCGAGTCTGCAGACGAGAGAAGAATGATGCAGTGTTTTGAAACGAGCAGAACCCTATTTGACAATACAGGTTTTAATTTGAGATCGTGGGCGTCAAATAACCAGATTTTACGAGAATTAGCCATGAATATGGAAAAATAGTCAAACAGGGAGAGCCACATACGAAATGACACCGCACCAAACACCATCAAACAAGAAACGGTATAGCCACAAGACAAAACATAACAGGACGCATATCAAGACGAAAAACATTAAACATTAAGCATATTAAACAACAAAGTTGACCATAGGCTGAAATGAATGTCAGTGATAAAGACGAACTGACAAAATATTTAGGATTGCGACGGAGCCTGTAAATGACAATATTTCTCTCGCCAGCAAAAACAAAACACGTTAACCGTATTCCACCCATGCCTTACCAAACGCGAAGTACTGAGCAGTCATCTGTGATATACGACACTCTTGGTATTCTGAGTCCTATCACCGTTAGAGCAAAGATATTCATGCATTTGCTATGGAAACAAAACATTAATTGGGATCAACCCTTGTCGGAAAACTTTAAAAGGGAATGGAACGACACCCAGTTAGATCTGATTAAAGGAACCGAGACTGAAATTTCGCGATGGTTTTTCTCTGACACACAAGACACAGAAGAGAGAACATTACACGTGTTCACAGATGCGAGTCAGAAAACCTTACGGCGGATGCACATACATCGTGGCAGGTGCAAAAAATTCGCTAGTCATGTCAAGAAACAGAGTGGCGCCGTTGAAACATATTTCTATACCTAGGCTAGAACTCATGGGGGCAGTCATGGGTGCGAGACTTTGTGTGCACATACTTACGTGTTCACGCATATACCTATGGAGTGATAGTATGATAGTGCTAAGCTGGTTAAAGTCAACCAAGAAACAGCCTGTATTCATTTCGAATCGCGTCACGGAAACCAACGAACTAACAACTAATTACGAATGGCGCTATTGTCCCACACAATCGAATCCCGCAGACATGCTGTCGCGAGGAATTTCCGCAGATCAGTTTCAGAACAGTGACTTGTGGATGCGCGGTCCAGATTGGATCAATAAGAATGAGAAATGGCAGCCGAGTATGAGCGCGGATAAAATTGTCGCAAACGCTGAACTGGAAATTCAGACAAAATGTGCAGCTGAATACTGTTAGTGAAAATCCATCCGGAATTGCAAACATTGTAGACATAGACAGATTTTCCATTTATGTAAAACTCATTAGAATGACGGCTTACATATTGCGCTTCGTTGAAAATTGTAAAAATCGTGATTTAATGAGTGGTCCTCCGAGCCCGTCAGAAAATAAATACAGCATCAATTACTTGGATAAAATGCGTGCAGCAGAGCAACTATGCTGCAGTCATACAGAACATTGAGGGAAAGTCAAAGACAGTTCACACACTCGCGAAACAGTTCGGACTCTTTGCAGACGAAAACCGCATACTTCGTTGTAGAGGTCGAATTCACAATGCTCCGCTAGAACTAAGCGTGAAATTTGCTTTCCTACTACCTCCTAAAGGCAGGTTTACATATCTTGTTATAATGGACGCTCATGCCGAGACACTACACGCTGGTGTAGAAAGTACGGTTACATATATTCGACAGAAATTCTGGATCCCGGCAATTAGATCAAGTCAACCATATATAAGTGTGTGAAGTGTAGGAAAGTGACAGGCAAAGATTTCGAGGAGCGCCCCCTTTACCGTTACTGGTGTAGACTTGTCTGACTTTTCTGGCGCGCTTCATGCTAGAAACAAACTGGTAACACAGATAAGGTATACATCTGTCCATTTACATGCGCGAATACCCGTGCAATATATTTAGAAATAGTTCCAAATCCAACAGAGGATTCATTCCTGCTGGCATTCAAACGTTTTGTAGCCAGAAAATAGGTACCGCAGATAATAATATCAGACAATGCATTGACCTTTTGCGCTGCTGCGAAATCCATAGAAAGGATGATTGAGTCTCTTCAACAAAGTGTCAGCGTATTTGGAACTGTATGGAAATTTATCCCACAGAGAGCTCCCTGGTACGGCTGGTGGTGGGAGAGACTAGTAGGGTTAACGAAATCTTGCATTCGATGTACACTTTGTTACTCCTTTTTTTTTTATTTCAAGTGTATTTCTTGTGGAGAGCTCTTTGTATATGCATAACTTGTTATATACGTCAACATGAAGTGCGCTATGTTTAACCAAAGGTTTCTGTCCAAGCATAGTTCATGTTGAAATCATCCTGTGTTTTTACTGTAAGTTGTGTATTGATATAAAATAGATAACGTGTTTACTTTGTGGAAATCACGGAGAGACGATCAAGTCATGTGTTACATGTACATACGTTATCCTCATAGTTGCAGAACTCAGAGACACTATCAAACGAACATGTATGTACGCAGACAGCCGTTTGAGTGAAATTGCTGCATTAGCAGATTAGATTTTATTCTGTTACATTCCATTCATGTTAATTGTAGAATAGCCGCAATCTTCAAATTTCAAAGTATTTCTTCAACATGAAGTGCACCATAATACCACACATATAATTTCTAGTGCATTTCATGTAGATCTCGTTATTTAAGTGTATTTATTTAGTGTATTTAACATTTTTTCCTTTTGCGGCTCCCAGTATGTTGGAGATAACGCTCCTTATAGTGTAGCAAACAAGACTTGCATATTTAGGGGGTCAACCGGTCTATAAAATATAACAAGATGTGTCATATATCAAGATGTTGGTCAGGGTCTGTAGACTATGAAAACGATGTTCGTTAGTGCCAAAGTGGTTGGAGTCGACAGAAATCCAAGATGGCGTCCAAGATAGCCGCCAAAATTGCAAAAACAATAAAATTTATCCAATGCCTGCATTACTCCGATATATTTGCATAAATGTAAACCAAATTTGTTTTGTTTTAAGCGTAAAAAAACCTCCTTCAAGTTATTTACTGACAACTGTTCATTAAAGTACAGGTTAAGGTCAATTTCAAGGTCAAGTTCAAGGTCAATGGTCAAACTATTTAAAATATGGTAATTTAACAAGTCTTTTTAATGCGAAACATTCCTTGCAAAAACAAAATATCATTTATTGTATACTTACACGTATTATAAGGAATTAATTTGGAATGTTTGGCATTTCTCCTCAAATATATCTGGTTGCCATGGTGATGTCCAAGTTCACGTGTACATAACACGGAAGTGACGTTACGTCGCTTGGGAACAGACGTTGATTATAGAGTTTGAATGTCGTACGCAAAGAGAGAATTGAGAGAAGTAAATTGTGAAAGAAGAAGACGTGTCAATCATCTATTCCCTTCCCATATAGACAAGCGGTTTCTAGTCTATCTCTGATTTCTTGTTGTCCATGCTTGTTCAATAGTTGGCATTTCATGTTTGTCATTTCTCAGTTCGGCTGCCAGAGATTGGATTGACGGTAATTCTCGTGCTCAGTCGAGAGATTACAAAACAGACAGTGGCTCTGATGTTCTTCAGAGAAGTGTAAATAAGATGTTTGTAAGGTAAACATTTTACTTTTGTGAAGTGTCTTACAAACAAACCGTTCAAATGGATTATCTACGAACATGAATAACATTATGTAGGATATGCGTTAAAAGGTGGAGCGATAGAGCAATTTGAATTATTAAATGTTACAACTGCGCAAAATTATTAAATTTATTTCGTTCTTCAGTATCATGCCACCGAGCTTGTGCAACAATCAGAAAAGTATTTCCCTTTTTGTAAACATGTTTTAAACCTGAAAGTGATAGACATGCATCAAAAAGCGCAAGAGGTTAATAACAATTAAAGACTACGAATTATGATTACGCGAGGAGACGAAAAGTAAGCAAGATAATTACATTTTACATGGTTGAGAATGAGCGCACCCAGCAGACTGTTTATTTGATATTAGGAATTTATATCACTTACAGTTATTAGCCTGCTAGCTGGCACTTCAAACAGCGGAATAATTGCCCGCTGTCGTATTCTTTACCTTTGCATTATCTTTGTTATTTGCTGAAAGATAGACAATGTTATAGCTTGAACACACCATACGCGTATTTAAGTCGCTGAAGTATGATACACCTTC
Source organism: Azorinus chamasolen (assembly GCA_963576725.1). Lineage (NCBI taxonomy): Eukaryota > Metazoa > Mollusca > Bivalvia > Cardiida > Solecurtidae > Azorinus > Azorinus chamasolen. Next base: position 61,978,603 of record OY755237.1, read on the forward strand.
CTAACCTTTAACCTACTGAACTTTACGTACTCAATGGATGATAACTTTCAATCTATATCATAAAATAGTTTCTGATATTTCTATAAAGACGTATATGAGTAACACACGGCTGATGAGGCACCATGTTATTGGACCCATCATGTAGATCCAAAATGTTTGCAAAATCGCATATGGGCAAAATGGTTTCGTCCGTAGCTGATCCAAACAACTATGCATTCTCAATGTTTCGTTTACTACACAAGACAAGTAACTAATAGTAAATTAATCACATTAAAATAATGAGTGTTACGAAATATAAAGTGCCTCTTGTTGCTATATTCGCATGCGTTTTACACATGCCTTTTATTTCATCAGTCATTTTTCGTGTTCATATCATGTATTAAGCCAATAGAGCAGACACATTTACGATGTTTTAATGCAATATATTTCTAGGATGTCTGCAGCAATTAGATTACCTTTCTGCCAATTAGATCATGCATCGACCACACTTATTCAATCACGCCCTCGTGTGTTTTCGCCGTGGAAAAATCCATGTCAAAGAAAACAATAATGGTTCTTTCTGGATATGTGTGCGTGCAGACGAGGTGAAGTGCTTCCTATTGTGTTTGGTTAAATCGCCATGCTGCTATTAAAATATAAAACTGAATGCCGGTGTGGCTGTCTAGATATAGTTATTCAATTAACCCTTTAACCGCCGATGTCGCATAAATGCACCACGACAAATAGTGCAGTCCCAGATCCCTTTTCAAGGCGGCGTCTGATCAGGGACTTCACTTTTTGTCTCATTCTGTAGTTCTATATCTGTGTTTAATTCCGTTGAAACTTGCATTTATTTATCTCATTTCCTTATTGTACCGAATGATTTAACAAAAATGGGATTGCAGACGACAGTTAGAAATTTAACGCCGAAAGGGTTAAATGGCGATTTATTAATACATGTTCACCGCTGAAAACATTTATATAAAGACAAAAATAATTCGTCGTTTCACCGGGACCAGACATGCTGTTCACATTACTTATAGCCCTGCAAATTTCACTTTCACTTGTTTGTAAACATAATAGATCTGCGTTGTACATAAAACCACTCCACGTGCTATGGTAAATAGATCCGTTGTTCATATGCAGATATAAATGAAGTGCTTCCTACTGTGCTTGGTTAAATCGCCATGCTGCTATTAAAATATAAAACTGAATGCCGGTTTGGCTGTCTACATATAGTTGTTTGATTAAAGGGCGATTTATTAATACTTGTTCACCGCTGATAACATTCATACAAAGACAAAGAATAATTCGTCGTTTCACCGGGACCAGACATGTTACCACGTGATATGGTAAATAGATTCGTTGTTCATATGTAGATATAAATGCACACATTTTAAACTTTAACTTCACAACAGTATATACATAAAGCGTGTCACCTGGGATAAGTTGTGTACTCAAATCGTAATTAACTTAAAATGTAATACATTCAATGTAAAGTTCCCAGCAATATTTTACATTAAACCTTATATTTTATGAAATAATACAGTTACATCACAGAAATAATGTAATTCAGATTTGACGACTTCAGACAAAACATCACTATCATAAAGTGTTGGTAATGTCGCTAACACTTCATAACGGTTTAGTACTGTGCGTTAACTAGCGTTAATTAATTTAAGGAGAATTATATATACCTAAACATAGATTAACTGCCCTTGATTTTGACGCTTGTCTTGGAAGCTATTCAAGAATTCTGCATCAGATGGTGTCGACGAGAAAATGCTGATGTTAATGCCTTTTCGGATTTGAAAAAAAAATGTATTTTTGATATTATTGATACGCGTATTGCTTTTTACAAATCAAATTACCAGCTTTTACAACCTCGACCTAGAGTTACATTTCGCTATTTGAAGAAAAACGTTTCTAATTTTCATTCAAATTATATTCTTGCTCCTGATGACAAGGCATCAAATAATGTAATCATTATTTATTTAGACATCTTAAAAAGGGTTTACAGGATTTCCATTAGAAATACGTCTTTGTTCCTGCTGATAAGGCATCGAATAATGTCTTTATGATTTGACGATTACATTATATCGACGTCTTGAAGTAGGAAATTATTAATAGTACAAAAATGAGTCATGCAGGAAACACCACATACAGAACAAACAGTCGCCCGAACAGCAACACAAGGAAACAGCAAATGTACATAACTATAAAAACATCAAGAGACGCACAAAACAAACATACAATATGGGGAAGATGGAAGTACCGCCTTGGAACGGTCATACAAAGTCATACATTTCAGTCAATACTGACGAACAGACCGTCGTTTTAGACCATGTAAAAAAATGTGAAGAACTTGGAGCTGATATTAAAATTACACAACATAAACGTCCTACACTGTATTGGTTACGGAAACTGCATAACAATCCATATGAAGAGCGTTTCATTGCAAAGTCTAGCTCTTGTATAACTACTAAGTTGTCTATAATTCTAACTTCTTGTTTAACTAAGATAAAATAACATATAAAATTATATTGTGATAAAAATTACGAAAATTCTGGAATAAATCTCTATTGGTTTATTAAGAAAAGAACTCTTCAGACGTCGAGGTCAGATTGCTGAGGCTTTACAATTTTTTAGTATTAAATGGTGTCGTAGAGAACATATTGAGTCTAATGCTCTTTCAAATTGGAAAACAAATCATTTTTTATATAATTGACAAAATTGACTTAAGAACAAAAGGTTTCTTGCATCCACTGTAAGCACATACGATTTTTCTACGTTGTATACACCCCTTCTTAATGATCTAATTAAAGATAAACTTACTAGCTTAATCCAGAAAATACTTTCCACAGAAAAACATCATTTCTGGCATGTTATGTTAAAAAGCTTTCTTAACTGACGAACCAATGAAACATTACACCAATTGGTCTTGCTTTAATATATATATGGTTTATATACATGTGCATTTGTTGTTTGTCGCCGTGGTGCCGTTTCGGTGGTTGTGTGTTTTGTATGCGGTGTTTCCTACATGACTTATACAAGCATGTACTTTTGATACTGTGAAGGAAATATACCAGTGTTTGAAACAACGATAATAAAGGGTAATTGCTACACAGCCTCGGCCAGTTCATTGAATATGATAGAAGGTTATTATTGCAGCATTACTTCGGTAAGCGCATCAATGAGACCTAGATGATACTGCCATTACATAAGCAGTTTCAAATGTTACGTTACATCTGGTCTGGCATTCGTATTGAAAACATCTGCAACGGCTTACTGAATCGGTGATAGTTAACTTTATTTATACTTGTTGATTGAATGAATACCAACTTGTCGATCTAACCCTTTCCCTGTGTAAGAAATCATGTAAGGAATAAAAACATCATGAATATTTATTAGCTTAATTAGTATGATGGCTTATATGTATTATTTTTTGGCTTAGCCAGAAACTGTAGATTCCAATGTATATTATACCTTAAGCCAGTAGAGCAGACCCTAATCAGACAGCTTTTATAGGAGCCATATGATCTGGGTCAACTCGATTTGAAACGGCATGAACTAGAGTTCACATGAAAGAAATGGTTAACTAAATTAACCATACCTGTAGACATTGAGAAACTTTGATCTGGAGCATTATTTTACATTTAATTCGTTCGAGTCTACAACACCACTTCTGGCCAAATATCTAACAGCCTAAACCTGGTGAAATGCTAAATTAAATAGCGTCTCATGCTATCCAAATGCGTTTTATTTCGTGAAATATACACTTTAGTCACCACACATGACACTACTTGTGCTCATGTGGTGGCCGAAAAAATGTCGCCAGAATTCATTCTTAGTGTTGTTATATTTTCTGGTCCATCGGGATCACCAGTTTCAATGCTTCTAGCTATGAAAATTGAATAGATTGAATACCGCTTAAGCTAGTGCTAGGGGTGTGAGTAGTGTTGTACTTTTAATAGTTGCTCAATAAAATTGAGTCTGTAATTTCTCATTTCACATTGCTACTTTTGCTCTCGAGGGGTGTACTACTTTTAGATTGTTTTGTATCCAAGTAAATATAACTTGTTGACTTAAATGGATAAGACACTAGCGAAGACTTATTTAAGACTTATTTTGTTTTGTTAAAAGTTAATAGCACATTAACATTCATGCAATACCCCCATCTATCTATGAATAATCCGCACATACACACTAATGGTTGGTTCGGAATTCTTAGCTTGAAACCGGATGTTTCCCTGATAAGTACGTTGCTAAAAACTATTATTGTAATGATATTGAAGAAGGTAGCGTCATTCAAAGACAACGATATCGACCTTACCTAGGATTACAATAGACGTATCTTAAGCGAACATTTAAAAGAGGTATTTTAAATATGTGTATCTATGATAGGTGGAAGCTGCATGCAGATCGAAAGTAAATGCAGAAATCAGTGTCACTATAAATTGAGGTATGCACAATCACGAGTATCCAAAGTATTGTTATAGTCTTATTTATCTCTCAATACACTAGTGACGATCGCATTTATGACTACATATGCACATATATTTGATCCACCGAGTACCTAGTCGTCTCATCCGGACACAGCAGCCTGTCTGTCTGTTTGAAACTTAACCCTTCGCTTGCTGAATTTTAAAATACATTTCTCATTCTTTACCCATGCCCTGTTGTATAATTACATATATATTCACTGTGTACAAGCATTTCGCTGTGCAATCACTGCTGTGGAGTGCACTGGTTGCACAATCAACTTGTAAATAGTGCAGACCCTGATGAGACAGCTCCTGCAGGAGCTGTCTCATCTGGGTCTTCACTATTTACAGGTAGGTATATTGACGTGAATAGCAAGCGAAGGGTTAATCTTAAACGTATTATAGACCATTACATGTACATACGACATTTATAAAGACACATTGAAATGCCCGTAAACGAAAGCTTTAAATGCTATGTTTATAAACCAAGATGTATCCAGTGAATACTTCGTGTATGGTCGGGGTCTGCCTTGAAGGCGGCTGTACAAATTTATGATTTAAGTATTTGTAACTCGTACAAACTAAAGCAATGTAGTTTCTGATATACATCGGTCGCAACTTAAGCCATAGTATCCCTTTTCCAGTACCAAGTTTGCTATCTGTAGTCCTATCGTCAGTCAACTCAGTTAAACATTAACTGGGTTGTAATTGACAAAATGAGTAAAAATCACATGATACATAATATGTAACACATTTCAGTACATTGGGTCACATTACGATTAAATCCTTCTGTTGCTGGATCATGGTGTTTGTTCAATTTGTATAAAGTTCGTACGACATTCCACAAATAGTTTGTGTCCGCCATGAATGTTATTATTACAATTTATGAAAATAATTATAAATACATGTAGTGAAATATCAATTTCACAATGGTTTGGGGTACACAAGAACTCCTCTAAACCGGAAATTACATTTAGTAGAATATCTGTATTAGTGACAGGTGGCAGCTTAATGCGGGGTGAAAGTCCTGCAAAAAGCTTCTCTAAGAGCTTTTTGTGCGACTTTCACCCTGCATTAAGCAGTCACCTGCCTAAAAGTATCTTAAAAGATTTCTACTGGAATTCCGGTTTAGAGATTGTTTACTGTATTGACTTATATAATTGTTCTTCACTTACTCGGAATAAAAGAGATGATTTTATCAATTCATTTGGTCAATTCATTTATAAATCAACATATGTTTCATTATTTCTCGATTAACCCCTACATATTTACTTGGCCTATTTGCACACTAAGATACTCGTAGTATAGCAACTGTATAAATGAACTAAAACCTTGTATTAAGTATGAATTTCCCCACATTACCTAAAAGTATTATTACATCGAATAGTAACGATAGTGTCCGGGAAGTTTCCTTCAATCAATTATTTTCTAAATATGTTTTACATTGTCTGACTGCTTATTATCCCACCAATCGCAAACTGCTAATCCATATGCTATGTTTCGAGATCAGAAAAACATATCAGACGAATGTTCAAATTGTGCATATACCGGTGATTAAGTAGGATGTTGAAAGTTTCTATTTTGTTCGTTACGAATAGCAGTAGATAAAATAATTGCGCATCATTTGTTTGAATTAAAATCGCTATTAGTGTTCTCATATCGTCGGTTCTATACTTTCAACTGTGCATTGAAAATGACAATGCCATTGTCCGGAAGTGTAATGACGTGTTTTATTTTATTAACCATTTCCCTAATATAAACGTGTTTTCACGCATTTGCAAACAGAGTAGACCCAGCTCAAGAGGCCCTTATATGAACCGTCTAAACAGGGGCTGCTCTGTTTGCTAATGCAATTTTAAATATGTTTCTTTACTTTTTAAAATGGCTACATACAATGCCACATATTCCATATTGCACTTTTACTATTTTGTCCATGTATTTTGTTCAGTAGGTATGGAAATCTGGAATAAACAAAAAACATGGACAGGGTTAAATTAGGCAGAGATTTAGTGTGTATATATGAATATTGCATGCAACAGCTTTGAATCATCGATGCAATCTTAGGCTGTATTTGTATGCGTTCTATATTTCAGTAGATTTAATCAATAACCAGGATATAAGAGATTGTATAATTTCGTTATATAGTTTGGATATTTGAATTGGAATTATAAGGACTGAATGCAATTTGCTGTCATTCATGGATGTAGGAATGTTGTATGAATCACGCTCTTATTCAACACAAAGTCATTAGAACTTTCTTCAGATTTGGTGTAATTCGTTAGTTTAAGTCTTATCCAACTGTCACAAAGTATAACACTTGCACTGCTTACACTTTGATCTGACGCACTACAGGAGAACCCCTCTAATGCGACCACTTAATGAATAAACATGGCTGTCTTTATAAGCAGGTGGTTGCTTAATGCAGGACAACAATAATGCAGAAAGCTCCTTTAGGAGCTTTCTGCATTACTTTTGTTCTACATTAAGCTACCACCTGCATCTAGCACCCATAATTATAACTCTTTTAGGTGGTCGCATTAGCGGGGGTTTACTGTATTTGCAAACTTTCAATTCGTTCAAATTATTGAGCGACTGTTATCTGAGCGTCAAACAGATTTGATCCTGATAAGATAAATTATCAAGTTACCCAATATCAAATATGTTTGTAAACATGAAACAGTTCACCTTGGCTGGAGAAGGGTTAACATAAATTGTGATCATAATTGTAATCATAAAACAGTTGCACTACATCGCGGTATAATATTAAATTGATGTGCCATATATTTCAATGAGATATGGCGTGATACAAACACAGCCTCCAATGCCTACAAATTAGTGTTAGAAATATCTGTATTAACACACTATGTTTTAACAGTTTTACTCCTGTCGTTATTTGTTTTTGATTCTAGTCATAAATCCGCATTAGTGGCTGCTCTATGTACTATTGGAGTATGTAATGTAGTCCTAGGTTTATTGTGCGTGAAATCAAACCTTCTTTATTCTACTAAATTGAATAAGTCATATGTGCATGTTTCTGACAGACGCTCACGCAAACGCCATGGTAGCGGCAAAGTTGATGCACATAACCGCACTTTATACTTTTATCAAAATTAGTATTGTCACCCACTTTAGTGTGTCGACTGGTATATGTTACAATATATGTTACAGCTAAGAACAACTCTATCAAAATGCTAACACGACATCTAACTACGGTCTACGCTGCTTTTCACACTCGCTTACAAATTAAAATAGATTCTAATGTATAAAGAATAGTACTGATCATGTAGCTATGCGACAGTTGATTTCGGGGCTACAGTGAAACCTTACTATAATGGCCACTAATTTACATCAAGTAGTTTGTACTAAAGGCAGATGGCTGCTTAAAGCAATGCTAAAGTAAAACAGAACGCCCCTATAGGAACGTTCTGTTTTACTTTTACCTTGCTTTACCTGACATAAATGCCAACTAATTAACACAATTTAGTGGCCGTTATAGAGAGGTTTTACTGTATACTGTTTCCAATTTTATAGTGTTGGAACTCACTATTGTGGCTCAAAAACAGTATGAGTATGCCGCGTTTTGTGAACATCCGTGTATTTATAAAAACTAGAAACAGTTTTAAAAGATAGCATACACCTATAACCATATTTCCCTTAATTATATCTATATCGAAAACAAAACAGACGGGTTCTTTTATGAAAGGGTACGATTTTGCTTACTAAAGGTATTCGGTTAAACACGCCTTATATATTTGTAATCTACCGCTGTGTAAAATGTTGGCAACAAATCAGGATCTTACCTATTTGGGACTGTAACATGTGTAGCCGTGTAGAGAGTATGGTGAAATAAGGCTTTACTGTGGTTTGGTAGCTCAGTCGGTAGAGTGTTGGCATGGTAAGCCAGAGACCCTGGGTTCGAGTCCCAGTCGAGTCACAACTTTTTCACCATGTTACATTTGGCGCCCTACGTGAATAACCCACAGGGTGATTTATTTGAAGATAATATGAAGATGATTTGTAATAATAAGAAACTCGTGGAATGTTCTTTGAGTAAGAATTCGGGAAAAATGCTTGTATAGAGGGTGTATGTGTTGCCGGGTAGAAATTATGGTGAACTAGGTTGATAGGCTTTACTGTGTCGCCTGGTAGCTCAGTCGGTAGAGTGTTGGCATGGTAAGCCAGAGGCACTGGGTTCGAGTCCCAGTCGAGTTACATCTTTTTCACCATGTTACACATGCATGGCTTAGAATGAAGGACATGCTCATTTTTAATATACTCTAATCATAAGCATGAATTATTGTAGGTTGACACGAAAGCTCTTGTGTTTTCAGTTTTGTTTTGTAATAGTCCTGATTCTGTCTTATACTACATAATTCCTTTGACAAACTGACAGATAAGCCTCCGATCCCAAAAGTTACTTTATATGCTTCAAAATCAGTAGCTGCTGTAATACATTAGTCAATAAGTCCACTAATGGATACCGCTAAATAAAATATTTAATATGTCCCCTTTATGCAAACGTATATATCAAATAGGACAATACGGATCGTCTTGTAAGATCATTTTTTTTCAAGTTCACATGTATATTAAATCATGTAATGCTGTGTCAGAAGGCTAATACGTCATGTAGTTTGCTACATATCAGCAAAACATACACTTGGTATTTGACTTAATTACAAATTACATAAACTTCATTACTTATTTCCAGCACGATTGTACCTTACTTATTATAAACATCTTTTGGTCAGTATTGTAGAAAAACAGATAAAGCAAACAACAAGAGGGTTCCATTGTTCCTTATTCCACATTAACTGAAACGTCTACCGGGTATCTGTGTATATATATGTACTGGTTGGACAACATGTAAAACTTGTTTGAATGGTCTTTTTGCTGTTTTAAATGTTGCTAAATATTGACAGATTTATGAGTTAGACAACTCATTTGTTTGTTGATATAAATGTTTTATTTCTCAATAGTATCAACTGCACAAGTTGCACATCAAATATTGGGTATATTAAGCTTAACCAGCTGAAGTAATATCACTAAAATATTATATATTAAGCAAGCGTTCCCCCATTAACCCTATGTTTACATTAAGCAAGCGTTCCCCCATTAACCCTATGTTTACGTAGGGAAACCTTGTGCATATAGTGCAAATCCGGATCGGAACGCTCCCATAGAAGCAATCCGACCAGGTCCTACATTGTGTGTCATTCACAATCATCTCGCAAACTCTAGGAGCTTTCTGCATTACATTTGTCCTGCATTAAACTATCACCTGCCTCTATCACCCAGAATTATACCTCTTTTAGGTGGTCGCATTAGAGAGATTTTACTGTACTTCTATATAACCGAAATTACTAAATTTATCCAAACCTATGCCAATATTGCAGACCTGGGATGCAATGGATCTTGATCTACACTATTACATACTGTTATGTCAGTCTAGAAAATATAAAGTTTTACGTTGTGTACGATTGAATCCATATACGGCATGTACGGCAGACGGAAAATTTGTTTATATGCATTCGCAAGATTACACCATGAACTATACTATAATACAGATCGCGATCGCAATTCGTACAGTTCAATGTAGACTGCACGAAGCAGTGATACATTGGTCTGTCTGCTGAAATGATGGTAATAACAAATGTTTGACATTCCACATTACATTTTCATGAAAAAGACTAGCATCACATTAGACTAAGTTTGGCATTCAACAACCGCAGACAGTAAGTCGTCAATTTCTACAGTGATTCTTGTACTAGGTCGATGAAACTACTATAATCAACACAGCGTTTTTTAAAATGGAAAAGGTGGCCTTGACGCGAGGATATAAAACGTCTTAATCTGAGTTCATTCCCAAATATCCGGTTGGACAGATTTGATCAAACTCAAAATAAGAACAATCAGATATCTGTTCATGAACTCAGACTCAAGCGAAACATGTTATAACCTCACGATCTTGTGAAGAATATCTGTTATCTATTAAATGTTAAGACTTCTAAAGTCAATTGCGACATATTTAGGTTACACACAACTTAGCCCCAATATGTTTGCTAATAAAGTCTAAATCACTTCAACGATTTGGAAGTAAGTAGATATGACCATAATTCATACTTCAGAAAGCTAATTTCCCAGCAGGATAAGGGTAAGCTATGGTATATGAACATCATATGCATTTATTATTGAATGACTTAATTTGACCTTGGAACAATATCAAAATAATCATCTGCAACTGTGGAAGTTAACTACAAAATTATCATTCAAACTGCGTATTGGTTCTAGTTTACAAGACACGGCCCACGACCCTTGCTAAAATTAATAATATTCAGGCAATAACTATTGTAATTCACTGAATTATTTAATTGCCTCTATGAACAGAATATTGTATTTATCATGACATAAATTGTAGAACCATATCTAATTATATCATAAGCAGAGTAGACTGGTAGTTCGGCTCCTATAGGAGCCGTCTGATCCGGGTCTATTCTGTTTGCAAATGCGTACAAAGTGTTAAAGATTTGTTTAAGGGCTATTTATTTTCACGTGGTCTCACGGGTATCATATGTAAGCGACTAATTATACAGCTTTCTCAAAACACAAATGAATGCATGTTCCTATGGCGTTACTTATTGAATACCAATCTCTTTGTCGGTTACAAATACCATTTAATTCATACTGGCATGCAGAGTCAAGTATTGGAGTATTTGGGAGTATTAAATCGTAATACATGCAGTCATCGTTTTATTGCGTGAAATATGTATGATTTACATAAAGTCATTTATCTTTCCATTAATACGTTGCACTTGCATATTCATGCTGTGTTCGGATTGCATAGCTGACAACGGAATGATTTCCAGATAAAATCCCTGTTGGAATTGTTATTATAATGCTATCTAAATATTTAAGCAGGAATAGGTATTCAGCGATCGTACTGTAGAGTGGATGCGGAATTTACCGGTTATCGGTTTTTAAGGATAGCATGCCAAACCACTTTAATATTTTAAATTTGTACTTAACAAGATGCCCACAAGCAGTTCATCCTAGATAGAAATCGCATGAGTTAATAATATAAAAACATTTGTGGCGATATTTATTACATTGCAATCAATAAAACATTATTGTATACGGAATACGGAATGAAACACACGTTTACATACGTTATTATATGTCTTTATCGAACTACACACCTAAAGCAAGCTATTCATTATATGAAAATTCGTATCCATAATAAAAATGAGCTAGAACGTAGAAGATAACCCCATTTTAAAACAAAATATGTTTAAACAAAGTCATGTCATAGTACATTGTCAAAATAGCTAACTTTAAATACTTTAACCCTTCTCTTGCTGAATTTTGAAATACATTTCGCCTTCTTTACCCATGCCCTGTTGTATAATTACAATGTGTACAAGTATTTCGCTGTACAATGCCTGCTGCGGAGTGCGCTGGTTTCACAATCAATTTGTAAATAGTGCAGACCCTGATGAGACAGCTCCTGCAGGAGCTGTCTCATCTAGATATTCACTATTTACAGGTAGGTATATTGACGTGAATAGCAAGCGAAGGGTTAATTCTTATCACGCTATTCGAAGCGTGACTCGCATTTGCACACATTTTCGATCTTGATAAATAATGCGCCGTCTCATCAGAATCCAAAGCATTAAGCACTCGGCTAATAGTTTCGCAAAATCTTGATCGAATCTGAAGTAGTCAAAATAACAACCAGATCCGAAATTTAGCAGATATTGTTTTTTTCTCAGCGCGGTCAGGGTTACGAAATAGTGTTACGGTAAAACGTTTTACTGATATAACGACGCACTGTTATTGTAATCACTCATGATGTAGAATACGTTAGTAAGTCAAGGGCACTTTGAAATGATGGAACAGAAACATGACTACCGTAGTAACAGCGTGCAAAAAAGTAGCATGTATTGCTTTCATAAGACGCATATTCCTTGCTTCAGATATGAACAACGTACTACTAATATTGTCCTCCAGTCCTAAACTATGATTACAAGCCGATTGTTAATAGTTTTGATATTAGTTTATCTGGAAATAAAGCATGATAAAGTGTCACATGCTAATGAGGAGTTAAGCGGTTAAAAAAAGGTGCCCCTTAAATTCCAACTCTTATCATTATGAAAGTGATCCGAAGTATTCCTACACATTTTGGGCAAGAAAAAATGTTATAAAACCATTACCAAAACGAAGACAATATTCCAAAATAGGGAATTAATATAATACATAAATACTTGAACTGCTCTGATCTAATATTTCGATCACTAAGGGCCTTTTTCAAAGATTATCATGTCAAAATACACGTCACATTTTGACATGATAATCTTTGAAAAGGGCCCTTAGTGGTCGAAATATTAGATCAGAACAGTTCAAGTATTTATGCATTACCAAAACGACAAGGAAAAGGGATCAAATTATAGCAATGAAGCGACGCATGAACGACAAGATCGAAACGTTTGTAGAACGTCTCACACGCGCTTGAATTGACAGACCTTTCATCCAAAACGACCTAAGTATTTTGTCTTATTTATACAACTTTTAAGCGTCGTCTTTAAGTGTTGTGCTATTATTTCTAGGTTTGCAAATACTGTCATCAGTAGAATTGTCGTGTTTCAAGAGGGTGATTCTTTACATTTATGATGTGAAATACGGCACAAGACTGACCCAGTTTTCAGTATTGCTCTGTTGCATTTATAGACCTGTATCGTATGTGTAACTCTGAAATCAGTTTTTATGTAAAGCGATACAGTTTTTAAAATCTATTTCTCGGTTGCAGATATTTTCAGATATATAAAAGAACAGTAGTGTCTGTCTTAAACGATCATCAAAAAGAGGTGTAGCTATGGACCTATTAGGCAGGTGGTAGCTTAATGCAGGTCAAAAACTAATGCAAAAAGCGCATATAGGAACTTTGTACATTATTTTTGCCCTGAATTAACCATCCACCTGCTTTTTAAGACTCATATGTTCAATAAATTAAGCCAGGTTCTACTGTAAGGGCCAGTACTTAACGTTTCCTTTTACATTGCATAACTTCCTTTTCTGTGCAATTTAATGGGAAATTGTGGCATGAAATGTGTTGCAGTTGTCATGCTGATGTTATAATTTACAGTTGAATAGAACAATGTGTTTTTTTTTATTATCATCTCAATTGTTCCCCATGCTTCCAATGGGGTCAGTCCGCCCATCATTCTGTCTGTCCATCCGTTCGTCGGCAATTGCTTTAAACGACATTTCCTCTGAAACCGCATGGTAGAATGTAACCCAACTTCACATAAATGCTATTGGTATTGAGCTCTATCAGAATTGCTTAAATAATTCTGATTCATGAATAACTCTGCTTGCTATGAAAAAGAAAAAGAACTCAATAAATCTGTTCCAAACCCAGGGGTCAAATTTGACTGATAGTTGACAGAAATGGTCCTTTGATAAACCTCTGCTTAAATACTAAAATGATGTTGATATCTCAAAGAACATGACTATCATGGGCGGGGCTACTTTTCTTTTAACGATTGCGGCGCTTTGATTATGTATATGCACGATAAGTGAATGTTTTTCTTTTAACAGAATGCTGAAATCTAAACGGTAACGTTCTCATCATTTTCTTATCAAATGTTACGGATTCTGGTGTAACAGCAGTGCCTGAATTCATAATGTTTTCAAAGGCAGTCACAATTTCAGCGCTGGCGTGATTAAGAGCTAATTTTAACCGACAATATCAATCTTGATCTGGTATATCGGCAAATACAAATCAGTCCCGCTAAAATGACCACATCATTCATTAGTATAGGTATCTGTAAAAGCAGCTAGTTGCTTAAGGCAGGATTAAAGGATAAACTATTGCAAAATGTTCCTATGGGAGCTTGCTACAATACTTGTGCCCTGTATTAAGCTACCACCTGTTTTATATATCCAGACTTATACTTCGATGCCTGTTGTATAATGATACACAAGTTAAACAATGTTAACCAATACAGTATCTCTTATATACTTTGATTATATTCTACAGGAAAGTCTCGTTAAGTCGACTACGTGGTTTATAAACATTGTAGACTGTACAAGCAGGAGATAGCCTAATGCAAATACAGGACAAATACAGGGCAGATCGTTTAGTACCAATTGTATCCTGTAGTAAGCTACCACAAGTATGTTCTTTTAAGTGGTCATACTACCGACACGTTGCAGTATTGTCACCTTTCTAGAAACATGCACCAGCATGACTTATGTCTACAACATGAGATAAAATACAGTAGAACCCCTCTAATCCGGAATTCTAGTTGAGAGGAATTTGGGCACGTTTAGGCAGGGGCTTAATGCAAGTGGAAAGTCATACAGAAAGCTCAAATAGCCTTTTGCATGACTGTCACCCTGCATTAAGCTGCCACCGGTCTCCAAGACCGATATTTATACTAAAATGAACGTTCGGTTTTGAGGGGTTTTACTGTACAAGTAAAATGTATGTTGTCCTCGGATTCAGCATTATGGTATTTACCAGAATGTGCATACATGCTGAAAAATCATGTCTAGTGTGATAAAACTAAAGAGGATGTGGTGATCAATAGTCGTAATAGAACTGGATTTCGTTCGGTGATCAACATATCAATATCCAACAACTTAATCGATCATTTGTAATGTTTGTAGAATATCAATCAAAATATTGAAGTGAGTGACACATTTAATTAAACCATAAAATTAATACACGTGGACATACACACAGACTGGCGTAATCGGAAATTGAACTCAAGTTCAATTTCAATACGCCTCTCAAATACAGTATTGCGGAAACGTTCACAGTATTCAAATGATCGATCACCGTTTACCCCAGAACTAATATTGAGACAATTCTTATTCTTAAGCAGTTATTGCGTGACCCGTTTCACAAACATATCGAAGTATTCTAAGCATTTGCATTTACAGTCTAATTCAAATTTGTTTCTCGTTTTTGAGTGTATGTATAATGTCAGCCATTGTACATAGTTAACGTTTCAACCGATAGAGGCGTCTTTTCTCGCATTTGTTAACAGTGTAGACTTAGATCAGACGGTTCCCGTAGACGCCGTCTGTTCGGGGTCTGCTATATTGGCTTACATGTATGTGATAAACTTGATATGATTATACAGTTCTTACCATTGTATGTCGTTCTCTCTTTCATGATGCCATTATAAACGATTCATTCATGTTTTAATTTGTAATGAATATTCACCGGGTAAAGGGTTTAACGTCACCAGTTGTAAGTTATCATACCGACCTTGATACATAACATTGACCAGATTGTCTTTCATTCCAAAGTACTAATGGTTGGTATAAAAGCAACTGTGTCCTTTCTAAATGGAACTACTCTAGTGGCACACTTAATGAACATTATCAATGCAATTATCAGCTCAAAGTATTTGCAATATCCATTACAATTCGATAACAGTTAACACCTTGCGCTCATTGCTTAACAGGGAACAATGTTAGACAATGTAAGTTAAATTATATTAAATACTTATATATGCAATGCACATTAAATTTTATAAAGATAGTATGATTTACTTGGAATGAGCTAGTCAATGTGTTAAAACTGTCTCTATCTTTAAAACGGTATAGACTTCTTTAACAAACTATACATAGTCGACGTTAAACCTTTCAGTGCGGTAAACGAGTCGTAAATATCCTTTGCAAATGGTGTATACCCAAATAAGAGGACTTATAATGAAACCCTTTTATCAGGGATTGCTCTCTTTGTCATGTTACACTGTTCTTTCAAACATCCCTGAATATGTACGCTAAGATTGGCTGCTTTTAACTTTAATATAGTCCATTTGGAAATTCAGCACTGAAAGGGTTAAACGAGTTTAAGGAGCATCGGCGAAATAGTATGGTTACAACACCAACTTCCTTATACGCATCCACACACCGTAGAGTTTCTGGATATAACTACCAATTTAAACTATTAAGTTCTGCCTGGTTTGGCATTAAAGTTTGTATTAAACACAACTGCGCCGACATACGGAAGCGGTGATGTGGAAAAAAGTTTAAATACACAAGTTAAAGCGTGGTCTTATTACATGAATACCATTCAGCTGGTTTCAAATGGCCTTTATCCTCTTGTGGTGTTGGTTTCATGTTTATAAAATATGTTTAAAGTGCCAGCCAAGTCGTGTTTAGAAACATGTCATAATATTATGCCATAGATTATTCACAACTAGAATCATCTGTAAATTACATGACATATGTATAATGGGCATTGAGTTAGTCTCTCTATGAATACTTTTTCACTTGTTAACTAATGGTGAGTTCGGAATGCATTGCTGAAGATTCGATGTTTACTTGATAAAACGCTGCTGGAAAATATTATTATTATGATATCGTACTATTGAAGCAGTGAGCATCAACGATAATGGTGTCCCACATAGGGTTATTCATAGAGTCGTTGAGGTATTCCACCAGTGTCCCTATCACGAAAGCACATTTTACGAAGACGTTACAACTTTATAATAATATCCAAGGCAAGTTTTCCATTACATGTCCATCCAGTTGTTTGTCTCGAAGTAGTGGGTAAGAAAATAAGGTGTTTTTCTCTGTCATCATGTCCATCTTTATTGTATATATCTCTATAGTTATCAAAGCATAAAAAACAAATACACTCGTGAAAACTTGATCATTTATTACCGAAGCCACAATTCATACATTGAGTAGTGGATCATGAAGAAGCCCCGTGAAACTGTATGTAAATACATACGTACATGTAATTCAAAACTTGACCTTATCTATATGCTTATATAATTACCTAAGCGTTATCTCTATGACGGACTAAAAGATAAACACATGTTAAAAGAAAACAGAAGGTATCCTCATAAACCCATAACTCTGACTGTTACAAACAAGCTATGACAATACACATGCAAACTATATTAAATGTACTGTTACATGGTACTGTGTTTCAATGAATGATGTCAGTACGCATTCACATTGATGATTACTATAGTCATTGTGGAATATACCTAAGTTAATAAATCAGTGTCACCAACTGTGATGTAAAAACAGGAATACCAAAGATAAGCAGCAAAGTGCTTACAAAAGCATATTAAACGTGTATAACTCTCAGAAAACGCACATCAGCTGCTTCAGATATTGTCGTGTCATCATCTTACTTTCCCAGGTCTACAGTTTCAAACGCTCAATATAAGTTTTTCTTCTAGTGTAGTTATACTGTACGTTTTATAATAATTATCATAAATGCTATATCAAATTTACAAGTGATTCTCCATTTTCATAGCAGAAAATAATTGTGGCATTATTCATTTTACCCATTCATTAATAAATGCATGTGTTTGGCAGTAAATACGAACTCTAACTGAAATTAAAATTCATTATTTCTTAAATAACGCCAACATTTCAATGAACCTACTTGCACAATGTGATAGTATGGCATCTAAATAAACGAGTTAAAACATGGTATAAAGTATGCTTGTCCCATACTGGCACACATACAGTCACAAAAACATAACTGAATGCTTCCTCAGAGTTGCCGTGAACTATTTCTGTTGTCATGCAACTTTTGTGATCAAGAGTCGAAGTAAACGTTTTCCAATAAAGGCCATTGTTTTGTGGGATATTAGCTTAGGACTGGAGTTTCTTTGATTAAATATATATTTTATCTTTTTCAAGACTCTAATTATATAATCAATGCGTAATATGTCGTTGCAATGATGACACAATATTCAATGACCTGACATTTTTGGGTTCAACTGTATTTAGCTTGAATCTGGTCATCAACAGAGCACACATCACTTAACTAACAAGTACAATATTGTTATTAACACTTTCACCGTCAATGTCAAATAAATGCACCAAGACAAATAGTGTAGTCCCAGATCAGACGCCGCCTTTTCAAAGCAGCGTCTGATCAGGGACTTCACTTTTTGTCTCAATCTCTATATTTCTAAAAGTATATGCTTTATTCCTTTGAAATTTGCATTTATGTATCTTATTGTCTTATTTTACTAAAATATTTAACAAACCTGGATTGCAGACGACGATTAGAAAGTTGGCACCGAAAGGGCTTTAACAAACATTTCGGAGGCGATCCGTTCTTGTGTTTGAGCATCGGGAACTATTTACAGCGATGTGTAAAACCATTCGAACTCCAGATTATTGTCCCAAAAATAAACGATTTCTAAACCTTACACCAATGATGTGTACTGTGTTCAGTATCATATATCTAACTGCCAATCTGTTGCACACAGTGACTTATCTCACATCCCTTTCAGTCTTTCTGTCTCCTTCTCTCAGTCATTTCCTCTTGCTATCTCTCTATAAAGATATCAAGATGCTATATCATTAGAAAGTCACATGAAAATGAGACAGCATCGTAACATCGCGGTAGTTGTATATCACCCTATTATTAGGTTATTGAAATGCACAATTTATTTGGAAATCTAGCAGATTGGAATGTGTCTGTATTTCAAATCAAAGCTTAATATTAGGGAAAAGCCTTTATTCATATTGTTGTTTGTGTTTTCAGTCAATTCACGTCGACAATTCCCTTGAAGAATAGTTTGTTTAGTAAACGTTTCAGTGTGCATTCTCGATTCCATTCAAAACAACTGATGTCAAGCGCATGCAGATGTAATAACATTTCGAGACATGCAACTTCTTCCTTTTGACACTAGATACAACATGGCTGGCACTATTTTGAATCGCGATTGGTCGCATAGGAATCTATGGCGTGTACCCTCAATTAAAACAACACTATTACATGTATCAAATAAATTATTTCGGCACTTGTTTGAGAGCATATCCATGTAACATGAGCTGTTTAATCACGTGGTAAAAGTTGAATTATTTCAAGCGTAAGGCATGTGGACACTTCACACTCGTACGCGAGCAATGTAATTATACGCGAAGAATATACATGCCATTTTTTTAATTTAAGCGACACAAACATTTGAATTACAGTAAAACTCCTCTTAACCTGATTTCTAATAGAGAAAAAACAGACACTTTAGACAGGTAGCTGCTTAATGCAGGGTAAAAATCATGCAGAAATTTCAAAGAGAAACTTTCTGTATGACCTGTCACCCTGCATTAACCCATTCCCTCATATTGACGACTTTTGACGACTCTGTAAAAGTCACTTTATGAAACCATTGTGATACATAGGGCATTTGCTCCTATAGGAGCAAATGCTCTATTTATCGTAATGGTTTCAAACTACAAATTCTGAAAGTTTCCTTTTCTCTAGTTAATGCTCCTTTTCGGTAGTTTTATTCAAAGAGGTTGTATCTAAAAATAGCCTATCGGGTAATGGGTTAAGCTGCCACCTGTCTCCAACATCGATTATATTGAATATACTAAATCAAACACGTCATGTTTAGAGGGGTTTTACTGTATGTGTTATCATTTATGAAGAATGCACGATGAAACAATTATTGGCTCTTCACAAATGAATGTGCAAACCTATCTAACATTTGGAAAAATAAACTTTATGCACACAGCTACTAACCTAATAATTCATTTTTATTCACCCTTTCTACATTGTCTGTTTGACTGCTTATTACGCTACTGAACTCAAACGTCCCATCCCTAGGCCATATTTCGAAATCTGACAAAGAAGATACGGTAAAACTCCTTTAAACCAGAATTCTAGTCGAAACAAATAGATACTTTTAGGCAGGTGACAGCTTAATGCAGGGTGAAAATATTACAGAAAGCCTCAAGAGGAGCTTTCTGCCTGTCTTTCATCCTGTATTAAGCTGCCACGTGTCCACCCAAAATCGATATGTATGCTACATGTAACGTCGGCTTTAGAGACGTTTTACTGTAGATATATCAAATGAGTTGATTAAGCAGGAAGTTGAAAGTTTTCATTATTTCCTTTACGAATATCAATGTATGATGTCTAACAACACATCGAGGATTTGAATTAAAATCGCTACTAGTATTGTCATAGCGTCGAAATATTCAATGGCCAATTGACAACGAACATGTCAATGTTGGGAAGTTGAATAACCTTATTTTATTTTGTTGAACTCTTGAATATATATTAGTTTTACATGGGTCAGTTTGTATCACTGATAGAGACGTAATGCATGCTACCGTCATAGTATATATATGTATTCTGTATTTCAGTAGTTTTAACCATTTCCTTGTTATATATTTGTTCTAAATTTCAATACCTATTGAACATTCATGGACACCGTAAGGAAGATTCAACAATGTAGCCAGTTTAGAAACTAAACTACAGTAAACCCTTTCTATAACGGCCACTAATTTACATCTAGTATTTTGTGTTAAAGGCAGGTGCCTGCTTAAAGCAAGGTGAAAGTAAAACAGAACGCTCCTATAGGAGCGTTCTGTTTTACTTTCATCGTGCTTTAAGAAGCCACCTGCCTTAAATACAAACTAATTAACATAATTTAGTGACTGTGAAAGGGAGGTTTTACTGTAACATGTGTATCAAAGCCCATTATCAATCAGAGCATTTCCTAATCGATCGACTCCTACAGGAACGGTTCGATTTGAGTATACTCTGTTTGCAAACGTGTGAAAATGCATTTCTATGAAGGAGCGGATTTAATCACTAACCGGGATATAAGAGCTGTAAGTATATGTCATTCATAAAAGTTGAGACTGGGTGAATCACAGACTAATTAAACACATCATTAGGATTATCTTTAGTTTGAGTGTTTCTTGTATTAACTCTTTACTCCATAAATAATTCTTTTTACGCCTTTGCAAACAGAGTAGACCCATATCCGACAGCTCCTATAGGAGCCGTCTGATCAGGGTCTGCTCTCTTTGTTTATGTTATAATATAGATATGATTTTATTTAAGATATAATATAATATGATTTTACAATTTCTGTCATATGTTCATGTGCTGTTATAATATTCATGGTGTCATTATTTCGTACATTATTATTAATGGAGTAAAGGGTTTAATCTTTATCTCGTATCACGATGCAAAAGTGAAGTCTGACTCAGACATTGTGCTATTTAACTAATTCCATTTCGTTCAAGCTTTTTGGTCAAACAGTTTAGATCCTGATGAGACACCATGTCACCCTAGATCCAAGCATTATGCAACTACCAGTCAGATCACTGTAGGGTGGATAACGGTCAACATGAAATGTGTTACAGTGGAGCTGCATCACGTTATACATGTAATATCAAATCGCTATGGTACATGTTATTACAGAGATACTGAGATACAGATAAAGTTGCGAACCCGTAATACTAAAACCGTCATTTCTACACCAAACCCTACACCGTGACCACTCTTTAGAATCGTCCCGACCATTCTTTAGAATCGTTTCTTCGAGGCGACTCTAAAGGGGGATCAAAGTACAGGATTTCGTGGAGAAATAAAGAAGTTATTCCTGAAAATGATGTAGTTTATGCATCTTATCTAGAGCTATGTACATATGTTAACGAAACATGGTGTCAGCACAATACGGGCGTGCAGCAGGTGTTAGAAAATATATGTACCAACAATATATAATTTGATAATTTTATATCCGTTGTTAGTTGATTTTTTTTCTAGCCATATATTCGTGTAATAGACAAATTTTTTTTAATACTTTAAAATAATTACAGAATTCGCTGATGTTGGAGATACTATCAAATCATGTTATGCATTGCGAAACAATGGCATTACTCGAGGCGCTTTGAAACAAATTCAGTATTGTCAGCAATATATAGACTGAAGGTGCGTGCACATATTCGATTTTGTACTGATCATAACTTTACTTAAGATATACTCGCAAAAGATTCAAAATAATTTGGCACGATCATTCAACACAAATAGTGTTTTTTGTGCGACACGCTAAAACAGTATAACTCAAGATCCGTTTGATCATGAATTATCACCCTTTCCCGATATTGAATTATGTAGATATGTTGGTAAATTGCATAATTATACTAACCCTTATCCCATTATTCGACACCTCAGTCGCATATTTAAACAACTTGGACCCAAATGAGATACCATGTTCCCCTTTTATAAATAGAGGATCATGTTCATTACAAATTGTGTCTATGATAATACTATAATAATATGACACGAGCTTTAGCGAGTGAGTGTAATATTCATTATAATAAACGAGTTGCATGAACACAATTTGTAATGAGCACGAATATACGATTAATTTGATCACATAACCCTTAAAGGTGCCATGGAAAGTAAAACAGACTGTATCTGACCGCTGTTTCGGCCATTGTTTACAGCGTAGTACAGCCGAATTTAAACTGCTCATTTGCATAAAAAAATGCACTTAAATCTAGTTCATTTTCGCGATTTACGGCACTCTGTTTCGGCACTCCCACACGGCAGAGTATGTGATACATATTGATTTAAGACGTAGAAACATATAACACTAGTGCCTTTTTATAAGTTGATGAAAGACACGCAAATGCGATATTGCACGATGTATTACATAACTGGTTTAAACTTGTTCCACTTTAATGGTGCCGAGTTAATTGATGCACATACTCCTTGGACAATCCGCGTAGATATGTAATCATTTATGGCTGAAGATAAACGTTATATAGTACAATAGATAGCAGACATAACTGACATTATTTCGTCAATTATGTTTACAATGAAGACAAAATTCCAAAACGGGAATTAATATAATACATAAATACTTGAATAGATCTCGACCACTAAGAGCCTTTTTAAAAGATTATCATGTCCGAATACACGTCACAATTTTGCTAGATGTTTTAAGCCATCAATTTAAAGATGTTTAGATATTACGTGAACGACTTGGGCATCGGAAGGTCCATGACTAGGCAGTTTAAAAACAAATACGTTCTCACACAAGTCGTTGATTTCTATCAAAAACGTATATGTCATCTCGTGCAAATGCTAGCAGGACAAAGTTTCAAATCCCGCTACGATATAAGACAGGTTGGCTACCAGTGTCTTAAACAAATACTTAAAACAAGTATTTGCAGCCGTCCGGTAGTGGGTGGATATATGCAAAATGTGCGTGGAATCAGATGGGCATACCTTGAACGGCACGTACAGGAGAAATTCAGACACTATTCTGATATGTTACGCACAGTACAATGCCTGTACCTTTGCAACATTTAATCTGGGTTTTTACTGTTGACAATCACTGGAAATAAGATACCGAGACCCAAATATATAAATATCACAGACTGAAAACAATTATAAAGCTAGTGGCAAATGTACACGCCTGTAAATATATACCGCCTAACTTGTACCGATATTAATGTTTTGACAAAACACTATCATGCTGATTTAACGCATCCTGCACACGTTTTTGTCTACTTTAAGTGCTTCAGTTAATGCTCCTTACATTTTTGTTTTACCACATTATGAATATTTGTGAATTTATTCGTTTTTATTTTCATATGCAATTTACTGGTCTGCCAAAGTTAAATATAATATCACCAGTTCCGAAAGTAAAATAGTTTCGGGGGTGTCTTTAACAGTGATAATTATTTACAACAAAAGAGAAAGAACGAAGAGGGGAGAAAACTGTTAACCCTTTCCTCCATAAATAAGCTCTTCTATGTTATTACAAACAGAGTAGACCCAGATAGGAGCCATCTGATCAGTTTATGAAAATAATATAGATAAGATTCTACAGTTCTTACGGTGGCCAAACATTCCCATGTCAATGACCCATTATAAAAAAAAATCTCATTACTATTCATGATGCAATTATTTCTTGAATGAATATTAATGGAGTAAAGGGTTAGATTAGACGCTTTCTGAGACTTGCAAGAAAGACCGTTTGTTACAATTTGAAATATCAAAATAGAATAGAGGTCAGGCAGGACATTTGAAAATGAGACACGACATCGTACAGCAACACCAGAAGCTTAAATGAAATGCGCGCTCGCACACGACCTTCATAGACTATTTCTCGCTTGTTCCACACGACATCAGTTAGAGCACTGAGATACTAAAAAGATGACGTAGTTCCAAATAATGTAGACCATAAAGGAACTCTACAAGTACCGATTCACAACAAACGAATACACATACCGGTATACTACACACGTGCACTATTACTTGGATTTATATTGCTTAAACATGTTAGTATGTTTTTGTAATGACACCGCATTAATTGTTTAAGAGTTATTAGTCCTGGATTTGTCTTACAATACATATTGTCTTAATACAAACAGCCAGAATTACCACAAACCGGGAATACAATTTTAGGTTAACAGCCTGCTTTTAATACTTCAATCTCGACTTCTAATATATCATTATATCTGTGATATGTTTAAACCTTTGTCCCCAGTGTCCAAGGATATCAGCAAACGGTTTAGACCAGGGTCCATGCTTATAAAGCTTTTAGTTGAGTTTGAGTTTCGTTCTCAGGCTTTTGATTGGTCAGATTTGAGTTCTCAAGCTTTTGATTGGTCAGATTTGAGCCAAAGGCTCAAATCTGACCAATCAAAAGCTTGAGAACGATCTCAGACTCAACTAAAAGCTTTATAAGCATGGACCCAGATCAGAGTAATATTAAAGGAGCCCTCTGATGCGGATCGACACTGCTTCTGCGTCTATCAATGTACATGACTTATATTAGCAAATGGTGTGGTTCAATATGCACTATCAACATGAAAATACATGTATTAGATGGACAGGGTGTCCTTAAATATATTGGAAAAACACTGTGCTATACATAACTGATACCGATGTACGAACCACCGGAATTATTCAATATATATCTTAAACATAAATACCAAGAAACATGAACAGATAATGCCATCAAAATACATATTCGTAATTGTATCAGTCCCGCCTTCTCTGTATGTGTATAGAGATTTTATCATACAATCATTTGAAAACACTACTTACAAACCAAAGATAGCAATCTGGAGATTAATCACCTGCAAATCTATATTATCAGTTCTGGTCTTATCAAGATTAATTCATACACTTTTTTAAAAAACAACAACAAAGAAATACTGAGTGGCAGAACAGGATAAAAAAAGTCCCAAAGACAGGTGGCATGCAGCTAGATACAGGGAAGCATTTTGTACTAATTGCATATCAAGCAGTAATGATTGTCACGATGCCAGCAAAGTCAAGGTCTCGGTGAAAATGCTGTTGTTCAAAACGGTATTCCGTTTATAATAATCATACTGGTATATATAGACTATGGTTACTGACTTGAATGAACTACGAATTGATATACAGTAAAACCTCTCTTAACCGGCCGTTAAATTTAGTATGAATATCGGTCTTGGAGACAGGTGGCAGCTTAATGCAGGGTGAAAGTCATGCAGAAAGCTCCTAGAGGAGCTTTCTGCATGACTTTCACCCTGCATTAAGCAGCCACCTGCCTAAAAGTATCTAAATTCTTATCTAGTAGAATTCCGGTTAAGAGAGGTTATACTGTATAAATATAATCGTTTTCATTATATAAATATTCTATATAATTATATATATTGATCAGTTTGATGTTTCCCCAGAGTATATGTATCGGTGCTTAAACATCACGGAAAAGCTTCACACTTCTATTCATTACACATTTGGTAATGGGGAGTCCTTTTCATTATCCAGTCCTGACAGATCCTTCTGCGATATAGTCGCAAAACGGGACATTTCTCTGGGTATTTAGACAAAACAAGCAAACTGTCAAAATATCGTTTGGTGATCAAATTGCAAGTGTCGGATGACGTCACGCACATACTTTAATCCTTCTCTTGCTGAATTTTAAAATACATTTCTCCTTCTTTACCCAAGCAGGAGCTGTCTCATCTGGGTCTTCAGTATTTACAGGTAGGCACATTGACGTTAATAGCAAGCGAAGGATCAATTAGCGATCACCACTTATCTAGACGTATTGTTTCCCGTTACGAAATAACGTGGCATGGAACAGTACATAATGTTTCATAGCAGGTATATGGAAGATTTGTATGAGAAAGTCATGTGAGGTATAATAATCCCAGATATTTAATTGCTATAGTTTTAGAAATGAGTGGTGGGTTGGAATTTAATATATTACACGATAAATGAAATACAGATGCTAATAATATAAATATTATCGTAATTAGCAAACTAGTAATGGATTACCTTATTCTAGAACTAACAAAATCACTGATTCTCAGTTACGTTACGTGCTTGCTTTGTTTTAACTAGTTAGGTCCGAATTTGATCTAGCCATGAATTGGTCATATAGATGCTTAAGAAAGTTACATTACCATAAGCCCTCTGTGCCGCCATCATTCTGGCAGAATAAATGGATATTCTTTTATAATTACGTAACATAGCTTACTTTGATATTTTTGTAATGAATCATATATAGGATTACGGGTACACTTCAAGAAACTGGCCTGTTACATGCTCCAGATATAATGCGTAAAGTAAATAATTTCCAGGAATTTACTAAATATTGACAAATCTATATGATTTAGAACACTCATTTGTTTGTTGGTAGATCTTTTATTACATCATTATCAACCGTACATGCGGATCATAATCATGGCGTCTTTAAAAACAAGCTAATGGCCTTCCCAGGCCTGACACAAAGAGTGTAAGCCATTTCATATAATTGATGATATTAAGCTTAATCAGCAGGCACTAGTTCTTATAAAAAGTACTATAAATAGATATGTTAAGCAAGAGTATCCTAATTATACTAAGTACTGTAGAACCTGTCTTAAAACGCAATCAAAAGGACGCTTAATTATTGGTATGTAGGGCAGGTTGTAGTTTCATGCTGGCCAAAAGTAATGCAGAAATCTCATGTAAATTCTGCATTACTTTCACACTGCATAAAGCAACCACCTCCTTTGTAAGACTCCTATGTTCAATAAACGAATGGCCGCTTAGGACAGGTTTAAAACTGTATACGGACAGTCAAGCGTTTATTGTTTTATTTTTCTTTGTATTGTTTTGTACTAGGACGTTGTTCAGTTAGAATTCGTTTGAACTATGCCATTAATAACAGCCAGATTTTGATTTATTTATGTTGCGGTATTAATATGTTGATATCAAAAGGGTACTCAGATTGAGGTATCAATGTTTTCACTAGGCCATTGCTCAGGTTCATGTATTGTTTTTTGTTCCTTTAATTACTCATTTCAGTTATTGTCGTTTGTATTCAGATTGAGGTATTATATTTCATACTAGGTTGTTGACTAGGTTGATCTACTGTATTTTGTACTAGGATGCTATTAAGGTTGAGGTATTGTTTTGACTTGGACGTTATTCAGGTTGAGGCATTTTAGTTTCTACTAGGATGCTACCAAGGTAGAGGTACTTTTGTGCTAGGAAGTTACTCAAGGTACAAATATGAGTCATGCAGGAAACACCACATACAAAACAAACAACCGCTCGAACAGCACCACAACAAGAAAACAGATTGATGTTTTATTTTTGTATTAGAACGTTACTGAGGTTGAGGTATTGTACTTTGTACTAAGACGCTACTCTGGTGGGGTATTGTATTTTCTACTAGTACGCTACTCAGCTGGATGTATTATATTCTGTACTAAGACTTTACGCAGGTTGAGGTATTGTATTTTGTACTAGGACGTTACTCAGGTAGAGGTATTGTTGTTGATACTAGGGATGTACTCGGGTTGACGAGTTCGATTTTTGAACTAGGATTTCACTCATGTTGGGGTATTGTATTTTTTACAAGGACGCTACTCAGGATGAGGTATTGTATTTGAACAAGAACGCTACATTGGTTGAGGTATTGTATTTTGTACTAGCACGCTACATGGGTTGAGGTATTGTATTTTGTATTAGGACGCTACATGGGTTGAGGTATTGTACTTTGTATTAGGACGCTACTCCGGTTGGGGTATCATATTTTGAACTAGGAATGTACTCGCGCTGATTAAATAGGACTTTATTCAGGTTGATGTTTTGTCTTTTGTACTAGGACGTTTCAGTTTCAGGTATTGTCGCGTGTACATGTACTAGGAATGTACTCAGGTTGATGTCATATTTGTTTGTACTAGGATTTTACTCAGATTGGTGTACTCGTTGCTGTTTAAGGTCTTTACTCAGGTTGAGGTTTCTGTACTAGGACTCTTGTACATGTATTTTATTTTGTACTAGGACGTTACTCAGGTTCAAGTATTGTTTTCTTACTAGCACGCTACTCAGGTTGGTGTATTGTGTTACAACATTTCGTCAACGATACGTCCATGTTGATTGTGTTCTTTGAGGTATGGGAGCATTAGAAAATATGCACACACGGTTTCATTTATACGTTGTAAGTGCATACAAAATACAGTTAAGTCAGGCTAATACGACCGCTCAAAAGGAGAATGATATTGGATTACTAAAACAGATGGTAGCTTAATATAGAAGAAAAGTTGTGCAGAAAGTTCATGTTGGCGCTTTCCGTTTTACTTTTGTCAGGCATTAAGCTGTCACCGGTTTGTACAAACTACCATGTTTATAAATTATCTGGGTCCAAGATAATAAAACCTCTGAGTCTGAGTCTGAGATCATTCTCAAAGCAAGTTTAGAATCTGACCAATCAGATGCTTGAGAAAGATATCAGGCTAAATCCAAACGTTTTATTCCATTGGGCCATTATATATTGTACAGTATAGCCATATAAGGACTCGTCAAGATATGCAACAGAAGGAAATGAAAATATTCAGTTATATAATTCTCTTAAGATGCAATTAAAATCTATAATATATAAACATGTATATGTTTCGTTCCAAGCTATATAATATGTAGAGTATATGGAATTGAATACCTGACATATAAATACTATTTTTAAAAACACCTTGCGAAACATCACCTTTAGTGTGACCAACGAAACGAGGTCTAATTCTAGATTATAAAAGCAGGCGGTAGCTTAATGCATGACGAAAGTGTTTTGTTTTAGATTATACACAAAACATAGCACTCGTTCTTTATCATTACAGCAAGGCCAAACAAGTATAATTCTGGAATTTTAAAAACAGATAGAAGCTTAATGCAGGACAAAAAGTATGTAGAAAGCTCATACAGGAGCGTTCTACAGAATGTTTGCCCTTCATTAGGTAATTGTCTGCTTTTTCAGTCTCCTATGTCAATCAAATATGTGGTCGCAATGAGAGACTACTTTATCAGGTCATAAGCTTCAAACGCCATGTAACAAAATTAAATATTTGTTTGATTAAAACTGTTTTGTCTGTAAATAAAAATGTCGTCTGCTCTAAGTTTTAGATTGAATTTTCTTTCAATTTGTTCACTAACACGTAACTCCGAGTTACTGGCCAGGGTATCTTATCTGGAGTCAAGCTATTTGCTTATGTAATCACAGATTCGCCCGTTGCAGCTTGCGAATCGATTTTCAGCGACTTCGGAGGGAAATATTTAATCTATTTCTTCAGATACCTACTTGGAATTTAACTAGTTTAACTGCTTTATTTATGTGACATTCATGGATGATTGCATGAAAGTGGCTTTTGTTATTTCGCAATTTATGGCAAAAACGGGCACCGGGATTTAATAGTAGTTCGCTTTTGTGTTACATGTAAGATAAAACAGGCACCGCGATTTAATATTTATTTCGCTTTTGTGTGAAAGAATATTCATGTAACAAATAATGACATCATGAATATTATTTAGATAAATATCTTTAATGGCACATGAACATAGAGATATTTAGCAATGGCGGAAATTGTAGAATAAGGTCTATATTATTTCACAAGCAAACAGAGCAGACATCGATCAGACGGTTCCTGTAGGGTCAGCCTGGTCTGGGTCTGCATTGTTTGAAAATGCACAGAAAGGTGTATTTATGTAATAAAGAATTAACCCTTCGCTTGCTGAATTTTAAAATACATTTCCCCTTCTTTACCCTTGCCCTGTTGTATAATTACATATATGGTCACTGTTTATAAGTATTTCGCTGTACAATCACTGCTGTGGAGTGCACTAGTTACACTATCAATTTGTAAATAGTGCAGACCCTGATGAGACAGCTCCTGCAGGATCTGTCTCATCTGGGTCTTCACTATTTACAGGTACGTATATTGACGCGATTAGCAAGCGAAGGGTTAATAGTACTTCGGTTTGGTGTTAAGGTAAAACAGGCATCATGGTTTAATAGTAGTTTGCGTTTGTGTTAAGATAATACAGGCACTGCGAGTTAACAGTTGTTCGTTTTTGTAAATTCACAATATAATCCTAACAATAAGTCGCATTTGCATTTTTCTCAGACGCAAACCATCATGGTTACAGCAAAATGTATGTCAAACATTGAATAAACCAAACTATATACTGCTTATGATTACTGGTATTATCATCCAGCTTGTGTCCGTCGACTGATATCCGCTACAGTTAACTCATTATCTCCTAGACTAGTTTTAGACCCAAGCTCTTTGAATAAATCTACTAAAAAGGAGCATTTTCTAGAAAAAAGGAAAATGTTAGAATTGTGTAGTCCTGAAACCATTGTGATAAATAGAGCATTTGCTCCCATGGAGCAAATGCTCTATTTATCACAATGGTT
This sequence comes from Azorinus chamasolen, assembly GCA_963576725.1. Taxonomy (NCBI): domain Eukaryota; kingdom Metazoa; phylum Mollusca; class Bivalvia; order Cardiida; family Solecurtidae; genus Azorinus; species Azorinus chamasolen. Next base: position 62,009,540 of record OY755237.1, read on the forward strand.
TCAAAACATGACTTCTACATATGCGTAAAATGCATCAGTAGAGGGATGGGTTAAAAGCTAATGCGTACCGATATTGGATTCCAAACGTAGGCCAACGTAACAGTAGATCCGGATCAGCTCAGTCGCAATGAAAGTGCATATTCTTATCAGGGACTAAACTGTTCACCTGGCACGTTAACAAACCAGAGTAGGTCATGCCAAGTCAAATTACTCGTAGTGTACAGCTGGCCTCAATGATATCAACCTTTTGCTTATCTAATGGAATGCAAACATTCTTCCATATGCGTCCATTTACTGTAGTGACAAAAACTTATTAATCTGATTAAATTGCATCCTGTTATAGGTCTCTACTATATTTTTCCAACAAGACAGGTGGTAGCTTAACTACTTTCAGTATGACTCTCCCGCTACATTAACCAGCCACCTGCCTGATGATCCGTTACCATTAATAATCGACTGTTGATATTACATATTTCATCCTCTGTAAATAAGTTTATTGTTAGGTACTAAGTTTTTACATTGAAGGTATGGTTCTGGTTTATTTTCAGCACACGAATATTGTTTAATATAATATTCCATGACAGAGCTGGTAAAGGCATGTTATAGAATTATTCCACACAGTACACATCTAGGTACGTTTAGGAGTTTGGAAGACATGCGAAATTTATCGTTTGTCTTTTGCTTTAACAAATACAGTAGAATCTGTCTTAAGCGACCATTAAAATGAGGTCTAATCATGGGTATGTAAGACAGATGGTAGCGTAATACAGGTCCAAAGTAATACAAAAAGCTCCTATACTTGTGACCCGTATTAAGCAACCACCTGTATTTTAACGTTCTTGTGTACATTTAATATACGGTCGCTTTAGACAGTTGGTGACATTTATGACTCACTACTTCTGTGTTACTATTGCCCTGCATTTTGCAACCACATGCTTTTACATCATCAAGTTATGTAGTTATGTTAGCGAGACTACTGTAGAATGGATAAAACCAGTTAGTAGGTGGAATACTTGCATGTACTGGAACCACATACATGTTTTACTCATGATTTTGTATATAGGATGTGGATGGACAATGTCGAATAGATAATAGTTTTCTCCCCAAGACTTGAAAGAAACCTGTCTTTTATCATGGCAGTCCATAATTTGTGCTTGATGAATTACAGTTATATTGTTGCTATACATACATAAGAGTTATGTATTAGTCATGTTCGTTGATATATAAACTAGAAAATTGTGTCTGTAAGACACAGTGATGCCCCCGTGTGGGTGCTTGCCTAGCTGTACGTAAAATTCCTAAGTCATTTGACCTTGACTTTGGGCTTGCGGGCAGCATGGGCCGGTGCATAATGAAAGTATGGATGGTGTTGAATGTGTATATGCAATTCCAAGCCAATAGCTATAGCGGTTAGTGAGATATAAGACGGTGAAAAAACTGTCATAACCAACTGCACGTAAAATTCCTAAGTCATTTGACCTTGACCTTGGGCTTGCGGGCAGCATAGGCTGGGTGTGCAATGAAAGCATGGATGGTGTTTAATGTGTATATCCAATTCCATGGCAATAGCTACGGTGGTTAGGGAGATATAAGACAAATGAAAAAACTGTGACAAAACACTGCACGTAAATGTGACAACCAATTGCACGTAAAATTTCCAAGTCATTTGACCTCGACCTTGGGCTTGCCGGCAGCATAGATTGGGTGTCAAATGATAGCACAGATGGTAATTGATGTGTATGTGAAGTTTCATGTGTATAAGTGTAGAAATTACTGACTTATAACACAGGAAAAACTGTGACATCCAACTGCACCTAAAAGCCTAACACACGGACAGACGGACGGACGGACGGACAGACATACAGACAGACAGCCGACTGTATATTTACTCCCCTGGTCATTGAGTCATTCGCCTACAATATTAAGCACTGCTAAAATATGGCGCAATCACGCAGCCGCAGTAACGGCTAGTGACCATCACGGATACCCATTTTAACCCCTGGGTGGAGAGGAGGTGGGGGTGGGAGACACTTAAAAGCGCCTCTAAATTTCCGGAAGGGACCGGGATTTGAGCCCCGGACCTCCGTATTGGTAATCAGGGGCGTTACTGCTAGACCACCACCCACCACAATAAAATATAAAGCAATTACTAAGCAATTGCTAAGCCAGTTATCAGTTTGAGCTACAGATAAAGGTATCTATCCAAATACTAAAATCGTCATTTCTCCACCAAACCCTATACTGTGACCATTCTTTAGAAAAGTTTCGAAAATATGATTCTAAAGAGAGGTCACAGTGAAGGAATTATTCTTGAAAATGTTTGAAATTACGCATCTTATTTGGACCTCTGATCAGCTTGCATGCTTCAGATACGAATTGAGCAGATTGTTAATAGGGCAATTTGCAACCAGCATAGTTCCGTCCTTGAAAATTTATGTTGAACCATTTACTCCTTAACCTTTAGCCTGCTGAGCAAAAGTTTGTTTGTAGAAAATGTCATCGATTTCAGTTGTCACTGTCCATTTAACATGCATTTATTTTCAACAGCACGGCCAGTGTATCAAACAGTTTGGATCTTTATGAGTTACTCGGCGTCTCATCCGGATCCAAACTGTTTGCATAGGTATTTACTCATCCGCCCGTAGCAGGCTAAAGGTTAAATACGCCTTTCTACGCATTTTCAAACAGAAAATACCAAGATCAGATGGCCCCTGTAGGAGCCATCTGATCAGCGTCTGCTCCTTTTGCTTATGCTATGATATAGTTGTGATTATTCAAATTCTGCCATAGCCAACTATTCTAGTGTTCGTGTGCTATTAAAACAATGAGTGTAGTAAAGGGTTAATATTATTTGATATTCACTAGCATCTGAAAATATTTATATTAGTATGTCTGGATTTATGGAACAGTGCAATTTCTTAATTGCGATAATTAAACATTTCGATAGATAACATAGATACATGTAAGTAAGGCATGCATTGCTTAATGTAGAAAGAAATCTCCTACAGGAGCTTTTTGCATAACTTCCGTCCTGCATTTAGCTATCAACTGTCTTTAACCTGCTTTGTTTTTGTCGCATTAGAGACGTTTTACTGTGTTTGCAAGGATTCTGAAGCGCATAATACAACATCTATAACAACGACCTTCAGGGACAATAGACTGTCTGAGGTACATATGCAAATCTATAACAACGACCTTTCAGCAACAAAAGACTATCTGAGGCAGCAACATCTGTAAAAACGACCTTCAGGAACAAAAGACTATCGTGCAGGTTCAAAGACATTGCATGTATAAATGTTAAATCCATGCAGGAATTTCTCAAAGCGTGCCCGAGAAGCATAAAACCAACCAGCTTTAAAGTTGCTCCTGCAACTGTATCTAAACACGATAATATTCAGACGGGGGTTATAATTGAAACCTCAAATAGTTGTGTTTTATTTGTGTTATTTCGTCTTAAAACACAACGCAGTTGCTTGGATAGTAGTGTGTTGTTTATTTGTTTACCGTCTTGATATGGCCCATATTGATTAATTAAAACAGTCGTTAAGGTATTTCCAGCAACGGCCATTTGTTTACTTCCTTTCAGTTTGACCTTCATATTAAAAATTGATTAAATCTAATAATGTTCAGCCATTCTTTTAATAAAATTATTACGTAACGTTCCTGGTGTAGTTCATAAATGTTAAACAACGCTTTTTATGAGTTAAATAAAACTTTAATTTTTACCTGGATATATGCAAACATTTACCTGAAAATATGCAAAAAAGAGGTGTCATATAACATAAAACTCACTTTTTTCGATTTTTTAAAAACAGTTTTTACAAGTACCCTTCCAAATTTCTTCTTTAGTCCTATTGATATATTAAGTTTTAAGTCCTTATTATATGATAAATGTTCTAATTTCACTTTATTAGTTAAAAACACCTTTAATCTTTACCTGAAATATGCAAAAAGAGGTGTCATATAACTCACTTTTCCAGATTTGTTTAAAAAACACTTTTCAGAAGGATCCGTCCAAATATCGTCTTCAGTTATGTTGGTGTATTAATAAGTCCTTATTATATGATAAATGTTCCAATTCCATATTTTCCCAACACTACTATATTTCAATTACAGCAAATTGTCCAATAAAAAACACATGGTCAGTACATGTATGTAACAAGTTATATTGTTTATCTGCTGCAGAAATACCTTAATGTATATTTAAATCAGCAACACATTGCGTATTATTTTGCTTAGCAGTCGTATCACGTGGTCAGATGGTCAATATTGTTGTAAACAATCAACGTGATGAGGTAAGACTATTTAATTCAAACAATTAAAGCATAATGGTTCAATTGAGTTTTGAATAATCATAAATTAAATAACTACTGCATTAATCGTTAGTCTGCTGAGCAAATAAATGTTTACACAGATTTCCACCAAGTACATTTTCAACATTATAGCTGTAGTCAGTTTGTCTACAAATAGGCAATCAGAATGTCAAGCAATTTGGAACCTGGGTCCATGCTTATAAAACGTTTAGTTGAGTCTGAGTTCGTTCTCAAGTTTTTGATTGGTCAGATTTGAGCCTTTGGCTCAAATCTGACCAATCAAAAGCTTGAGAACTCAAATCTGACCAATCAAAAGCTTGAGAACGAAACTCAGACTCAACTAAAAGCTTTATAAGCATGGACCCCGATGAGGTACCGAATTACTCGGCATCTCGTCTATTTCCAAACTGTTTGCAAAGGTAATCATGGATACGCCGGCAGTAGGCTACATCTTAACCCTTTCGCTGCCAAACTCTGTCGTCTGCTAACTTTGTCATCTGCTACAAATTTTCATTCTTTTGATTTTCTTCATTTTTGTTTCAAAAACATAGTAACAGTAACAAACAGTTTAGAGTTACTCGGCGTCTCATCTGGATCCAAACTGTTTGCATAGGTAATCACAGATCAGGTGTAATAATGGTTGTTATGGCCATATCGCAATAGACACATAATGACCCGTTCTGATTTGTAAACGTTTTTCAAGACGCGGTCAATTTTATTTACCCGCATGTCTACCGTGATTTGTCCGTAAACATTGCTTGAACTGTTTATTCGCTGCCAAATATTCTCTACTGCAAAACCGGTCGTCTGATGCAATTTTTTCCTACTTTTCTTTCAAAAACTTGACCAAAGTAACAATCAGTTTTGGAATCTGGTGAGGAGACTAGTAAACAACAGATATGCCGCCAAGACAGTTAAAAAGATAGTATTTTAATTAATACGCGACCCACGGGATATTATTCATGAATTGTTTGCTTTTATAAATATATGACAATAAACTAAAATTGGTTTCAATAAGGTAGTTTTATTTTTTTATTTTTTTTGCAATATGTTGATTTTAGACCTTAGGCCTTAGGCCATTCTATCATATGTATATTAGTTCCGTGAACATTTTTGCTAATCCCTTTTCATATTGAATATTCACATTAGAAAGTATAACATCTTAGATGTTAGTTTGTTTTATTTTATTGCAGCAAATACAATTAGGTTAATCTGCAATGACACTCTTTAAAACAGAGAAACATTATCGAAGTGGTTTCACAAAATGACTTTAACAGAGGCGTCAAAATGCGTCAATATGAGGGAATGGGTTAACACATTTGCAAACAGAGTACACCAATATCAGACGGCTAATGCAGGGTCTACCTTTGATTGCTTATGATATAGATCTGATTCTGCAGTTTTTGTCAAAACAAAACAAATCACTTAAAAATTACATCATAAACATTCAGCTAATAAATATGCATGATGTCATTATTTTTATATGAATTATGACCAGAGAAAAGGGTTAGTAAATAATAATATACTATCAAATTATAATTTATATTCATTATAACGTTTTATTAGGAAATGATGACGTGACCCTGGCCATCTGTTCATAGGAAAAGACAGTTTGAATTATTTGTCAACTTCCAATTGAAAACTGACATGTGGCGTGTCATTGCGTTCAGTAATAGATTGGCTAGAAACAACTAGTCGGTATTGTATTCCTCGCATGATTAAGTAGTTGAGTCGATGCGAACCTTTCTTGATGAATGTTCATGCAATAATCTGCCAGTTGTGAATATGTATTAATATATCAAGGTATTAACTTCAATTGTAACATATTGTCTGCGCATTGAAAACAGTATTAATTCATGTTTTAATATGCTAGTATAAGTACAGAGATCAGGTCCTCATCCAAAGCAAACCATTGGCCTACTTTGCGTATTAATGCATCAAACGGTTGGGTTATTAAGTACAAAGTGAATGCAGAAAATTCGAATTTGATCACCTTGCACTGTCATAAGTGACTAACATCTCGTGGTAAATTAGTGCTCATCAATGGGATGGGTGCTTAAAGATGCAGGGTCATGTAGTGCAGCGGAGATTAATTGAACTCAAGTTACAAATATCAGATTTTTTATTTCGTTCAAGCATTCATGAAAGTTAGTAATTTACTCAGCACATTGTACATTGGGGTGCAGCTGTCATTTAGGATGAAAGGATACATTGTTGTGAGTGATGTCAAATGACAAACAAGGCAGGCTCTGACCAGATAATCACTTTAGGGGCACTCTCATCTTGGTCTACATCATTTGAAAATATGATGAATGTGAATAAGAATAGTGTATTATGTAGATGTGTAAATAAATGTTATATGTGCGGATGCATATATGAGTGTAGGGTGCAGTAAAACGCGATACGTCGAACTTTTAGTAATGATGAATTGTTGCCTTTTTAGGCAAGTTGCATGTGTCTTTGTTCCTGTCTAGTAAGGGTAACTATTTATATATATAACACTAGTATTTTAGATGACTTCTAATATAGTACGTCATAAAGCAAGCTAGTTTCACGCATTCTAATTTTCCAAATCTAAGCAACATGACCTGCACAACATATAATCAACAAGGATCAATTAGTGTATCAAAATTATCCTACGTAGTGATAAAAACATCGGTTAAGTACGCATTCCGTGATTATAGATGGGTTTACTTAAAAAATAGATGAATTGGCTTAGCGCGAACAATGTGCAACTGATGGACCTGCTTATTTATATACTGATGTATGTACTAGTACCGTCTTGCTTCGTTTAAGTTTTGTTTCAACCGTGTTTCCTTTCCAGAGTTTGTTTCCTCTGAATTGTTTGAGGGAAAAATAATGCTTTGATTCCTTATAGTCGAAATCTGTTTCGGAAAGAAAATGTAAATGTGACCTATTTGAGCATGTCCTTGACGTTGCGGACGGTGTTTCGGATAGGTTTGATCTATTGGTGTAATGGTTATATGCTATACAGTTGAACCTGTCTTCAGTGGCCATCGAAAACATGTATTTTTATTGATCTGTAACGCAGGTGGTAGTTTAATTTAGGTCAAATAAAATACAGAAAGCTTCGATAGGAATTTTCTGCATTACTTGTGCCACCTGCCTTTTAACACTCTTATGTTCAATAAATGATCGGATGCTTAGGACATGCTATGTTGTATTAGGCAAGACATTCAGCATCTAGTACATGTACATGTACATCAAACAAATATATATATATAACTCAGCATAGCTGTTTGTCCTATTAAGCATATTCACAGAGACCTTCATTTGAATCAAATTGAATTGTTTTCATTTAACCCTTTCCCTTATGTAAGCGCATTGTGGCGCATCGCAAGCAGAGAAGACCCAGATCAGACGGCTCCTATAGGAGCCTTCTGGTCAGGGTCTGCTCTGTTTGCTTATGGTATAATATAGATATGATTCTATAGCTTCTGTCTGAGGCAAAATGTCCTGTGTCCATGTGCAATTATAAAAAATAAATCTGATTAATATCCATGACGTCATTCCTTCTTACAACAGGGAAATGGTTAGATCTAAAGTTTTAAATGACTTTGTACTTCTGATTGACTAGCACCACAATACCTGATATTATATCAAAGTGTAGTATGATTTAGTCAGCAAAGGCATACAGACATAGATGATCAATCTGTCTAACACATGTTCGTTATTGTTATACCCCGTACATAAAGCTGCTGGGATATACAGTATTGCTGTACCGAATGCCATTCTGTTCTTGTGTATGATTAACAAACCACGCAGTAGAGACAAGACTGGACGTTTGCCCTAATCGAGTTTCTTATGCTTTATATCTCTTTGACTTGTTTTCCGAAATTTAGTTTTCCGAACACTTTCTGCAGTACTTTGAACAGTGACACTTTTTATCACAAGTTAGCTGTCCATACATATTTCTGCACTACCTGCAAACATTGAACTGAAATATGTGTATGAGTGCATAGTAGTGAGTTACAGATCAAGTTTGGATTTCATTTCTTTTTTTCAAAAGCGGCCTAACTCTTGGCCTTGTGAACATTCCGTTGTCTACTTCTAGATTTCCAAATATCATTTTACAGTTCTTGCACGTATGGAATTAGATGTGTGCGTTTTACTGTAAAGCTACATACTACATATCATATTTGACATATTTCCAAACGAATATTGTGAGGTTTTGTCCAGTTCACTCATACTACCTCAATAACTGATGTCAGCTTAATTTGATGTAAGGCAGAGCTCACGATAAAATGCGTAAATTAGAATATTTTCAAGTATAGCTTCTTTATTTCTCCACCAAACCCTATGCTGTGACCACTCTTTAGAATTGTCTCTTCGGGGCAATTCTAAAGAGTGGTCACAACAAAGGGTTTGATGGAGAAATTACGATTTTAGTATATGAGTACGCCCCGTTATCGGCAGCTCTGGTAAGGATAACAGGTCTTTGACTGAACCAGTTTAACTATAACTCTTACGAAAACGGCATACCGTACCCATTCGTTTCGTATAATTCATTTACGTTCACGAAAATTACCAATAAAACACCATGAAATAATACGAACAGTAATTGTCTGTGTTGCTGATTGAATACAGGCTGGGATGTATGATGCATGAGTTATTTCTAGTATGTATCCGTGATATGTCCAGGCCAGGAACAGAATATTATCATCATACATCTTATGATTTTCTAGGTTAACCCTTTCCTCCATACATAGTTCGCCTTTCTACGCATCTGTAAACATCATATCTTGAAACCATTGTGATAAACAGAGCATTTGCTCATATAAGATATTTTGTTAAATCATACAATTCACAAACAATTAAAAATGTAGAAAATGTAGATATTTAACTTATTAGAAACTATTTAGAGCTATTCAAAGTTTGGAACTGTAATAGTTAGAGCTTAAACCTGGATACAATGGATACATTACTTAAATGACCACTTGTATACTTAATGCGTATGCTGCTAGACGACTGGCTTCAACTAGTGAATAAACAGTCGAGTTAGTAGCAAGCTCAGCCCTATTGAGCTAAACTATACAGAGGTATGACTCGTATTAGTCTCTCTCTCTCTCTCTCTCTCTCTCTCTCTCTCTCTCTCTGTCTGTCTGTCTGTCTGTCTGTCTGTCTGTCTGTCTGTCTGTCTCTCTCTCTCTCTCTCTCTCTCTCTCTCTCTCTCTCTCTCTCTCTCTCTCTCAATCTCGCCCTCTCAAAAATACCCCGAACCTCTTTTATCTGTGCGCCTCTCTCATTTTGGCCATTTTGGACCGGAATATACAGAAATATGTCTAACATTACAGTCGCTCGGTCAAAGTATTCATGCAAATACAATTTCCCCTGTCTATTTTCAATTCTACATTTCTGTCTCAATTGTGTTTAATTGATACCCATGTATTTAATACTCAGCAAATATCGAGTTTCAATCGCTACACAATCACTGATGTTGCATGATAGTGCGCGCTATGGCTGTTGCCAGGTTGTAATCCTTTGGATTGTAGACAAGCAAGTTGCAATGATACGCCATAAATACTTGGTAATTGTATTGGTTAAACTATATCTTCATAATTGGTTAATGACATATTCTTTATTGTAAATGTTGATTATTATTAAAGTGACTACATAGGAGAAGACACACGTTTGGGATCCACTTGGACCCAAGTCAACTTTACTGGAAAGCACGCAAATTACCACACACAGCTAGCTGTTCATTCTATATTTAAAATTTAAACATGTTGTGGTAATAATGTCTAAGACGGACAAATCCAATGCTTGAGCAGAAAATATACAACACAAAATATAGGCTTCGGGTCCGTTTACGCCCAAAACCCCTTGATGAGGTTTTAGCAATATGCACGTTTTATACTAAACGCCCGCGCATTTAATCTCACCATAATTACATGACCCTATATTTGTGGCTGCTCACATTTGCTGCTAAACATACATCAATGGGCCTGATGGTAGCATGATAATAAATAAAGCTTCAGCAGGAATGCCCGTAAAATTGAATGCAGTAAGCTCTCCCTTTAACACCAAGTGAATAAACATTGATCGATACAAACGAGTGGTGCTTTAATGCAATATGGCAATGACGCAACACATATGTTAGGAACCTTTCGCAATAACTTTTGTTACATATTGTAACTTTTTTAAGCAGTCACGTAGGCAGTCAGGGCCCATACATAGACACATTGTACAGAGTAAACATTTGTGTCATGGATTCAAATGCAATGTTTACATGTGTGTACAAGCGTTTTATATTTATTTTTATATTTACAATTATCGTATAAGCAAATGGAAATATGTATGCACAGAGCAACAAATGAAGATGCGTTCTCAAAATACTAAACTCGTCCTTTCTCGACCAAACCCTATGTTGTGATCACTGTTTAGAATCGTCTCGATTTTAAAAAATGGACGAAACATAGGATATGGTGGAGTAATAAAGAAGTTCTTTTCTTTGAATTTACGCATCTTTCCTGGACCTCGGTATACTTATCGGCTGCTGATGTGAAGGATAATTAACCCTTCGCTTGCTATTCACGTCAATATACCTACCTGTAAATAGTGAAGACCCAGATGAGACAGCTCCAGCAGGAGCTGTCTCATCAGGGTCTGCACTATTTACAAGTTGATTGTGCAACCATTGCACTCCACCGCAGTGATTGCACAGTGAAATACTTGTTCACAGTGAAGATATATGTAATTATACAACAGGGCATGGGTAAAGAAGGAGGAACGTATTTTAAAATTCAGCAAGCGAAGGGTTAATTGTTACATAAAAAAGTCTGCAATCCTAATCGAATTCCCATATATTTACAAAAACATTTTAGTACGTATTTGAACAAATTTACTGAAAAGGAGCATTTACTAGCAGAACGGAAAGTACTAGAACTGTGTAGTTTTGAAACCATTGTGATAAATAGAGCATTAGCTCATATGGAGCAACTGCTCTATTTATCATAATAATTTCAAAAAGGGACTTTACAGAACCACCAAAAGGCGTCAATATAAGGGAGCGGGTTAATGAATGGCAAAAGCTATACAGAAAACGTATATAGGAACTTTCTGCAGACACCTGTTTTAAAAGACATCCATGAGTATTAACTGAGTGGTGTTTCAGAGGGATTCTGCAGTATATTGAAGTATTGGCATTCGGACATAGCAAAGTACATGTATATCACATAACTCCTGAACAGTGCTTACAATGATTACCTATATCTTATGTAAGTCCACACAGTACAATGCGAAAGATATCGAGACAGTTGTTCGTCTGTTGAACGCATTTTGATTTCCTATCTATGGAAAAAAGTGGTCAGACAAAATATTATTCAAATAGCCCCATTAAGACTATTGTCAGTTTATGGTTCAAAATTACCCAGTCAGATAACATCTAGAGATATATGAATATAAATAAAGAAAGTTATTCTCTAGTTTGCAAAGGCGATTAGTATGAAAACCTTGGATATGTAATTTAGATGTCAAAATTCTTTTACCATTCGAGATAGCCTAGACATGTCTTATTAACCCATTCCCGCATATAGACGCCTTTTGACGCTTCTGTTAAAGTCACTTTGTAAAGCCATTGTGATAAATAAAGCATTTGCTCCATAGGAGCAAATGCTCTATTTATCACAATGGTTTCAACACTACACAATTCTAACAAAATTCCTTTTCAGTAGTTAATGCTCATTTTCGGTAGATTTCTTCAAAAAGGTTGGATCTAAAAATAACCTATCCGGAAATGGGTTAATTTGATTTCCCAAAAACAATGGTCACTTATTTATTTAGTATAAATCAGTAAAAGAAGTGCGTTAATATGTACATTGATATATGTTTCTTTAGTAGCAATGATGATGTATCCATAGGTTGAAGTTGTCCCCATTTCGAATTGTAATTTCTGTTGAATATAGCTTATGAATAAAAAAAAAACTGGATAAAGCGACCACACTATTTATTAATATGTAAATGCCGATATGTGCTTTATGCAGGACTACTTAAATGCACAACGTTCATATAAGAGCTTTTTTCTATAAAGTTTGCGCTGCATTAATCTGCCAAATGCTTTAAAAATCCAGAATAAGAATTATTGAGAGTGGTGCTATTAGCGACACTTTATTGTACATGTATATTAATGTTTGTTTGTCGATAATGAATTGGATGCACGGGTGGAAGTTATTGCTATTTGGGATTGACAGCTGAAGTATATATGGTTTGTTGCATATATAATTACTGAGCTAAATGCAGTATTAAAGTTTTTGCGTTTTGTTAATACACTATTTTAAAACATAATCTAATCAATATTCACGACGTCATTATTTCGTACACAACTATTCATGGAATAAAGGGTTTACACTAATCGCACTTAACATTTGCACACAACTTTAATCCATACGAAACGCCGTATAACACTATAATCAATAGGTTCTCGAAAGTGTGATAGATCGGCAATATTTAAAATTGCACAACTTGTAACCTTGAGTAGTCGTTAGTTCTGTTTGCAATAGGGTTGGAGTTAATCATTCCCTTCATATAAACGTAGTTTCACGCATTTGCAAACATAGTAGACCAAGATCAAACGGCTGTTACAGGAGCCATCTGATCCGGATCTGTTCTGTTTGCTAATGTAATTTGAAATATCGGTTTCTTTACTTTCTAAAACGGCTACAATGTTCTACTTTCCATATTCCCTTATAACTACTTTTTAATGAACATTCAGTAGGTATTGAAATTTGGAATAAAAACAGAACATGGAAAGAGTTAAGGTATAAACACAATCGCACTTTACCTAAATCACCAATAACCGTTTCTTATGTATTAAGCTCTTGCACATGAAACAAATTGGCTTAATACTCTGCATGTAAGAGACGTTTTGAATTGTGCTTATTACTGTCATGTATTAAAGTAGTTGGAAAGTATTTGACTGGAGAGAATATTCACCTCCTTGCGAGTGGAAGCATATGAACTTATAATTTACTTGTGTGTTTCGATTCTTTGTTCAGTAATCATATATAGCTGACAAAAGACAACAACTTTGTGATAGTGAAAATGTTTTACCAATCTTTAGTTGTTATATGTGACGAGGAAGTTGTCTTTGACACAGTCACTACTGTTTGGTGGGCAAGATAAGTATAGGTACACAGTAGAACCTGTCTTAAGCTGGCATTTATTATTAAACATAGTTGTGTTAAAAATTATGTGGTTGCTTAACGTTGGGCAAAGGTAATGCAGCAAGCTCCTATAATTAATCTACTACCTGCCTCACAGATCCATAATTAGAAATATAGTTGATGGTCGCTTAAGACAGGTTCTACTGCACATATTCAACGCCGACACAAAACAGTTTAGGCTGTTTCGAACATTTCGTGTGACAGCTTTCAATTCTCCATTCTTGCTCGTGTAATATGATATTTCGCATTAACAATCGAAATAGGTGTTGCCGTTAACTCTTTCGCTACCAAATATTGCCATCTGCAAAATATTTCGTCTGCCACAAGTTTCGTTAAGTGTCTCATACTTCTGTTTTTTTAAACAAACAGTTTGGGTCCTGACGACGCCTAGAGTTACTCGGCGTCTCATCTGGATCCAAGCTATTTGCACATGTAATCACGGAGTGGACATTAGCAGCGAAATGGTTAAACACGTGGTATGCTATGTTATGCGCTAATGAGGTCCGTTTATTGTTGTTGTTTAATATGGAATGAACGTTATGTAGAAAGCTTCACTGGGAGCTCCATGCGTTACTTTCACACTGAATTAAGCTACCATCTGTCTTATAGACTGTATTGCTACTAATTTGAACGTCCGATTTAGGGGTCGCATCTGTAAATGCCTCTGCTAACAGTTTGGATCGACTTGGATGAAGTGCCAAGTAACTCAACATCTCATCAGGATCCAAACTGTTTGCTACTGCTGCAATCTGTTTTGAAACTTAAACTAACAAACGTTGTAGTAGACGACATATTGTATTGGCAATTATGGACAAACGCAAATAAACACTTGTCATGAGAAACATATTAATATGTGCATGTTATATTATATCAGTGGCCTAAATATTTTTAATTGGAAGCCATAAATATCAAATATTTGCAATATCCCGTGCACATGTTTCGAATAAACTAGCAGACACGACAAACAGAATTCTCGATATTACATGTCAACCCTTCTCTCGCTTTGACAATATGTTGTCTCCCCAACAATGGATCTGATGCAAATTTGATCACCTTCGTTTCGATTAATATTTTAAGGTCTGTGCTATGACCAGGCATCCTACCCGGACCTCTGAAGACGGATCAGTTCTAGGTTTAGCGTGGGAAGGGGTAAATTTGTTGAGCATGCTAGTTTATTGTATTTATGCCATTTAAAAATCTACCCAGTACTCAGTGTATAATATTTCCGCAGGCATGAAATAGCGAAAGACTGTGAACTCGTTAGAAACTGACAAACTTTATGCTGCTATCTGCGACCTGAATCACATTTGCCAACAGTTTGGTTCCAGACGAGACACTTTCTCAAACGCTTGATCAAATGGGAAATAGCCACAGAGCACCAGGGTCCATGCTTATAAAGCTTTTTAGTTGAGTCTGAGTTCGTTCTCAAGCTTTTGATTGGTCAGATTTGAGTTCTCAAGCTTTTGATCGGTCCGATTTGAGCCAAACTTGAGAACGAACTCAGTCTCGTCTAAAGGTTTTATAAGCATGGACCCTGATCTACATTAGAACAAGCATTATTGTTTCAGAGTAGGGTAAATGTTACGTGACAATGCTATCAGTGTACTGATGGAAACATGTGCTTTCTATCGTATATAGGAGACCAGTGCAATGCATTCCGAATCCAACTTAAAAAAGCGACCGCCTTTTACGGTGCATCATTGACAAAACGTTTATTACGTTGATAAGGTAAAATGTCGCAACAAATTGTTATACTTTCGGTTTTAACTTTTAGTGGACTCTGTCCTCGTAAGTCACGTGTGTTCGAATTGTCAGTGCTCGCTCTATTTTTAGTAGTTGTTTATTTCACGTCATCGTTCTTTAATCGGATTGGTTGTTTCAATTCTCGTTGCCTCTTCTCGTGGTCTCGTTCGTGGTCACGTGGTATAACATCAGCTGTTCGCGGTGATTTGTGGCATTTACGTTCTGACAGAATTGAAGTTGGCTTGTGGAAAGCTTCTGGAGAAGTGGTACTAAATATTGGTATGTACTTGTGAAATTAGTGTTATTCTTCGTGCTGTAAGCTGACCGTTTCGAAACTGTGCTTTTGAGAAGTAATATTGCGTTTCGAAGTAACTGTAATTAGTTTCCGTGGTTTCAAATTAGCAGCCTTCTTCGCTCAACACCTTTTTGGTAGCTAACATGTTCACTAATACTTATGCATGTTTCTTACAGCACGTGGTACTGCACTGCATTGCCTGGGCGAATGAATGAGGTTGACAGCATTTGGTTCCATAAACTGGTAAGAGAAATGGTAAGCTAGACATTAGTACTGCTAGTCTTAGGTTAAATAGTTTCAGCAACATTGGAGACTGACTTTGATATTAAGTGTTAGGGATAGAGCCACTAGAACAGATAAGGACAGAGAGACACTATTTTATTAACAATGTAGCTTTATAAGCATTTACAGCTACATGCAAACAGTATAATAACTTAATTGAATACTGTATATGTATATGTTAATTCATTGATATTGTATCCTGTGTATGATAATTGCATTATATAGAATGTATTACTGAAAGTCTTCTACGACTTTGTGTCATTTCAGGATGCGTTGTTTTGCCGTGTATATGTACTGCTGTACCTGAACCTGAATAAAATCTCACTGTTCCGAACCCTAGCCGTTATCGTGTTTTCCACCCTTTATGCTCTGGGTCAAGCACTAGGCAATATAAGCAATAAATACTTATTGCACCAGATGTGCTTCTATTTAATTAGCAATTATTGCGATTATTTTCAAGCAGTCCTGAGATCATTATCATGTAGCAAACCTAATTGATTTTTTAAGTTCAAAGCAGGCTGGAAAATAAATACCACATATAGGAATTGTATCAAATTTAAGACAACATTAATAACAAATCTAAGACAAAATATAAAAGATGAAACTCTCTGTGAGAAAAAATATTAATTGCATTGAGTTTTGGAATCGTCTCTTCTGAAGAGTCATCACAGGACCGGGATTGGTTTAAAATGACGAATTTTAATACGCCCCCTTATCAATATCCATGACTGTCAATATTCCTAGACTGTCACCCTGAATTAAGTAGCCACCGCCTAAATGTACCTACATTATTCTCTACTAGATTTCCGTTTTAAAGGTGTTTACTGTACCCGCATTTGGCAAGCACGTGTAGACAGTATTAATCAGTCAGAGCAGACTTTCATTCAAAAAATAACTTACAGGGCATGTTTCGTGCCGTCACGAATTTGACAAGCTGACTCGAAACCCTACATAACTCCCAGATCTATGTCATCTTATGAAAGGAAAATAATATTTAACAAAATGAATGATGTACAAGCTTCTAGTATATTTTGTAAAAAAAAAAAAAAGCTTCAGAAGCTTCTTATATTAATATCGGTTGGTAAAATAGAATTTACGTTTGCTTTGATTTAGAAACTTTCAACAAACTGTGCAAACCCCGATCACGTGGCACATTCAGGGATAATCTATTTTTATTATTTTCCATTGATTGGATCGCAGTAGTAACTGATTTGAATTAACCCTGTATGTGTTATCCATATTAATTTACCCTTATGATGCTCTATGCTCTTAATCTAGCATATCCATGTTTCATAAACAGCGAAACATGAAAACACTTGCAATCCGAATCGGTGTTTTTAATACTTATGATCAAGTTTAATCAACATCTGATCACAGCCGAAACAAATATATGTTTTAACCCTTTGTCTCTTATGATGCCTTTGCAAGCAGGGCATACTCAGATCAGACGGTTCCTTGTAGGAGCCGTGTGATCAGGGTTTGCTTTGTGTGTTTATTGAGTTATATGGATAGGAGTCTACAGTGTATATGATGGTCAAACAACCTTGTGTTCATATACCATTATAACAACTCATGTAATTAATTTTCATATTGTCATTATTTCTTAAATAAATATTCATTACTGAAAGGATGGACTGAGAGAAAATCCAAACCAGCAATCACATTGTTTTTCAAAGTGAAAGATGTGCATTGCATATATTGCATGCGTTTCTTGGCAATCCATTTACAATGAGTATTGTGTTACGTAAAACGCCTACCTTTAAGAAATCGTATTATACGTTTCCCGGGGAATCTATTTGATACAATTATAGACAATATTGCCTAAAATAAATGCTATTACGAATAATATATTTAAATAAAGACAAAGGACTGCGAAATTACATGCATTGTTAAACTGTTGGGTTGCATCATTGATTTTCTCTTCATGCACATCGTAGAAATGTGCTCTTACTGCAGTATCTGGATACACTAGACAAGTTCATTGATTTCTTGAAGCAGCTTACTATTGATATACAAATTTTATTTGTTGAAATTATTAAAAGGAATGCATTATTTTATGAAAGAATTATTAGAAAACGAAAGAGTTATAAACGAAATAAAAGTAAATAATGAAAAAGTAAATGCAAGACAGTTTAAGATAATTTAATGTTTGAAAAGGTAAGTCTTCCGGAAATGATATTATAGTAAATGTGTTTTGCAACAACGTAAGTAGTTTGTCTCAGCAAGCAAACCATAGCCGCAATGTGATTGTAAAATGAAGAACTAAGTACGAAATAATTAATATACACTGAAAAATAAGTTCAATACATGTATATAACTAATAAAGGATAAAGACAATATGCATTACTGGACCGCATGTGTGCGCTTCATTTAACGCAACATATAATCTTGAATTTTAACGAGAATAGTAAGCTGAATAAAAAAGATACAACCATTCCCTCTGCATAAAATGTGATACGGATAATTGTGAATAGGTATAGGGCTATGACTCTTTTAAATTGATATTTATCGGTGCGTCGAATAATAATGTGATATGTTGTTTCTAATGCCCAATGTGGTCTTAGATCTGCTGTTGACGCATGTGCCACCGTTTGTACTCAGCAAGAATAAGCGCCGAACTTTTGATAGTGTTGAAATAGAAATACGGTTTAATAATGGCAAAGCAACATAGGTGCAAAAAGCAAACCTGGACTTATATCTGGTGCCTTCTTTTAAATTATATAAAAGCCGTTATAGGAACACAGCTGACTATCAGAGCATTCAGTAATACAACCACTGATTCAATGCATAGTAGAACTGGTCTTAATCGACCATCCAATAACAGAATAGAACAGAATTTTATCGACGATTTATGCAAAATACATCGTCGTGTTTACATATAGTGCATACATTGATCGCAATTACGTACTGCACAGGGCAACGGATACGTAGATCTAGCTGACATAAACAAAAGCATATGATTGCAATCAGTAAAATTATATAGAAGAAGAAGAGCATAGTATGATTATTGAACATTTAAAAGTGTGTTTCTGAAAGACACAGCTCCTTTAATATATTTTAATCACTTTGTCAATATATTTCTCTTTTGAGATTTGAGAATTTAGTAATTCAATAAAGTTATACAAAACATTTTTCTCTAGTGTATCTTACGCAATTCAATAAAGCTGGGAAATACACATATAACATTGTATTTATATTCTAAATTAAAAAGGTTACAACATTGATAACATCGCTGCTCACGTGGTATGAATCACCGAATGTCTCAGCCGACACAAATAAAACCTGTAATTGCGTGGTAGTATATCAAGACAATTCTCATAACAAACATCAGACTTATAATGCTCTAAGTACTGCACCTCTACCCCTTGTACACGCCCATTCTTGTTTAAGTGTGCCTATCACACTACCTTTCAACACATATGGATACAATGAGGGTCGACAAAATACTCTTCGTTAAAAGCATTCGGAAATTCATAATCACTTACTAATAGTATCTACTTGACATTTGTCACCCATGTTTTACAGCCCTTTTGCCATCCTACAAGCCATGTCTTTAACATGTTTAACTGTACACTAGTACTTTATTATTTTAAGGTAACGGGACACATATACCGGGAATCGACTTAGCTCGCTGTAAGCAGCTGCTGACCAGGTATTCGTTTAAATGTCTTTGGACCTATCATAGCCAAAACATTCTCATGCATATCCTAAAATAAAACCAATAACAGCATCACATATACCAAAGTATCGTAGGTTTTAGATAAATGTGTTCACAATTATACAATTAACTATTCAGTGCTTTTAGCACAAGCAAATGTTCTTGCAAATGTCCTCTTCAAAGATATAATAACTAGCTTCCTGATACATATCACGTATAACTCTAAGCACTCTACCTTGTGTACAAAGTTTGTACATTTTTAACCTCAACATGTTCCTATATATACTAGGATACCAATACCATATCAAGAAATACTACGTATAATCTTTTATATTTATTAATATATGTCTGTATAGTCCGAAGATTGATATGTTCTAAATAATTTATTCAATTCAGACGCGTTTGCTATACGACCAGAGTGAAAGTTATCAGTACTATTCCAATTACAGTTTAACTCATTGCCACATTTGTTTTAACCACACGAAAACCGCAACGGGTTATGGTCACTCCATTCATGTATAGAATCGATGCCTACACCCTTTATCAATGCAAGATTACGCTTATGAGAGAATAAATAGTCCACAGCCGAGGCGATACATAGGTGTTCTTACACGTGTTGCCTATGTACTCTTAGACTATAGATTACAATGCGTAAACGTCGGTTTGCACAAA
The DNA here is from genome assembly GCA_963576725.1 of Azorinus chamasolen. NCBI lineage: Eukaryota > Metazoa > Mollusca > Bivalvia > Cardiida > Solecurtidae > Azorinus > Azorinus chamasolen. The sequence goes on from OY755237.1 coordinate 62,029,685, forward strand.
TCAATCAATTTTACACCATGACCATTACTGATCTTATGAGCAGAGGTCCGACAGGAGCCTGTTACAAAAACAGTCCTTAATTCATCAAGTTTAGATACAGTCTAACCTCGGTATATTGATCTCGCTAAGCTAGATTCTAGTTTATTTCGATATTTGTTTGGTCTCAAATAGTTGATTTTATTTCTATATGGATAAGCAGAGTACATCTCAAAGGATTCGCCTCGAACATTGTATATATCAAGGTAAGAGATCTGGTCCGCCGAGGTATATGTCCTTCCGTTTTATTTGTCCAATATCAACATGCATACAGGTGCCAGGTGTCAATCACTTAACATCAAAGAATACCTACCAATGCTCTGTCACAGGTTTTATCGATGTTTGTAAATTTGCAAGAAGTTGTCGGCATCTTATGTATATGTTGCACAGATTATGTGCTGCATGATGTACCGTTTAGGTTGGATATGTTTAATGTCATTTGTTTGTTGTTTAACCTTTAGCCTGATGATCAAATTATTTCACCGATAGTTTACAAACTGCATTTGGAAAACGCAAACTACAATCAGTTTGTCAACCCAAATCAGGGTGTCAAGCACTTTGGATCCTGATGAGACACCGAGTTACACGGCGTCTCGCCTGGATCCAAACTATTTGCAAAGGTAAGCAGCTTGATAAAGGTTAATGTGTAAGTGTCATATTGCAAATACATGTACAAACATACATGAAAATTAAACCACGAATCCCAATTCTTCCGATAGGCTATCCTTTTGGCACTATCTTTCTTCGCAATAACCTCATTCCGAAACTTTTAGACATCTTAGAATAAGTACCTTCTCAAGAATTCCACTTCTTTCGAACAGAGTCCCTGGCTTTAGATAAAACACACTTAGCACGTATATGCCTGACTCTGCCTTGTTGCTTCTGTACAAACATTCGAATCCCATAATAGCTGCTTGTATTGTCTTGTGCAGTTTTAGTCTCTCAGTGTTCTCCTAATCAACTGAGGCTCTTCGTCGACACCATCTATGATGTTTGTGAGGACATGAAACGAGATACAATAGAGCATGTATTTTGAAATCGCTAGATTAACCAGGGTCCATGCTTATAAAGCTTTTACTTGAGTCTGAGTTTCGTTCTCAAGCTTTTGATTGGTCAGATTTGAGTTCTCAAGCGTTTGATTGGTCAGATTTGAGCCAAAGGCTCAAATCTGACCAATCAAATACTTGAGAACGATCTCAGACTCAACTAAAAGTTTTATAAGCATGGACCCAGACTGTCATATCATTAATATTAAACCGTTCGGCTATACAGCCAATATTGATGATGCAAAATAGATGTATACTTGCTTTAATAAAAATATACGTTTTGCAGTGCAAACGAAAACATGAACGGCCTACATTATTTTGTCTTAACAGGTGAATGTTTTTAAATATGCTATGCAAAGTATCCGTAGACAATAGAGTAAAGAACTACATAACAATTGGGAATATATAATCAGTTTTATTTGAAAACAAAATATCTTTTTAAAATAATCGATTTTCTGATTTTGTCAGTGTAATGAGCATAAATCATATATTTAACATGCTATTTTAATTTGTCAATTGCGTTTCCATATAGTCAGTAAATGAAAACTAGATTGTATAAAGCTGGTCACATCATTTATCTTTTATAGTTAAAAATATACAGGATAACTGTTTAATACGATATATAATTATTTGAAGCAAAAGCCGGGACTTCATTTTATATATTCATACTGTATTTTTTGTCTATAAGATGAGGATAGAGATTATCCTCCGACCTTCAGACAACGAATCAATAACAAAACATATACAGTGAAACGCCGCTAATGCGACCACCTAAAAGAGGTATAATTATGGGTGATATATGCAGATGGTAGCTTAATGCAGAACAAAAGTAATGCAGAAAGCTCCTAGAGGAGCTTTCTGCATTACTTTTGCCATGCATCAAGCACCCAGCTGTTTATAAAAACACCCATGTCGATTCATTAAGTGGTCGCATTAGAGGTGTTCTACTGTAATTACTGATATAAACGATAACTGCTTAGAACGAAACCATCCACTATGTGAAGCACTATGTCAGACATACAGCATCTGCAGATACATGTACAATAAAGTCTTGTCTTGCTAATACGACCACTCAAAAGAAGTGATATTTTGGGGTTTTAAAACAAGTGGCAGTTTAAATGCAGTACAACAGTTATGCAGAAATCTCCTATATGAATTGTCTGCATTACATTTCCCCTGCATTAAGCAACCACCTGCTTTTACTGTTTCCAATGTTTATAAATTACGTAGTCGCATTAGCTATACTCTATACTGTATTATTTGTTAATCCCGATCCTGTGCGACTTGACTACAGTAAAACCTTTCTAAACTGGAATTCTAGTAGAGAAGAATTTAGATACCTTTAGGCAGGTGACTGCTAAATGCAGAATGAATGTCATGCAGAAAGCTCATAGAGGAGCATGACTTTCACCCTGCATTAAGCTGCCACCCGTCTCCAAGACCGATATTTATTCCAAATTGAACGTCCTGTTTAGAGAGGTTTTACAGTATATATACAGTGACCTATCAGGTTAACGCCACAGTGGTATCCTGCAAAGAAACAATGTTCAACACACCAGCATTGTATACTGTCTGCAATACAATCCATTCTGGCTAAAGTGATCACGTGATTTATTAACATACGGGACTGTAAAACCAGATGGTTGCTTAATGCAGGGCAAACGTGATACATACAACTCCTATAGGAGCTTTCTGTATATTTTATGCCTGTATTAAGATACCAATTGTTTTAATAAATTAGATGTAGACGTATTTGGGTGATCGTGTTATCGTATGTCAAAATGCAGAACTGTTGCATACATAGTGACTTATCTCAGCAACATCCTTCTCAGTCAATGACTTTCTCTTGCTCTCTGTAGCAGTTGAATTATGAATACACCATATCCTATGAACATGTTAGTGATTAGTCACATCAAGGTAGGTCAATTTGAGACCATTAGGCTACTGATATGTACGAATTATTTTGATACTTACCAAACAAAACACCGACATACCAGAAAGTGCTCTCTCTCTTGACAACAACATTAAAAACAATTTTCAGTCCATTCAACGATAACGCTCACATTCTCGTCTGTTTTGAGTCCATGCACGTGGATGATACCACTAAAACTGTGCTTTCAGATGTCATTCATAACAACTGATTAAAAGCACAGACAGATGTAATTCATCTATCTTATCGACCATGCCGATATATTTTGTTTTCACAACCTCTTCGTCGGGAACCGTTACACACAACATTTCGGACATGCTATTGAATTTAATTGAGGCGGAAAGAATAGAAAGATATATATAAACATAACATTGATTAAAATATTTCATGCCATGGTTCGAAAGCATAGAAATATAGCTGTTTAATGTATTGGCGAAAACGTGATTCGTTTAAAGGTTATGCTTGTGGACGCCTCACACACAAATGCAAGCAATGTATTCAAACGCGATGTATGTGTAGGCTATGTGAAAGAGGCCATGTTAAAGCAGCACAAATGTTTATATTAATTGTATTAGCCCTTTCGGTGACAATTTTTTAATTGTAATCTGCGACTCAATTTTAAAATAGTTCGGTAACATAAGTAAACGGGAAAAATAAATGCAAATTTCAAAGGAACAAACCACTCATGTAGACTAAAAGTGTAGTTCCTTATTATACGCCGCCTTGAAAATGCGGTGTCTGATCTGGTACTGCACTATTTGTCGTGGTGAATTTTAGCGACACTGGCGGTGAAAGGGTTAAAATCCTTCATCTGTAACGTTTACATAATAAAACTATTATTATGTTAGTAATTGTATCTATTCGGGATAAGTTGGCTCGAGATGAAAGACTGAGAACAAATCGCTAAAACTCGATGTCCCTTTTGTCCTAACACTTGCCAAATAAACCCGAATAGATCAAAGTTCTTAACCTAATTATTCTAAAATGTCTCATACCACAATGGTGGGGTTACTCACATAGTATCTGAAACCGATTACTTATAATGGTTAGTTATTAATCATTATTATATCTCCTGATTTCTCGGTTGCATTCAACACATGTTAAGGTACATGCATGTGCATGGTAGTTTCATTACAATCTCTTCAATAAGAAATACACGTAATATTGATGCCAGTTTCTTTCCAAGTAGTTTCGGTAGGAAGAATATTAGTCATTATTGTGTTGTTTTTTTCATTTTGATTTGTCACTACAGAAAGACCTCGATAATTCGAAATGTCAGTGTGTAGAAAAATTGAGACTCATAGATGAACTATCTGCATGATTATCACCCTGCATTAAGTTGCGACCTGTCTTGGTGTGCGATTGTGATACGAATTTGAGTATTTGGATGATTGAAGTTTTACTGTACTTAAAAACAAATTATTACCGCTACAAATAGTTTGATTTAAACACCTTAAGTCATATTGAAGAGTTGATTATGGATCCCGATGTGTTCCTTAACCCTTTCCTCCATAAATACGCCTTTCTACGACTCTGTAATAATCACGTCTTGAAACCATTGTGATCAATAGAGCATTTGCTCCTATAGAAGCAAATGTTATATTAATCACAATGGTTTCAAACTACAAAATTCTAAAAATGTTATTCCACAAGCTTTTGAAAACGGTTGACGACAAAGTACTGTTTTATTTTAAAGCCACTATTTGAAATACAAAATCTAACAGGAAAACCCTTACAAACAGGAGTGTAAGTATAGAAGAATTTAAATATGTTCAGGCAGGTGCCTGATTAACGCAGGTTGAAAGTCATACAGACAACTCCCTCGGGAGCTTTCTGTAGGACTTTCACCCTACGTTAACCTGCCACCTGTTTTACACAATGCCATTGATACTAATTTGAATATCTGGAGTAGAGGATTTTACTGTACATACTAACATTACTATACTAGTTGTTACTAAACTGATACCACGGCACAATGTTTCTAACATAACTATTACCAATATGAATGCTGGAAACGATTTGACCGTCATTTGCAAACAGTGTAGACCCAAATCAGAGGCTGTTAGAGTATCATTCTAATCAAGGGTCTTTCAAACTCCTGTCCCAAGTGTCATATCCTTTCATACGGAATGAACTATATCTTAAAACAGTGGTGGACTATTCCATTTTGAAAAGTCCGCTTTGGAAAGGGTAACCTTCAAACGACCAAGTGGGGGTGATTTAGGACCCCAGCTGTGTGCATTTTTGCTAATTTTTGAAACTATCAATTGGAAAAGGATTTCATGCCATGAATTTGTCACACTATGTGTCCGCCACATATACATTTATTTTGACTTGAATCGATCCGCTGGTTTGGGGAGGATAACGGAACCTTTTCTGGGGTCACATTCTTAATTATTAAAGCTTACATTGAGGCATCGGTTATTATTGCATTGTACTGATCTGAAGTGAACCATAACTGATAGAAACAGGGGTAACACGATTTATAGCCCAACAAACACCCAGGCAGATACTAATAGCAAACAGCGATAATGAAAACAGCTCGGTTGATGGAAACAATTTGGATAATATTCGGTATGACCTACCCTCTTTCGAAGCCGAATCAGATACACTTGTCCATATACGGCATTCGTCTGGTATTATGCTTATTCTGTCACATGAAACATGTTTTCCTTCGGCGAACAGATTGGATTCATATGACACACCGAGTAAAACGACGTCTCCATCAGGTTCAAAGCTTTTCGACAGTTTCTCAAACGTTTGTTCGAAACAGAATAGTCCAATATGCACAATATCCAAATTGTATGAGATATTATGTTTTCACATTAGTGTAAGAAAGTTAAGTCCGCTTTAGATTGATCAAAAACGAGAAGTTAGTTGATATCAACGTCATACTTCGTCTTTTATTTGAATGTGTTGTAGCCTCATTCAAATATAACACATAACCACATAAACATTAACACAGTAGATACTCGCTATTGCGACCACGTGATTTATTAACACATGTGTCTCTAAAAGCAGGTCCTTGCTTAACCCCTTACCTCATAGGCTATTCTTAGATACAACCTATTTTGAATAAATCTACCGAAAAGGAGCATTAACTAGAGAAAAGGAAAATTTTAGAATTTTGTAGTTTGAAACAATTGTGATAAATAGAGCATTTGTTCCTATATGAGCTAATGCTCTATTTATTACAATGGTTTCACAAAGTGACTTTTACAGAGTCGTCAAAAGAGGGAATGGGTTAATGCAGGACACCTGTTGGAGTTTTGGCACATCTTTTGCCCTGTATTAAACTGTCACCCGTTTTAAAATTAACTTATTATCTATTTTCGCATTTAAGAACCTTTACTGTAGTATGTCAAGCAAACAACAAAGCAGCAATAATAAGCTTCAATGTTATTTACTGAAACAAATCCAGTCAGATAATCGAATATCGTTTGCTCTTCTTTGCGTCCCTCAACTCTGGTTGTACGAGGTTAAATACGTATCTTTCGATTTACAGCCTTATAAGCGGGACCAGAAATAACTGTTTAAAACATTTTTAAACATTTAGATTACGTAAGTCACATTGCAATATAAAAGACAGTAGCCTGTTAGAATCAGTCTGAAGGATAGATTAATTTGCCGCGTGACATACTGACCTTTTATCAAAACGTTTAACAAACATCTTATAATTACTGACTGAACAAGAATGTGGCTAAAAAATCAAATGGCGTCCATGTCGCTTTGTGGTGAGAGTAAATCATGATTATGACAGATGCACAGCAGACCGTAGGAAAGACATTTCCAAGTACATTAAGCTTGGATTTTACTGGCATGTTGCAATCTTTTTTTCACTTCATGCCAAGATTTCCCGGCTCCTGGCTAATCGCCACTGGTCTCCTAGACCTCATTATCACAGTTGTGCATGTCTGTGCTTCTGTTATGTGATTAGGGGTGAATTCAGTCAGTCTGATAAAAGTAAACCTGGAGATTTAAGAATGAATTGCCAGCGATATAAATAGTGAATTTCGTTTTACTGAAGAATCCAAATTCCGGTATGCAATCCGTAAACCAAGCCAACGTTGCACATTCCAGCGACAGCTTGCATAATAGAAGTGATAATCATTTGAAACTGTCGCTAGAAACATAGAAATCAAACGAATTTATCATACCATTTGTTTTACATTTCTATTTTTTCTGTTTACTATTTTTTGTTGTTGTTTATTGATTTTTTTATTTTCATTTATTTTATTATTACTTTTTTTTAGGGGGGGTGGGTAAAAATGTTTCGCTCGCGGAGGCCGACAAACACACAGCCTCAACACTTTGAGATTGAACTATTCATATAATGCACGAATTCACGCATGAAGAACATGTTTCGCATCTCATCAACATCAAATAGTTTATAATGTAAACATAGTTCAGACTACATACGTATGACGGTACAGGGTTGACATGTAGCAAGTTATTCATATTGTGGCAACGACACGAACATCCTATCAGGAAAGTTGATTATCTCATGACCACGCCACTTCTTACCTCATTGCGACGACTTCTTAAGTCACGGCCACGTTTGCTTACCTCATGGTTATGTCCTCTTATATTACGACTAGGATTTATTATCTTATGGTTAGGACTTCTTATCTCATAGCCGCGACTTCTTATCTCATGACCAAGAAATCAGCCAAGAAGTAATTAAAATCTTGTCGGAGTTTCGTCAAGATTATCTTAAAAAAAAAACCAATGAAAATAAATTAAAAGATGTATATTTTAACATACTAACATTTTAAATTTGAAATTCAAACACTAGTGTTATCTACATTATAATTAATCATTTGGATGGGACAACTTGGGCCATAATGCCAAGAGCTCTGTAATTCAGTCAAATATATACACAGTACCGTAAACACAGCATGTAGTTGGGCAGACACACTAAGCCAAATAGTGTAGACACATAAAAAGGGAAGATCGGTGTCCTCATACTAATTAGAATATGTACATACCATTATCTGTGTCCTCATACTAATTAGAATATGTACATACCATTATCTGTGTCCTCATACTAATTAGAATATGTACATACCATTATATGTGTCCTCATACTAATTAGAATATGTACATACCATTATCTGTGTCCTCATACTAATTAGAATATGTACATACCATTATCTGTGTCCTCATACTAATTAGAATATGTACATACCATTATCTGTGTCCTCATACTAATTAGAATATGTACATACCATTATATGTGTCCTCATACTAATTAGAATATGTACATACCATTATCTGTGTCCTCATACTAATTAGAATATGTACATACCATTATATGTGTCATCATACTAATTAGAATATGTACATACCATTATATGTGTCCTCATACTAATTAGAATATGTACATACCATTATCTGTGTCCTCATACTAATTAGAATATGTACATACCATTATCTGTGTCCTCATACTAATTAGAATATGTACATACCATTATCTGTGTCCTCATACTAATTAGAATATGTACATACCATTATATGTGTCCTCATACTAATTAGAATATGTACATACCATTATCTGTGTCCTCATACTAATTAGAATATGTACATACCATTATTCTGGCATTCCAGATAAAACAGTAATCCATCCGGATTAAGTTTAATCAACATTCTATAATTCGACCACCGGAATGATGTATATTTCTTGGTTTAACCCTTCGCTTGCTATTCACGTCAATATACCTACCTGTAAATAGTGACGACCCAGATGAGACAGCTCCTGCAGGAGCTGTCTCATCAGGGTATGCACTATTTAAAAGTTGATTGTGCAGCCAGTGCACTCCACAACAGTGATTGCACAGCGAAATACTTGTACACAGTGAAGATATGTGTAATTATATAACAGGGCATGGGTAAAGCAAGAAGGATAAATGTATTTAAAAATTCAGCACGAGAAGGGTTAAAAGGCAGGCGGTAGCATACTACAGGACGGAGGAGTTTTCTGGATGACTTTCTTTCTGAACTTCTGCTTTTACAGACACCTATATTTATTAATTATGTGGTCGCTTTAGATGGGTGTTACTGTATATGACCTCTATAAAATAAAATACGTTTCCCGTCCCAATAGTACGTTGGAAGAGGGAACTTGTTTGTTATATGGTATACAACACAACTTGTCTTAAGAGGACATCATAAAGAAATTCAATTATGGGTATGTAAAGCAGGTATTAACTTAATGCAGGTCAAAAGTAATTCAGTAAGCTCCTATAGGAGTTTTCTGCATTACTTGTAACCTGCGTCAAGCGACGGCCTGCTTTTCAAGACTGCCATTTTCAATAAATGAATGACCGCTTTGGAAAGGTTCTACTTATACATATCCATTCTTCATGTACGTACGTTATTGTTAGGGGTTGAACTGTAAACTGTTATGGTAACCCATCAATACTGTTTCTGATTTTAACCCTTTACTCCGTAAATACGCCTTTCTACGCCTTTACAAACAAAGTAGGCCCAGATCAGACGGTTCATTTTAGGTCTGCTCTGTTTGCTTATGCTGTAATATGGATATGATAATACAGTAACTGCCAAAACTTCCTCTGTCTATGTACTATTATAACTAATTCATCTAATTAATATTCATGGCGTCATTGTTTCTATCATGACTATTCATGGAGGAAAGGGTTAAATACGAATATTATGGTCACCTGGATATGGTTTTTACCCTGTTTAAAAGCTTAAACTAAGGTCTGGTCTGACTCTTGTAGCATAGGTTTGGCTGCGGGCAGTGAACTGACTGTGCACAAATCGCAAAAAAACAACAGCCGTGTATCTCCACCTGGCCCTGAGGTTATTGGATATCTGGATGAAGCCTGGGTTCATTTTCAAGTGGCTGAATGGTCAAATTTTGAGCTTTCTCAGAAGATTAGATAACAATGGGTATGTTTTACAAGGTTGGGTGTTTGTAGCACTAGTACAGTATATACTGCACACCTCACCTAGACCAATTCAATTTCGATTTACATTTACGCAATATTACAGTATGCTTTGACGTTGGTTTAGGTATTCCTATTTACATCGGGTATAGGATGTCCAGAAAAATTCGTTTTCATTTAGTGATCTTGTTATGGATCAGCGTGTTTGAAGTGATGTTAAACCCTTTCAGTACTAGCATCGTCGTCTGCTTGACACATTCGGGTCTGTTTCAAGTTTAAATCACGTGTTCAATTTCTGTATAAAACAATAAACAAAGTGTCAAACAGTTTTGATCCTACTGAGACGCGGAGTTACTCGTTGTCTCATCTAGATCCAAACAATTTGCATATGATATCACAGACCTGTCATCATTGCACTGAATGAGATTATGATGGATGGTGTATAATTATATTGTCATTGAAAGTATAATTGTCGATGGTGTTACCGAAGACATGTCCACTGTCGTGCGTCAACTAGAGATAGGTCATACAGGGTAAGACACTTGACCTGGTTCCCGTCTACAGTGTACGACTGAATTTATAGGGACTTCAAGCATACGACGGTCGCAACTGGAAGTGATATGTATTTCTTACGTACTAAGTTAGCTTTAACTGATTTAACTCTTTCCTCCATAAATACGCCTTTCTACACCTCTGTAAAAATCACCCGTTGAAACCATTGTGATAAAAAGATCATTTGCTCCTATAGGAGCAAATGCTCTTTTTATCACATTGGTCTCAAAGTATAAAATTCTAAAATAGCCTTTTCGCTTGTTAATGCTCCTTTTCGGTAGATTTATTCAAAGTGGTTGGATCTAAAAATATGTTTTGAGTGGCCATCAGAATAGGTCAAATTCCTTGTCAGTATGGTCTACTGTAGGCAGTTTATTTACGTCAGCACTTTTTACACTGTTTTCATTCTCATCCTCTAAAATGCTTACGAATGTTCAGGATCGACAAGCAGGTCGTCAACAGTCATATAAATATTATGTTGTGGACGGTGGAGATAGTGAGGCAAGGAACAAAGAACATTCTGATTAAGAGACTGATTTTCCATATTAGGCTCAATCACTAAATGACATGGTTTGAATTAGGAAAAGCATATTACTTCCGAATTCGCCGACGTGTGACGTCATGTAGCATACAATAGCAATGATGAATGCATAAGAAACAATAACACACATCGATCGCAACAATTGTGGTATACGAAATAGCATAGTATTGTACATTTGTATAGTGCCTGTCTGGGTTTCAATATTTTAAGATATACTATAACCCTTTCACCACCATATAAATATCGTCTGTTAAAACTATAGTCTGCTTCGGGTTACAAATTTTGTCGTTCTTCAATTTATTTTTAAAGAAAATAATAAGGGTGTCAAACAGTATGGATCCTGATGAAACCCCGACTTTCATGACATCGTATCTGGGTCCAAAATGTTTGCAAAAGTCATTACGGTTTCGCCTATAATGGCGAAAGAATCAAAGTCTTTATGTTTCAAAAGCACGCAAATATGTCCGGGACGAGACAGCTGAATCTGCAGTCTTGTATTCAACGGGCGGACATTCTATTGTAACCAAATGTCACTCCGTGGAGAGACGAACTTGATTTGATGAAATGCTAAAAATAATGAAAAATACCAGCACAATCTCAATACACCGGGCATTCAAATTAGTAAATAAGTGCGGGTCTGTAAGACATGCGACAGCTTTATGCCGACAGAGGGCCTATATTGAACCGCCACATTTCCATAACAAAGATTTTAACTCTTCATAGGCTATTTTTGGACCTAACCGCTTTGAACAGATCTACCAAAAGGAGCATTTACTGCACGAAAGGGAACTTCCAGAAATATTTAGTCTAGAAACCATTGTGATAAATAGAGCATTTGCTCCTAGAGGAGCTTTCTGCATTACTTTAGTATTGCATTAAGCAACCACCTGCTTATAAAGACAGCCATGTTTATTTATTAAGTACGCGAGATTGCACTGTAGGAACTATACCAAACGCAACAAAGTTGCTTTGGGAATATAGTTGTTGACCCGTCCGTCCGTCAGTCCGCCTGTCAGTCCGTCAGTATGTATCATAATACATTGTTGCTCATCTAGCACTTTGATTTCTTGACAAACTTATCTCAATTTCTACTGTACTGTATAAACCCTCTGAAACGACCACATTATGAATAAACATTGGTGCCTTTAAAGGCATATCGTTGTATAACACAGGACAAAACATAGGTAGAATGCTCCTGCAACTGTTGTCTGTATAACTTCCTCCTGCAATAAGCTAATACCTACCATTACCACCCTGCACCTCTTTCTGGTGGTCGTTTTAGGGCATGGAGTAGGGATATTACTAATGCTTAAATCCTTACGAACTTAACGTTTACAAAATGTAATCGTTTACAGCGACGATTTAAATCACATCTGTGTTAGATAAAGTCATTACATATTTGTAAGGACAACAACACCCCATAATATACATGTGCATGAATAACACTTCTGTTTTCAGAAATGCGTCTTTATATGGTTTGATTTTGATTCAATACTTTAGATAAAAAAACTCTTGTTCATACCTGCCTTTTTGTACGCACACACTTAATCATAATTGTTTCATGACTTCATCATTAAAGCAAACATTTAAACTTAGAAATACTGAAACATGGGATTATTTTGTTAACCTTTAAACTGCTACGGGCCAGCTGGTGATTACACTTGCAACGATTTAGGTCCAGATAATAAACAGAGCAACTTGGCGTCTAATCATGTTCCAGGCTGTTTTGTACTGATAACGTCTTAGACCGTTCATGACCTTTCAAAGAGTATTTGAATTTTATTAGACGAACGTCTGAATTTGAATAATTAGACATTTTTATAATTGTGTGCCGCGTGATCAAACATTAACCATTGACCTGTTGTAAAAATAATGCCCGCTCAATTGTGAATATGTTCCATTTTGATAACAGTAAAACCAATATAAACAGGAATTTTTACATAACAAATTATAGGTCTTTTAAAGCAAGTGGTTGCTTAAGGCAGGGAGAATGTCATGCAGAAAGCTACGAAAGGAGCTTTCTGTGTGAGTTTTAACTTGCATTGAGAAGTGAACTGTCTGAAAGACCGGCATTGAAACTACAGTAACACCTCTCTATAACAGCCACTGAATTGTGTTAAATAGTTGGTATTTAGGGCATGTGGCTGCTTAAAGCAAGGTGAAAATAAAACAGAACGCTCCTATAGGAGCGTTCTGTTGTTACTTTCACCTTGCTTTAAGCAGCCACCTGCCGTTAACAAAAATACTTGATGTAATTTAGTTGCCGTTATAGAGGGGTTTTACTGTACTTTAAATGCCCGGTTCTATTGGCCAATACTCTACTTCCTCGATCAAGCTCATTAGACACGATTTGTCGAATTTCAAACAACTTGGATCCACAAGAGATGCCGAGTTACTCGGCGTCTAATCTGGATTAAAACTGTTTGCTAGTTCGGGTCAAGTATGGAATAGCGGGATAATGGTTAAGTCTCAGTTTACTCCGTTTGCAAATGAGTGAAAAAGGGTTTATATGAGAGAAAGGGTTAAGAGTTGATTTATGAAATGAACCATAGAAACAGACATATAAACGGCGAATGAGCGAAATATGAGATGAGTTTCTTAACCTTTCACTTGTCACTAACTAATCTGCGATTATATTTGCATATGATTTAGATCCAAATGACATACAGAATAATTGACATCTCACCAAGGATCCAAACTGCTTGATACTGATTACGTCATCGTCCGTCCTTTACATTTCAAACGTCTTTGAATAGTAATAGACGATCGCCTGAATTTGAATATAAGACGATCATTTCTAAATTTGCCACGAGTGATAAAAATGTTAACCTTTAACCCTTTCGCTGCCAAACTCTGTCGTCTGCTAACTTTGTCGTCTGCTACAAATTTTCATTCTTTTGATTTTCTTCATTTTTGTTTCAAAAACATAGTAACAGTAACAAACAGTTTGGATCCTGATGAGACGCCGAGTTACCCGGCGTATCATCTGGATCCAAACTGTTTGCATAGGTAATCACAGATCCGGCATTGGCAGCGAAAGGGTTAACCCCGTTGTTATAATATAATGTCTGCTCAAATCTGGATCTGGCGCAATAATTTGGCTATTTAAGAATGATTTAGCATTTGAGAAACATTTCACCAAGTGTCAAAAGGCGTGCCAAATTGTTCGGCGTTTTATCTAGATTCAAGATGTTTGCGAAATCGAGTCAAGTCGCGGTTAGCGGGATAAGGCTTAATTGAAGCCTTGGTACCGATGTTTAACCATAACAATGCTGAATTGTCAAATGGGCTATTCCAATATTCAAACATGTCAAGCTTATGGTGAATATTTGGGACTTTTTTTTTTAAAGAAAAGTGTAACATGACAAACAGTGCAGACCCTGATTAGAGGGCTCCTAAAGGAGCCCTCTCATCTGTGTCTACACTGTTTGCAAATAATATTAGTGATTAGTGCCCAGCACAGTAAGGGTTAAATTTTATCTGTCAATTCTAATTATTAGAAGATATATTACAAGGCACCGTGTAGATAGATAGGAGAACAGATTATGGGGGTTAACCCTTATTCCGTCGAGCAAATTGATGTTTCCTAAAGCCCTGGTGTGTAGCAAGCTGTAATTAAGTCCAATTAGATCAAACTGTTGATAAAGTAGTGCCGTTGTGTGTTAGAAAATTGTATCCTCATGCGTTTGATCTGGGCTCGCATTGCTTCCAGATGCAAGTCAAGTTGCGCCTATCATTGTAAGAGTAAAATGTGAGACATATTTCTTAACGAATATGCCATTTTTATGAGCTTGACTAAATCATGTTTCTTCATTCATTTTATTATTTATGCGTTTTCATATTTCTGAAACCGGGGTATATTAGAGATATATGAAGCATTACCAAACTGATCCTGTGATACGTATGCGTGTAGAAAAGCATAATGGATCTTGTGAACACATTTTCTCATTGACGGTTTCAGACTCTACTAAAAGGGATCATTTACTAGAAAATAAGGAAAGTCTTAGAATTGTGCTGTTTGCAATCAATGTGATAAATAGAGCATTTGCTCCATAATTTGCTCCTTTGGAGCAAATGTTCTATTTATCACAATGGTTTCAAAATGATTTTTTGCAGAATCGTCAAAAGGCGTCGATGTGAGGGAATGTGTTAAACTGAAGACCAATTCAAATAGTACCAGTGCTTAGATAAAATGTGTATTGATCTGCATGATTGTATTAACAATCATTTATTTCTCTTTTTTTCGCTACAGTTGCTCGAAGAGGCGATTCTAAATACTTACAACAGGATGGTGTTTGTCGGAAAAATATCATAACATACATGTATTTTAAATACGCGTCTGGTCTATAGTTCTATAATGCGATGTATCATATTAATTGCATATATTCCACAAGGTTTATTTGTTCGATTTTACCCATACTTTGAATGCAGACAGCCCTAAATAAATATAGTTCGAATGATTAACTACATAATTTTTATGTAAAACGATCGGACATCGGTCTATTAATTTAAAGTAAAGATAAAAATGAATAATCTTCAAAAGAGATTCATTAAGGTGCAAAGGAAAAATGCTCTATATGGAAATGTTCGCCTTGCATATACTAAACGTAAACCTTATATAACGGTTTGAAAGAAAAGCTGTAACAAATTGTATTCACCAGAGCAACAGATAAACGTACGAACTCAAATACATGTACAAACATCGGCATTTCTCCACCAAATCGTATGCTGTAACCACTCTTTAGAATTGTCTCTTCGAGACGATTCTAAAGAGTGTTCACAGTATAGGGTTCGGTGCAGAAATAGAGAAGTTATTCTTGAAAATGTTTTAATTTATACATCGTATCTGTATCTCTGAATCATACAGCAGAACCTGACATAAGCAACCATTCATTTATTCAAAATAGGAATTTTAGAAAGCAATTGTTTGCTAAATGCTACTAAATGTTAGACCACTTCTTGATGGTCACTTAAAACATTTTTTATACGGTACCATTGTTTGCATGTGTATATGAACCATATTTTATTGTTAAAGTAGAATCTGTCTTAAACGACCTGTAGGAGCTTTCTGTATTACGTTTGACCTGCATTAAACAACCAACTGTTTGTGACGACTTATATGTTCAATAAATGAATTGTTGCTTAACCCAATCCCTAATATAAAGGTATTTTCACGCATTTGCAAACAGAGTAGACCCAGATCAGACGGCTCCTATACAAGCTGTCTGATCAGGGTCTG
This sequence comes from Azorinus chamasolen, assembly GCA_963576725.1. Classification (NCBI taxonomy): domain Eukaryota; kingdom Metazoa; phylum Mollusca; class Bivalvia; order Cardiida; family Solecurtidae; genus Azorinus; species Azorinus chamasolen. Next base: position 62,045,937 of record OY755237.1, read on the forward strand.
CTCTGTTTGCTAATGGAATTTAAAATGTCTGTTTGTTTACTTTCTTACATGGCTACAATACCTCACCTTCCATATTTAAATATTTCTATTTTGTCCATAAATATGTAGTAGGTATTGGAATTTAGAATAGATATAGATATATTCTACTGTAAATCCATTAAATAACTGAACACTAAATGACTCTCAGTGATTCTCCCTTGCTTTTTGGGAGACACAAACCTCCCTTCTCAAAATTACGATAAACCTGGTGCATTTTTTGAAAAACGCCGTGTATTGATATGTTTCTTCAGTTCAACAAGAACCATCATAAGTTTCCACATCACCCAGTCAGTTCGATACTATTATCTATGAATCATGGCAGCTCAAGGCCGACTATCGCCATGATATATGTTTGTTTTCTTCCACATTGTAAGAGATACATAATATATTCGACAATCCGTGCAACTTAATATTAGAAAGAAGGGCTTGTTTATTGGATTAACCAGTACAGTACAACCTATATACACCCGCTACACCGGAATTCTAGAAAGGGAGAATTTAGAAACCTCTAGACAGGTGGTTGCTTAGCACATGAGTTTTCTGCATGACTTTAAACCTGCATTAAGCTGCCATCTGTCTCCAAGACCGATATTTACATGTATACTAAATTGAACGTCAGGTTTAGAGGGGTGTTGCTGTATCACGCTGAACGCGACCTGCCAGTTATTTACACACAGCTTCGGTTCAGATGAGACGCCCAGTAACCCCACATCAGTCCGTTTGACTCTGTGACACTATTCAAACTAATGAAAAATATGAATTACAGCAGATCAGTGATTGTGACGGGAACTGTTTGAAAATGGTTGAGTTTCAAACATTTTCTAAAACCTGTACCATCCGACCGCAATGGTCCTCATTATGACAGTTTGTCACTCCGTACCATCCAACGGAAATAATTCTCATTGTGATGACGTGTGTAATCACGTCCGTTCCATCCGACGAGACTATTTCTCATTTTGATGGCATGCGTTACCACGTCCATACCATCCGTCGGGAATAATTCTCATTGTGATGACATGTGTAATCACGTCTGAAGCCTACAATCCGACGGCAATGAACCCAACCGTAACGGTATATGTAATCACTTTCATATAATCGAATAGGAATATTTCGCATTGTGACATTGTGTGTAATCACGTCCATACAATAATCGGGTGGAAATGATTGTCATTGTGACGGTGTGTAAACAGTACATTCTGCATGTAACGACGATATAAATGAATAAACACGAAGATCTGCCTAAACAGGTGATTGCTTAATCCAAAGTTTTGGGTATATCATAGGTGTCTTTGAAACAGATGACTACTACAGTATAACCTCTCTTAACCGGAATTCTACTAGATAAGAATTTAGATACTTTTAGGCAGGTGGCTGCTTAATGCAGGGTGAAAGTCATGCAGAAAGCTCCTCTAGGAGCTTTCTGCATGACTTTCACCCTGCATTAAGCTGCCACCTGTCTCCAAGACCGATATTCATACTAAATTTAACGTCCGGTTAAGAGAGGTTTTACTGTACATCCACATTTATAAACATATCGTACGACAGCTTTCCGCAAAATTTCGATCAGCATTACAGTAAGACCCCTCTAAACCGGGCATTCGATTTAGTATAAACATGTTCTAGGATACAGGTGTCAGCTTAATTCAGGATGGAAGCCATGAAGAAAACTCCTCTAGTAGCTTTCTGCGTGACTTTCACACTGCATTAAACAGTCACATGGTTTAAAGTATCCAAATTCCTATCGATCAGAATTCCGGTTTAGAGTGGTTTTACTGTACCTCTTTTACCGTCGAAGACGCGGGAAAGCGACTCACTATGCATAACTACGAAAGACCGGCGGTGACATTTCCACTTCAAGATTTCACACAATATAATTCATGATTTCACGATTTCACAATTTCATTATTTCATGATTTCATGATTTCACGATTTCACGATTTCACGATTTCACGATTTCACTTCAAAATTTCACAATTTCACGATTTCACGATTTCACAATTTCAAGATTTCACGACTTCACAATTTCTCGATTTCGCAATTTCAACCTCATGTAGAATCTTTTAGCCACGTGGCACGCTGACGTAATTAAGGCAACAGAGTGGCTCTCGCCCTTGAAATCAGTATGGCAATTTGAAATCCATAAATACACCTTTCTACGCCTTTGCAAACAGGCTAGACCCAGCTCAGACGACTCCTATAGGATTTAATCTTATTTAAAATCCATGATGTCATTATTTCTTACAGTTTATTATTAATTAAATTCTCCTCCAGTACAGTGTCATACAAACATAAGACAATGATTTAACACAATAAACACATGATTGGCAATTCTCATGCATGAATATTCATGCAGGAAAGGGTTAAACAATATTGATGGTGGACCATGAGCACAAGCTACATGCAAAATATGAAGGCCCTCGGCCCTACATTTCTGGAAGGGAAGATTGTCATAGTTTTCCGCCGTTTCTTTCATCGTGGCTTTTACTTCAACATGTGCGTTTTGATGACGTCATAACAATTCAAATGGACTAAATGAAATCATGAAATCGTGAAATTGTGAAATCGTGAAATTGTGAAATCGTGAAATTTTGAAGTGAAATCGTGAAATCGTGAAATTGTGAAATCGTGAAATTGTGAAATCGTGAAATTGTGAAATTTTGAAGAGTAATCGTGAAATTGTGAAATTGTGAAATCGCGAAATTGTGAAATTTTGAAGAGAAATCGTGAAATCGTGAAATTGTGAAATCGTGAAATTGTGAAATTGTGAAACCGTGAAATTGTGAAATTGTGAAATCGTGAAATTGTGAAATCGTGAAATTGTGATATCGTGAAATTTTGAAGTGAAATCGTGAAATTGTGAAATCATGAAATCGTGAAATCATGAAATTTTGAAGTGAAATCGTGAAATCGTGAAATTGTGAAATCGTGAAATCGTGAAATTTTGAAGTGAAATCGTGAAATCGTGAAATCGTGAAATCGTGAAATTGTGAAATTGTGAAATCGTGAAATCATGAATTGCTTTGTGTGAAATCTTGAAATGGAAATGTCACCGCCGGTCTTTCGTACATAACTCACAGGGCTTGCTGCAATCGCCGAATATGTGATTACTTTTACCATCAGTGTGAGCCTCTATGCATATCGTCATGGGCCGACCTGTCTGACAAACTGCTTACGTTTATAAGAAGAAACTGGATAATGTCCACCCTGAAAGTTAAAACAGAGGATTGTGTATGTAGGCGAAATTTACTATATGTGACAAATGAGTTACAGTCTGACTAATGGACCCAGACGTAGACTTCTCCTTGGCGGTCATTGTAAAAAAATATTGCCAGTGTATATGATAACGCCTATAACCTCTGTATGATAGCTCATATCACCTGTGTATGATAACACCTTTAAATTGTATACTATAGCTCCTAAAACCTGTATATGACAACGCCTATCACCTGATTGGAAACGTTAGGATCTATGGCCTGTACATGATCGCTCATATCTCTTGTTTATGGTACGGCCTATCACCTGGTTATAGTAGCTCCTGTTAACTGTATATGATAGCGTCTGTCACCTGTATATGATTTCCTCTATCATCTGCATATGCTAGCACCCGTAGCGCCTATCACATTGACATGTTAGCCCCTACCACCTGTATAATTATGTTAGGGGCACATGACCTGTATATGACAGCTCCGATCACGTGTTCGATAGCGCGCGTCACTTTTATGTGATAGCTCCTATCAGCTCTGTATGATTATCACTTGTGTATCATATCGACTATCACCTATACGAGCTGTATATGATAACTCCTATCACTGTCACGTGTATGCGATAGCTCCTACATGTATCAGCGCTGTACGATATTGATGATCACATGTGTATCATATCGCCTATCACCTATACGAGCTGTATATGATAACTCCTATCATTGTCACGTGTATGCGAAAGCTCCTATCAGCTCTGTGTGATATCGATTATCACATCTGTATCATATCGCCTATTACCTGTATATTATAGCGCATACATATACCACCAGTATAAAATATATCCTACCACCTGTATATGTAATGGTAGCACTTATCACTTGGATATGATTGTCTTTAGTACCTGTATCTGATAACGACTATCATTTGGATACGATAGACCACGTGACCACACCACAGGTCGGAAGTGATTGTGCAACCTTGGTACGAATACCAGTGACTTAGCACACGTTCGTCGACAACCTGTCTTACGGTGGCCGCATATGCATCGCCATTGTGACTGCGAATCATTTTTTTTTAAATTTAGTCGCCGACAATCGCAGACGATCGCCGGTTTCAGAGGTCTCAGAGGTCGCCAGTGGTCTTTAACGATCGCAAGCCCTAGTGGGACTGTAGCCTAAGGTGGATGTTTTGCATTAACAACCTCTCCACGACTGAAAATGGTCGCACGACTGGAAACGATAACCTACGATTACCAGTGACTTGTCGCGCGACCTTCGTTCGAATATTGTCGACCAGAGGTCGCTAGCAATCGTAAACAGGTGTTAGGTGGTCGTAAGGCCTAGTGGGACTAGGCCCTAAGAAAATCATTTGGATACGATAGCGCCTCTCAAATAAAATGGAAACATTGTACTTGTCTATGAAACTGCAACGTGTTTTAATGACAATTTGGATATCTCCAATTATTGTTTGTATTACTTGGTGAAATATACCTCCTTTTCGACGTAATCTGCGACTCATTTGACACACAGACGTTAAGGGATTTAAAATCTCACATGGTGGCATCAAATAATTACACAGCACAATATTTTGTGACGATTCATTTCGTCTAGAAATATAATTTGCTGTCGGCTATACATTTCGTTTGTTTAACCCTTACAATGCGGGAAACGAGTCACTATTGTTCTTTGCAAATAGTGTAGACACAGACGAGAGGGCTCCTCTGCACTATTTGTCACAATACACTTTTCTTAAAAAATCACTAAATATCCACCGTAAGCCTGACCTGTTTGAATTTCGGAATAGACCATTTGAAAATTCAGCATTGTAAGGGTTAATATTATTCCCTTTTCTTTTCAAAAACATTACCACTGTAACAAACTGTTCGAATCCTGATGATCCTAATTGAAGTTACTCGGCTTCTCATCTGGATCCAAACTGTTAGCAGAGGAAAACACAGATGCGACATTGACAGCGAAAGAGTTCGCAAACTGTATTTGTGGCGCGATTGTTGATGTGCAGACCAATAACGGAGCAAATTGGATGCTATATAATTACAACATAAATCAAGAGAATATGCTGTTATTTAATAAACAGACAAATAAATACACATTACCTGCTGATACGCAAGTTGTCATAATTCTTTCTGGCACTGAATTAATGATTATGCCACCAGTTATTAGGACGTCCATAATCAACTGATTTAGTTGACAGTATTGAGAGGTTCTGTTGTCAAATGAACCTTTTAGAAAAGTTCTGCTGTACAGTGGACACTTTAAAGGATTATTCTCACAGTGGAAGCTTTAGAGAGGTTCTCCTTATAGTGCAGTTCGTAAGCGGGTTTTACTTACAGTGGACGCTTTGGAGAGAGAGGGTGTTATTTACAGTTGACACATTGGAGAGGTTTTTTCTTACAAGACATTTTGAAGGAGTTGTACTTACAATGGACGCTTTTGAGAGGGGTTTACGTAAAATGGACGCTTTTGGGAGAGTTTTACTTTACAGTTGACACTTAAAAAGTGAAAGTTTTACCTACAATGGACGCTTTGTTGAGGGTTTTACTTATAATTGACGCTTTGGAGATGTTTTTTTAATGGACGCTTTGGAGAGGATTTAATTGCAGTTGACACGTAAGAGAGTTTTTTACCTACATTTGACACTTTAGAGCAATGGATGCTTTAGAGAGACTTTTACTTACCGTGGACGCCTTACAGTGCAACTGGTAAGAGGTTTTTACTTACAGTGGTCGCTTTTGAGAGGTTGTACTATTCAGTTGACGCTTATTGGTATTCTACTGTAAATTGGGCGCTTAAGATAAATTCATCTGCACACTAGACGATTCAGAGGGGTAGTGTTGTACAGTGGACATTATGGTCACTCTAGAGATGTCTATTGTATAGTGGAACATTTAGAGATTTCATGTTATACATACGAGCAGACTCAGTAGAATGATTTTGTTTTTCATATTTCCTTTCATATTTTAACATATTTTGGTCGAAATCTTAGCGATTTTAACAATCTTACACCTCAAATGACACATCGTTTAAACGCTTTCAATATTATCTGCATTTGAATTGCTTTTTGACGGGCCAACGTGCGCAGTTGCCACAACGGTCAGTGAGGTGTATGCTTGCCTGTTCATCTGCTCGCTGTTTTGTGAACCAAATCTGGGTTTTTTGTTGTTGTTTTTTTGCATTGAGTTAAATCGATATAATTTGTTAAACATCTTAACCCTTCGCTTGCTGGATTTTAAAATACATTTCTCCTTCTTTACCCATGTCCCGTTGTATAATTACATATATCTTCACTGTGTACAAGTATTTCGCTGTGCAATCACTGCTGTGGAGTGCACTTGTTGCACAATCAACTTGTAAATAGTGCAGACCCTGATGAGACAGCATCTGGGTCTACACTATTTACAGGTAGGTATATTGACGTGAATAGCAAGCGAAGGGTTAACCTTGTATTTCATGAACATTCGTGTAATAGATATCAGCATCATGAGCATTTATCACCCAATATTTTAATAGCTCATGAACACGGGATTGTTTGTCTTTGACAGAAACTACAGAATCAGATCTATATGATTCCATAATCAACCATAGCAGACCCTGATAGATAGACTCCCACAGGAGCCATCTAATACGGTTCTATTCTGTTTGCAAAGGCGGGAAAATGTGCCTGTATCAAGTAAAGAGCTAATAATGAGTAGAAGATGTGCAACATCAATGATGTCAATACATGTACTATATACTAGACATATTGTCATATGGACGATTAGGCACATTGTGTGGGATTCAGTTCGGTGAAAAGGTGAACTGCGAACTGGCAGCCAACGCTGCCGATTGGAAGGTTGTCGCTATATAACGGATGTTATGTTTCTCATTACAAACATAGTTTGACTTTGATTAAAACATTTTGAAACGTCTATATATGTTAGTTTTCATATTTAGATTTTGATTTCAATGGGTGAAGATTTATACCATATATGGCCAAATATAATAGTTGATGGTTGTTGTCTACATGTATATGTAAATGATTCCAAATATGATTACAAGGCGCATGTCTTTGTGATATATAGAACGCTAAAATGGGCATTTATCGCGTCAAGTATTTAATTGAATTGGAAATATTGACTTGTTCGGGGGATCTCAGATGTATCTTGGAATGATAAACTCTAACCCACACGGGCCTGTACCGCCTCATGTCAATCTATATACATAACAAGGGATCCAACTGGCAGAATAGACATCCGTGTACCACAAGTACAAATATGACTGTTACTCTTACAATTTAAATGATAATTTCGAAATTATTTCGGCTATTGAAAGCAAACATATGTTAGTACCAAATATCCTATGCCCAAGTTTCAATCTAACAATGATTTCCTCGAAAATGCACGTGCGTTCTGGTTCATTGACAAACGTATGTTCATCCCTGTAGCCTGGCGATTACAGTTCAAACGATGGCATAGTTCAATAAAACAACCCAATTCTATCACCAATCTCCATTTGTTTTGTCCTTTAGATAAGTAAGCAAATAGCAACAGCGACCTTTCAGTCTGTCATTATATTTCTATTTCGGATTAGTCATTAATATGAATGGGGCCATTTCATTGGATAAACGTCACGTACAATGGCTCCTTCCTCGACAATTCATCGAGATTGAAGCTAACTGACAAAACTCGCTAGTTTTACAAAATCGTTTTGATGCTCTGGACTAAAAGATGGAGATTGTGATCGGATCGAGACGTTTTATTGAATCATCCCATCTTTTGAACTGCATATCGTCAGGTTATCGCTGTGATAAGGTGAGATCGTGGTGAACGAAAGTTTGTCAATTACCAACAAAATAGGTAAATATTTGAGAAAATCGTTGTTGGATTTATTGATATCGTCAGAAGATTATACGTATTTGGTAGTGAAATATATTGGCTTTCAATAGCCGAAAGAATTACGAAATTATCATATAAAATGTAAGATTTGCAGACTTGTTTGTACTTGAGGTACACGGAGTCCGTTCTGTTAATTGGAACCCTTGTTTATGGTATATTATATATAGACTCCCATGAAGCGGTACATACCCCTATCCTCTAACCATTAGTAGTTACAGTTACAATCCTCTAAAGCGAGCACCCACAATATCTATGAGTATGGCCGTGTGGAAGCTTAACTGTTCCCCCTTTTTTATAAACGCTTGTTCACGCATTTGCAAACAGAGTAGTCCCGGATCAGATGATCCGACTCTATAGTTTCTACCAATACCAAAATTAATATGTTCACATGTCATTAACATTATAAAAATCATAAAATTATGCATGATGTCAGTGTTTCTTACGTGAATATTCAAATGTAAAGGCTTAATGCAGGACGAAGATAATGCAGACACCTCTATGGTCAATAGTTCCTCACATGTTGTACAACTGGAACCAGGCGATACGTTGAATAACTTCGATATCTTTGATGTTGAATAACTTTTCAGATGTTGAAAGAATCTGGAGTAACAAACATTTCCAACATATTGAAGTTAATCTATTTATATGCTGATTTTTGTAGAGTGTAATGACCCACCATGTAGTGTTTAACCATAGAATCAATTTAGGGTAAAGGTAATTTTAAATGTAGAGTAAAACTTCTCTATAACGGCCACTGAATTACATTAAGTATTCTGTGTCAAAGGCATGTGGCTGCTATAGGACCGTTCTGTTTTACTTTCAGTCACCCCTTGTTGTAGCTGTCTGATCAGAGTATGCTCTGTTTACTTCAAAAATAATATAGCTTTGATTTTGAACCTTGTCACAATCAGCGGCTGCGTTGTAATATGTAAATATAAACCTTCAACCCATGAATATTCATTCATTTTCTATTTCATATTCATAGGGGGTGGGTTAAACAAAGAACCATATTACAGCAGAATCTGTCTTAGGTGACCATTAACACATTAACCCCTAGTGACGCATTTTTGCGCATTTATAAAAGTTACTTTATGAAACCATTGTGATAAATAGAGCATTTGCTCCTATAGGAGCAAATGCTCTATTTATCACAATGGTTTCAAACTACAAATTCTATTTTTTCCATTCCTCTAGTTAATGCTACTTTTCGGTAGACACATTCAAAGAGGTTGGGTCTAAAAATAGCCTCTAGGAGAGAATGAGTTAATTTACTGAACACAGGCGTCTACAAAAAACAGACGGTTTTTAATACAGGGCAACATTTATGCAGATATCTCCTGTAGGATGTGTCTGCATTAATTGTGACTTGCATTAGGCTACCATCTGCCTTACAGACCTATAAGTGAACCTCATTTCGATGGCCGCTTAAGGCAGGTTCTTTTGTATGCCTCAAAATTCCAGGACGATGATATATGTTCAATAGTTTGCTTATATTTAGGCCTGTCAACTCTTGTTTTGTAGAAATATTAATATTTATCCGACTATCCCCGACTAGTCTCGCATTTGCAAACAGCTTTGATCCCGAAGAGACGCCTATAAGGAAGCTGTCTCACCAGGATTCAATTGGAAGTACATTAGAATCCCTGTAATTTAACTTAAAAAATAACCATAGCTGTCTTTATAAGCAGGTGATTGCTTAATTCAGGGCTAACGTAATGCAGAAACGTTCTGCATAAGTTTCGTCCTGAATTAAGCTATCACTTGCCTCTGCCCCTCAAGAATATGCCCCTTTTCGGTGGTCGCATAGAGGGGTTTTACTGTAGTCCAAATTGCACCAGAGTTTTACCAGATATTGTATTTCACAGATAGATAAGGGTAAATATATTATATGAAAGCATTTTATCACTCTTATCATATTGCAAAAACAAATATGTCTTCCAAAACTGTTATCTGTTGCGTTGTACTTACCCCGGATGCGTACATGCGTTTGAGACACTTTTGGCACGAGTGTCAAAAAGCTTTGAATCTGATGTGACACCGATCCAAGCTATTTGCAAATGTGAGCACTAACGGTATTTCCAGCAAAGACCGTTTGGTTTCTTCCTTTCATTTTGACCTTCATATTAAAAATTGATTAAATCTAATACGTTTAACAAAAGGTCCTAGTGTAGTTCATACTTGTTTAACGACGTTTTTTAAAAGTTAAATAAAACATTAATTTTTACCTGGATATATGCAAAAATTTAACTGAAAATATGCAAAAAGGAGGTGTCATAATTATAATTCACTTTTCAAGATTTTTCTTTTAATAAGTATCCTTCCAAATATCTTCTTTATTCCTGTTGGTATATTAATCAGTCCTTAATGCATGATAAATGTTTCAATTTCACTTTAACAGTTAAACTATAACTCGCTTTTCCAGAGTTTTTTTTAATTTTTATTTCTCCTTCCAAATATCTTCTTTAGTACGGTTGGTGTATTAATAAGTCCTTGTTATACGATAAATGTTCCCATTTCATTTTTCCCCAACACCACTATATGTCAATCACAGCAAATTGTCCAATAAAAAACACATGATCAGTATGTAACAGGTCACATTGTTTACCTGCAGCAGAAATGCCTTAACATGATAAGGATTATTTATTTGTAGAATGCTAAATTATGTGACTAAAATCAAATACAGTAAAACCTCTCTTAACCGGCCGTTAAATTTAGTATGAATATCGGTCTTGGAGACAGGTGGCAGCTTAATGCAGGGTGAAAGTCATAGAGGAGCTTTCTGCATGACTTTCACCCTGCATTAAGCAGCCACCTGCCTAAAAGTGTCTAAATTCTTATCTACTAGAATTCCGGTTAAGAGAGGTTTTACTGTACTATGCTGTTCGCTGTAAACGACGCGTTTAGACAATTACCTAGAAAATGTTCATGTCGATTTGATGACATAGTTGATATTTATTAGCTGATATTATATAATGATACATGATTTTGTGTACACATAGTAAAATCGAATCTACGGGGTGTCCCCCCAAAAAACGGAACCCGGGATTAAGACCTGCAAGTTATCCCATTTATGTCAATATTGCTAACTTGAATTAAAAGTATACTCATGTATCTTAGTAGAGACAACATTTTGGCATGTGTTGTCTAAATTTGGTCAAACATATTCATTGGTTTTTAAGATATCAGCATTTAAATGAAAGCACCCAAAACTCCATTTTAAACATGTTATAGGCATGGACTATGCGATTAACGAATATCATGTTGAAACAGATTTTAGGTGCATTCATATCTTTATCTACAACAATACATATTTATATTTTAATATGTCCTGTTACATTTGGTTAAAATACACATGTGATCCAGGGTTCCGTTTTTTTGGGACACCCTGTATATAATCACATAATCAAACAGCGCACTCTGACCAGATGGCTATTGCTTGATCCGTCTAACCTGGGTCTAACCGGTTTGCAAGAGGCTTCGAACGGCGCCTTTCTCAGATAAAGGACTGAACTGCCAAAATGACAAATCTCAGCTTGTTGTGTTCCTCTGTAAGACCTTATACACTCAATGCTCTCAACGAAGGGTTTTCATGTACGATAGTAATATTGACTGTCCCGATAATCATATTGACTGCCACGACTGCCACAATAATCACATTGACTGCCACGATAAACATATTCGCTGCCACGGTAATCATATTCACTGTCATGATATTCATATTCAGTTTTGACTTGGATAACCATTAAATTTAATTTGTCTGCAATTATATTCATATTGAATCTATCTGACAGGATTGTCATATTAACTAGCACAATACTCATACTCAACTTTTATAATCATATACAATTTGTCTGACATGAAATTCATAGTGACTGCTACGATAATCACATTGATCGCCACAGTATTTATATTCAACTGTCTGCTAAAATAATCATGTTCAATTCGATTGTCACGATAATCATATTCAACGTGTCTGCCAAAATAACCGTATTCAATTCGAATGCTACGATAACCATATTCAAATTGTCTACCACGATAATCATATTGACTACCATGATAGCCATATTGACTTCATTGATAAGCATATTCAATTTGTCTACCGTGATAATCAGCCCTACCCTGTACACCCCTATGCAGCTTCTAAATAACAATCGACGTTATTGTTTTCATATACATCGCTGTTATAACCATTATAACATGTTACCATCACCCTTGTCATCGCTATGCTATTTATAAGTTGACGATATTAATCATGATGGTTATATTGTTGCTGGAGTTAGATATTAGAACAACTGGATTATACTCACAGTCAATGTTACAGAAATAGAGGAGCCATGACTGTGATGATAATGTATATTTCAAACAGCTCATTAAACACAAATGGAGCTCTATCACCCAGAACCTCTGTAACGTTTCTAAATTATGAAATAGAGCTCCTTATGGAGCTCTGTGCTTCATGAGCTCTCTGCGGCCTTACAATACAATGTTACATTTGATATCCATACTATTGGAAAACAATTATACATTTAATTTATTTGAAAAGAGACAATTTGAACAAATAAGTGAATCCGTAATCTGATATCAGTATATTTATTTAAATATTTGTACGATATAAGTTGTGTACTTAACCCTTTCCCCCATATACCGTAGTCGCTTGTTCACGCAATGCAAACAGAGAACACCCAAATCAAACGGTCCCTATAGTTGCCGTCTGACCAGGGTCCGGTCGGTTTGATTTTTTCTATTGCAGTAGTTCTGACTCTACAGTTTCTACCAATACCAAACATTCCTGGATAAATATGCCATTGTTAAAATTCTGCTAATAAATATTCACGGTGACATTATATCTTCCACGAATATTGACCAGGGAAAAGGTTAAATCATTACAGCAACGCAATCCAAGTTGTCATTCAGAAATAGTGTCACCGTTATGTGCCTTGTATTAGCCAAAACACCTTAGATACAATATTACATTTTGAGTTGACAAAATATCACAATAGATATTTATTTCGGATATGTCAAAGATAACATCAATTGTTTAACAATGTTACTACCAACATTCGTTGGGCTCTTTACAATAACTATATGTACATTGAAAGACTTCGGTACACTTAACAATTTCCGTTATCACCGTTAAAATGCACACTGCTCATGGCTTATTCCTTCAATATAACAATAAACACAGTTCGAAAGAGCACAGATCCTCAAAGGCAACGAATCAATTACTTTCCTTGAAAATTACCCAGTCACAGATTTATCAGGGGCTCGTTTTACTGAATATTGTACAAAAAAGAACCGTAAGCCTTAATTCTTTCAGTGTGGAAATGCCCTCCTACAGGAGCTCTCTCACCAGGGCATGCATTTCAGGCCATGTTATATATTTTAAAACAAAATAACTCTTCAATATTCACGGTAAGCTTAACCTGTTTGGAATTTGGAAGAGTTCATTTGACAATTCAGCTGTTACAAGCGTTCTACTCGTCTAGAAAACATTATCGCATATCCTACTACATGCATGTAGCATTTAATGCTTACTTCGATCGACGGTAATTATCACCCTATGACGACCGCTGTTTCTAGTTGCGATCGTCATATGTTATAACTTACGATGGGTATAGTCGTACAATATTTCGTAAGACGGGCCCCTGGGAACCGAGTAATCGGTAGGTATGTAGGCAACATGCCGGCAGCGTCATCCAGAATAGTAGTTAGGCTGTGGTATTTGTTGACCTGTGAGTGTAACATGCGACAAAAAATGAAAATGATAGTTCAATAGTTGAACACACCTATACGCTTATGTTTTAGCTCAAAGTGAACAATGTCCTTTTTAGGATTTAGACTGGAACAAGTGCACTTATATAGAACTCTCCGCAGAATGTGTGTGCTGGAGCAGTATTTGCTTTTCAGATGGTGAAAATGTCGACCTTGTCATATCATTTACGCACGATTTACAAGGCATCTCGCTGCTAGGGTTTCCTGACCAAAGTCTGCCCTCGTCAGAAGGTTTTGAAATCAACTGTTGTCGGAGAGGATCGCTAGTACTAATGGCATTACCATTAGACAAGACAAGCTCCCGAGTTTCCTTACGTCTACAGGAATTATCATCTAATGACATCTCCTGAAAGGTTGTCCTATGTCTAGAAGGCGCACGGTTACTTTTGTTGAAATAATATGATTGCTGAAACCCGCTGCCGAATACTATCTTTGCCCTTTTCTTGCGACAGTGGCAAATAGTTTCTTTGAAAGCTTCTCTATAACGCTTTGACATGACATTATACAAAATGGGATTGACCGTTGAACCAACAAAGTACAGGACACCTGAAATTAGAAACAAACGCATGTCTTAGGAAGCAAGCGATACTTAATTCATTTGAATAATTGGAATAACCGTTTTGTACTTTGTGATGTTGAAACACATACATGTACAGACTATTTACTACAAAACTATGCAGGCATATGTCAGTTTCATAGTAAAAGATGTATCTGTCTGTACGTCTCATATTTTATTGAGTGACACAAGTTCTCGAACATATCCGATGATAATCCTTCTCATGCTGACACAATAATGCATGCTTAATATTTCTAATCAGCTGAATGTACACCGAGTTTCAGTCTGCTGAAGTGTTTCAGAAACTTCTTACCTAGTGTCAAACAGTTTCGCTCCTAATGAGACGTCGAGTTAATCAGCGCCTCATCTGCATATGAGCTTCTTGCAAATGCAAATATGGTCAAGCTCAGTGTGAGAAGGGTTATGCATTTTTCCAAAATATGGTATACGTAATGTGACACACAGCTATATACAGTAAACCCCCTCTAAACCGGACAGTAAATGTAGTATAAATATCGGTATTCTAGACATGTGGCAGCTTAATACAGGGTGAAAGTCATGCCATGCAGAAAGCTCCTCTATGAGATTTCTGCATGACTTTCACCCTGCATTAAGTAGTCACCTGGCTATAAGTAACTAAATTCTTCTCTACTAGAATTCCGGTTTAGAGGTGTTTTACTGTACACACATATTATATTACCTGATATATAAAATAGAGTGCTTTGAATATGCAGCAGTAACGGAGTCCATACACGATTGTAGATTGTGAGCAGGCGTTGAGCATGGAACGGTGCCCAGCATACAAAGAATGCGACAACCACCGCAACTGAAATGTATCATGAAACATTTAACACTTACCCAGCTGTTGTGAATAAAAGCAAAACAATATCTGCTGAAATGTTGATGTTATGCAAATTTGACTAATTACAAGTCGAACAAGCTTTGGAAATCTATTGAGCCTGATGAGACAACGGGTTTATCGGCAACTCATCAGGATCCAAGCTGTTTGTCAATACGAGTCAATCACGGTTATAAGGATAAGGGTACTATTTCCCATAGACTTTCAAAGATGACATGAAGAGATAAAAATGGTATATTTGTTGGCATAATGAACATAAATTACAAAAATGTATATGTTGTGAAAATATCTTGACCCTTTACCATGTGAAAAAGAATGATACATTAATCAGTTCAATTGTTATAATATAGCGCATTGGTATATGACAGTATGACCATGACAGAAGCTGCTGAAGCATATCTATATTATATCATAAGCAACCGGAGCAGACCCAGATCAGACGGATAACTCTGTTTGCAATGACATAGAAAAACGTATTTATGGAGTGAAATATTAATGTTGAAATAAAAACTAAATTACATCAAGTATTTTGTGTAAAATGCAGGTGGTTGCTTTAAGCAAGGTGAAAGTTAAACAGAACGCTCCTACAGGAACGTTCTGTTTTACTTTCACCTTGCTTTAAGCAGCCACCTGCCCTACATACCAACTAATTAACACAATATAGTGGCCGTTATAGAGAGGTTTTACTGTAATTCATATTGAAATGTCAAAAGTCAATGTTGTTAAACGAACTTTTACACCATAGAGTGAATAATATACCGTGGATATACAATCACGTGTGTCCGCTTACCTGATAGGGACACATATAATGCCTTTGCAAACACAGTAGATCCATATCAAACGGTTTCTATAGGAGCCGTCCGACCAGGATCTATTGAGCTCTATACGGCGTTCTACAGTTTCGTCCATAGTAAACTTATGAATATACTGGTAATCCATGTGTATACATTTATTATTTCTTGCAATAATATTCGTGAGGACAGGTACATTGTTAATATACATACCAAGCATTCTAAATATAGCTTTTCCGGACTGAGATACAGCAGAGCCGTGTCCAAGGTTAGAATTCGATTCCTGTGAAGCCACTCGCTGCAAAGCAGCTCGTCGTAAGGCCAGGGCAATTAGGAAGTATAACACAATAATAACAGTTAATGGAAACACGAAAAACAGAAACGTTGAAAGCTGGAATATATATGTCATCCGAGTATAGTATTCCTCAGGTATGTTACATATCAGGGAATCGGCCAGCGGGGTGCCATTGGTATGCGAACTGTCAATGAAATAGAATAGTTCCGTGTGTAATGGGTAAGGTAGCGCAAACGCTAAGGAAATAATCCAGATGGCGATAATGATTTTGACACTGCGGGACAAATCAGCAAGTGTTTGAGCTTTAAGCGGGTGGCAAATCGCGACGTATCTCTCAACAGTGAAAGCAGTTATTGTCAATACAGATGCATATGACGTCATTTCCTGTAGTAATCCCTTGATGTAGCAAAATGCTTCTCCGAATCTCCAGGGATAAGCTTCCCATATTGAATACGCTTCTGGAGGTAGGGCTGAAAATATAAAGAAAAACAACGATAATTTGCCAAGGATAAATTGGGTTCATAGCACAAATGTGACAATCTACATATAAAGACTTGAATAGTTGTTTCTAATAGCATTAACTCATTCGCTCTTAGACTATCTTTTAGACCCAACCTCTTTGAATGAATCTACCGAAAATGACCATTAACTATAGACAATGAGAATTTTAGAAGTGTACAGTTTTGAAAGTAGTGTGATAAATAGAGCATTTGCTTCTATGGAGCAAACTTTAATCTCTTTTCATCATAATGGTTTCAAAAAATGACTTTTACAGAGGCATGAAAAAAGGCGTCAGTAGGAGAGAATGTGTTAAACAGATTCATGTATAGTAACAACCTTACAAATTAAACGTTCAAAATTATATAAATGCCCAACAGACTTGTTTCTTCATGACCGTCATCCTGCATTAACCGTTACTCCATGAATACGCCTGTCTACGCCCTTGCAAACAGAGTACATCCAGATCAGACGGTTGCTTTAGACGCCGTCTGGCCAGGGGGCCAGCTCTGTTTGCATATTGAATTATATAGATCTGATTTTACAGTTTTTGGTGTAGCCAAATATTCCTGTTCATAAGCCATTATAAAATGCCAGCTACTTATTATTCATGAAGTCATTATTTCTTGCATGAATATTCATTGAGCAAGGGGTTAAGCCGCCACTAGCCTCTAAAGATGTGCACTGTCTTTACTAAAATGCCGGTTTAGATGACTGTTACTACATGTATACGGGTGTCTACATGCAACTGTATACAGTAGAACCCCGCTAATGCGACCACTTAATGCGACCACTTAAACAAACATGGCTGTTTTCATAAGCAGGTGGTTGCTTAATGCAGGACGAAAGTTATGCAGAAAGCTCCTATAGGAGCTTTCTGCATAACTTTCGTCCTGCATTAAGCAACCACCTGCCCTTGCCACTGTGAAGTATGCCCCTTTTTGGTGGTCGCATCAGTGGGGTTTTACTGTATACTGTTTTTATCAGATACCTGATCAATGTTTATACAATATGTAAACGAGCATTTCCCATGAAAAAAAGTATTACTAATTACATATTCGCTTAACCGTTTCTGTTAACAAAACCTTTACAAAAGAAATTGTACTCGTGCCATCACTTGAATAGTACAGTGAGCGTTTCTCATTTCAAACTTCAAATTGCAGAAGGCATTATTCTGCTCTTGACTCCTTATTTGAAACGTTTCATATAACTTGCGTTTTACTGTTGACAATGTAGTTTAGAATGACAGCGGAAAATGATGACACTGTTGGTATCATAGATTAGATTAATTTGATATGTTGTTGTATTCCTTATTACTGGGGCTTTACATCACAAACAATTGTACGATTAAACATTGCTGGAGAAATTTGCGTAATTTAGCAAATTATAGTATTTGTCTAAATAGTAATTTCAAATTGATTGTCTTTGATTGATAGTTTATTGAAAAAGGTTTATTGATATGAGGTTGTTGTTCCCACGTGAAGTATTAAGACACTTTAACCCTTACAGCGCGGGACATGAGTCAATAATTAATGTCCTTCGCAAACAGTGTAGTCCTCTCATCAGGGTCTGCACTGTTTGTCATGTTGCACTTTTCTTTAAAAAAGTCCCTAAATATTCACCAGTTCTAGGCTTGATCTTTTTGAAATTAGGAATAGTCCATTTGAAATTTCAGCGTTTTAAGGTTTAGAGTATCTGTTAGATAACCAGACCTTAAGAACAAACAAAATTAACCTTTCCCCCCATATTGACGACGTTTGACGACCCTGTAAAAGACACTTTGTGAAACCATTGTGATAAAAAGAGCATTTGCTCCTATACAAGCAAATGCTCCATTCCTCACAATGGTTTCAAACTAAAAAAGTCTAACATTTTCATGTTCTCTATTTAAGACTCCTTTTCGGTAGAGTTATTCAAAGAAGTTGCATCTAAATATAGCCTATGAGGTAATGGATTTATACAAAAATTTACTACAGTAGTATTACAGAGCAACATAATTATAAGGTGCGTACTCAAATACTTAAATCGTCATTTCTCCACCAAACCTTATGTTGTGACCGCTCTTTAGAATCGTCTCTTCGAGACGATTCTAAAGAATGGTTATAACATTTAGTTTGGTGGAGAAATAAAGAAGTTCTTCTTGAAATTGTTTTAAATTACGCATCTTTTCTGGACCTCAGCAATATAGGTATGAACAGTTTCTGATTCTGATTGGACGTGGATTTGACATATCTAGCAATATTGACCATTACAAACCAATGGTATTAAACTTAATACTAATTTCAGTAAAATGTAACTTACATACATGTAGTCTGTTCGATTTGCCACATTATATAGCAGTTACCATATCAGTTAGAACATGTTCTGCTCCTTGTAGTCTGTTCGATTTGCCACATTATATAGCAGTTACCTCAGTTAGAACATGTTCTGCTCCTTAACCCTTTCCCGTTCGAATATTCATGTAAGACATAATGGCACCATGAATATTTATTAGCTGATGTTTTATGATGGCATATGTACATGTACACAGAGTGACATATTTGGTATTATTAGAATTGTAGACTCTGACCTATTATGATTTCATACACAAACATAGAAAACATTGATCAGACAACACCTGTAGCATCAGACAAGTAATACATCAGTCTCCATCGATATTAATACCATAGCATGTGTTAAGCGTAGGATGTTTCATCTTTGTTAGTCAGTACAGTCCAATAGCAATGGAATATAGTGTCCAATTCTTTCGGGTCCATGGTCGTTATCACTAATTTCTTAACGTGCTTAACCGTTTCCCTGTTCTATGTTTATTCCAAATTTCAATACCTATTGAATATTCAAGGACAAAATAGTTAAAATAAACTAAGGAAGGTCGAACACTGTAGCCATATTCGACAGTAAAAAAGCAGATATTTCACATTCCATTAGCAAACAGAGCATATCCTGATCAGACGGCTCTTATAGGAGCCGTCTGATTTGGACCTACTCTGCTTGCAAATGCGTAAAACATGTTTATATGAAGGAAAGGGTTAATGGGAATAAATAGTTGTTATATATTTTTTCATGTAAGCGTTTGGAATGGCCACAAAGAATCTACAGATTATCGATGATGAAACCATGTAGGTAAGCATGGCGATGTGTCATCTAATAGTCTAGTCCATCGCGTGCATATCTAGGTAAACGCGCACACCAGGAGAGTAATGTTAATGAAGACACACGAGCACGACAAAACCTCTAAGAAATAAGCCATTAGGTAATTATGTCATAATGTCATACCTGTCATCACCATTACTCTGTGCTATATATATATATGTATATATTTCTATTCGCCAGAGAAAAGTTAAAGGTCAAAGTGTATTGTGTCGCCCCATTCTTCGTTTTTCAATTTCTATCATTTAGTCTCACGATTCACTGTATGTCAGTTTGTAGTTTTATAATACTAACAACTCCACCTAACATTGACAGCAATCTAACCATATTTTAGCAGTATAAATGAATTGCATTGAGATTTCTAAACATTTACCCTATATATACACCTTTTAATGCATTTATGAATAGAATAGAACCAGATCAGACAGTTTCTGTAGGAGCTATCCGATCAGGGTCTACTCAGATTCTTATGAAATTATATAAATCTGATTCTATATTTCTTCCATCGTACAAATTCCCGTATTAAAGAAAAGTAGCTGTTCGATGTTTATAAGGCAGTACTTTCTTTAAAAGGAGAGTAAAAACGGATTGGGATCGAAAAGTTATCAAAATTGGATTTTAAGATACAATGTTCTCCTTTGACTTAAACTGTTCACAGCTGATCGTCATTTAAACAACATTCTACACATAATAATAATAGTAATACTTATTACTATATGATAATACCAACGATGAATATAGATACTACTAATAATAATTATATTAATAATAACAATAGTAATACAGTAAAACCCCGCTAATGCGACCACTTAATAAACAGCCACTGGTCTCGTTTAAAGCAGGTGGTTGCTTAATGCAGGACGAAAGTTATGCAGAAAGCTCCTAGAGGAGCTTTCTGCATAACTTTCGTCCTGCATTAAGCTACCACCTGCCTCTGCCACCCAGAAGTATGCCCCTTTTTGGTGGTCGCATTAGCGGAGTTTTACTGTAATAATAATATGAATATTGATATAATTATAACGATGATGACGCTATTCAACAAATAACAGAAACAAAAAGTAAATCACAGCATATTCCGCAGTAAATAAAAAAGATTTTCTTTCCTCAATATTGCCCCCATAAATACGTTTTCTACGCCTTTGCAAACAGGGTAGATCAAGATCAGACGGCTCCTATTGGAGCCGTCTGATCAGGTTCAGCTCTGTTTGCTTATGGTATAATATAGATATGTTACTACAATTTCTGTTAAGGCGAAACACCCCTGTGTCCCATGTACCATTATAAGAATTTGTGATGTCAATATTTCTACATAAATATTCATGAAGTAAAGGGTTACATCATCAGACGCAAGTTCAGTTTTTCTGTCTGAAATAGTTAAATTGCTTAGATGTGTGAGTTGGTTACAACTTTGATAAACATTCTATGTGTATCGTTCATTCGGAGTAATGTACATAAGTGTATTACGTATGAAACACTGAACATGGTGAAACATTCACGGCGAAAGTCTTGTTTAACCATTTTCATTCATATATCGCGTTTTTATGCATTTGCAAAAATAATAGACCTAAATTAGACGGTCCTATAGGAACCGTCTGATCAGGGTCAGGTCTGCTTGCTAATAGAATTTGACAGATCCGTTTCATTACTTTCTGAAATGGCTATAATGTTCCACCTTCAAAACTTCATTATAACTATCTTGTCCATTGAAGTTTGGAATACATGTAGAGCAGGGAAAGCGTTAATGTTAAAACTTTCCCGCTTGGGAAAAACATGTACAGCAAAACCTCTCTATAACGACCACAAAATTACATCAAGTATTTTGTGTTAAAGGCAGGTGGCTGCTTAAAGCAAGGTGAAAGTAAAACAGAACGCTCCTATAGGAGCGTTTTGTTTTACTTTCACCTTGCTTTAAGCGGCCACCTGCCCTAAATGAAAAATAATTAACACAATTTAGTGGCCGTTATAGAGAGTTTTTACTGCATGCTCAATTTGTGATCCGTAAATTAGTAGTATTACGATAACATGTGATCGGTTTTTTCAGGGACAATTTTCTTAAACATGCAACATGTTTTAGTTGTTCATGCAAATGTTTCAAAATTCAATTCGTGTTGCATGTGGGCGACTTCCATTCAATTAACTAATTTTCAGGGAACACTGTACCAACATTTTTTTTTAAATCTGTATTCATAGAAATTATCCAGTAACTGTTACATTTCCTATAACCAAGACGAAAAGCAGAAGTGGCGAAACATAAATAAACGCACTTGAACACGTTTTCTTTACCTGTTCATGCGCTCGTGTTGTCATCCTGAATGAAAACAAACTAGCATGACATATACAGTTAAACCTCTCTATAACGGCCACTAAAGTGTGTTAATTAGTTGATATTTAGGGCAGGTGGCTGCTTAAAGCAAGGTGAAAGTAAAACAGCACGCTCTTATAGGAGCGATGTTGCTTTAACCTAACTTTATCACAAAGTATTTGATGTAATTAAATGGCCATTATAGAGAGGTTTTACTGTATGGCTGTTGCTCATATAGTGAAAACTCACACTCACGCCAATTTCAAGTGTCCCATAAACAAGCAGGCCAGAGGCTATAAATCCATTGCCTAGAGGTGTATAAGACTGTTTGCTTGAGTCTGAGATCTTCTTAAGCATCTGACCAAGCAGATACTTGAAAATGATATCAGACTCAGACTCAAAATTTAAATTACCTTGGACCTGCTTTTGAGTTCAATTTCAAATATCATATTGGTCGAGTTTAACCCTTTACCCAATAGCCTGTTTCTAGTTTTGAAGACATATGACCACTTAAAGCAGGTTTAAAGTAAAGCAGAATGCGCCTTAAGGCGCATTCTGCTTTACTTTCAGCCTGCTTTAAGCTACCACCTACTAGGATATAGAAAATATTTATTATGCAATATGTTCATGACTGTATGAATTTGAACTATTTTCTTCAGCGGAGGAATAAATCAAACACGCTAAAAGCCGCTTCTATCAGGTAAAAGGTTAAACTTGCGTACCAATCTAGATTGTGTGATAGCGTGATAAAGACCTCATATTCAGGCATAGCGCTTGTATTTCACCGCCAGGCCAGAGGCTATACATTGGTCTAAACAATAACGGAAATGTCTTGTCATAGCAATTTTGTCTTACTGTTCGACAGTTCACACTACGGTAGAGCCTGACTCTCTATGCATTGCTTCATTAAGATAAACACGTATGTATTTACAAGCAAGTAGCGTCTTGGTGTAGACGGTCTGTATACTATAGAAATCCCCGTGTAATATGTCATACATTAACTCTTAAAACACTGACTTTTCAAATTGACTATTCTAAACTTCACACAAATCAAGCTTATAGTGAATATTTTGGGATTTTTTCTAAAGGAAAATGTAGCATGACACACAGTGCCTACCGAGATCAGAGGGCTCATCTAGGAGACCTCTCATCTGGATCTACACTGTTTGCAAAGGACAATTAGTGACTCTTGTTCTGCACTGTAAGGGTTGTCTGACATCAATGACATGGCTTCTATGGAGAGGTCGCTTACAAGAGAGAGGCCTGCTGTACACTGTCTAGTATTTATTCATCATCCCGCTATATGCGACTTGTCTCGCATTTGCAAACAGTTTGGATCCAGCTGAGATGCCGAGAACCTTGGTGTCTCATCAGGATTCAAGCTGTTTAACACTCGTTCAACAGTTTCTCTAAAGATTGATCGAATCGGAGGTAGCCACAGTTTCAATAACTCCTAAGATGAACAGAAATGTTTTTTTCACAGCAGTATAAGAGTTAAAAATATGAAAACTCTGAAAAACAGTGATAGCTCAGAGAGACGTGTAGCCTTTAATCCAGTCCCCAAACGTTATTTTTAAATCCTACCTCTTTGAATAAATCTACCGAAAGGGAGCATTTACTAGAGAAAAGGAAACGTTTAGAATTGTGTAGTTTTTAAACTATTGTGATAAATAAAGCATTGGCTCCTATGGGAGAAAGTCAGAGAGTGACTTTTATAGAGGTGTCAATATGAAGGAATCGGTTAACACGCTAAAGGCAAATCTTTGATTGACATTGTAAATCTGCTACAATTTTCATTTTATTTATGTGTCTTATTGTTTTTGTTTAAAGATGTATGCTGTGTAAATTTCCGCACATTTTGTGTTTCAAACTGACTTCAGAATCGGAATCTATGTACCTTAACACTTATTTAACACTAA
Organism: Azorinus chamasolen; assembly: GCA_963576725.1. Classification (NCBI taxonomy): domain Eukaryota; kingdom Metazoa; phylum Mollusca; class Bivalvia; order Cardiida; family Solecurtidae; genus Azorinus; species Azorinus chamasolen. The sequence continues at coordinate 62,070,209 of OY755237.1, forward strand.
ACAGCACGGTTAGTAAATGGTTGTTTGTGTCGAAAATTGTAAAAAAAAAATGGATTGCTACAGAAACCAACGAAACACCGGAATAGGTCGTTAGATTCAAATTTACATACCGGAAATAATCATTCGATGTATATGTACATGTAGGACAACAACCAGTTTCAGCCGTTGTACATGTACATGTACATGTACATGTAGTAATAGCCTAATTAATAATCAAAGCATTGTTCCAAAAACGAATCGGTGTCATTCAGTAATTGACCGAAGATGTCCGCTGATTTCCGTACTGCAAAATACCCGTTTCTTAAAAAGGAGGATTCTTTTTTTTTTAAAAAATAGCATTATTCGGATCGCAATGATATTTAGCTGAGCAAATATATTCTGTAAGAGAGTGGGTTGTAAGCATTATTATCATTGTATGTATACATATACAGCTTCTGGTGTTGATTAATTAATACATGTACAAAACATGCGCATAATACATCTTTAAAAAAGTCACATTAACAAACAGTTTGGATTCTGATGAGACGCCGAGTTACTCGACGTATCATCTGGATCCAAACTTTTAGCACAGGTAATCACAGATACGACATTGGCTCAAGACATGCGATACTGTTAATAAGTAGAAGCACGCTCTTATTATTTATATCTTAATATTTGCATGCTAAGTAAGTGTTGTTTGCCAAAACAAACATTTCAGAATGTTTGCTATGGTTATCCAAGTAATTATTTCTCAAATTTGTCTTCTCAAATACTGTCAGTGTCAGACAATTTGGATTCTGGGAAAAGACGAATTATCTTGCGTATCACTTGAATCCAAATCTGTTTGAATAATGACAAACACGACGCTGAAGACCGTAACAAATTAACAATTAAAATGAATGTGTCAAAGGCGATTAGCATTAGGTATTAACCCTTACAATGCTGAATTTTCAAATGGACTATTCCGAAATTTAAGCAGGTTAAGCTTACAGTGAATGTTTATGGAATTTTCTACAAAAATATGTTACATGACAAACATTTGCAGACCTTGATGAGAGGGTTCCTCTATGAACACTTTTATCTGAGCCTACACTGTTTCCAAAGGACATTAGTGAGTCGTGTCCCACACTGTAAGGGTTGATTCATGAACGTGTTTGCAATTTGTACAAGGCTGTTACAAAGTGTACATTTAACATACATTAAAATCAATAGTGAAATTTCCTCACAATTCTCTAGGAATTCCCCTTAGAAAAACGGTCAATGCCAAACAGTGGGGATTCTAATAAATCACTAATGGCTAGATGTGTGTTGCCTTTGACAAATTCTCGTTTCTTATTTCAATTGAACCATTCTTCATCTAACTGCGGCTAAATGGTTTAAATTTGCAAATTGCTCTGCACTCGATCAGAGTCCATGCTTATAAAGCTTTTAGTTGAGTCTGAGTTTCGTTCTCAAGCTTTTGATTGGTCAGATTTGAGTTCTCAAGATTTCGATTGGTCAGATTTGAGCCAAAGGCTCAAATCTGACCAATCAAAAGCTTGAGAACGTACTCAGACTCAACTAAAAGTTTTATAAGCATGGACACATTAGTCTCTCAAACGCTTTGTTCGATTTGGAAGAAGTCCAACTTGACCAAATTCAAAATGTGAACAAACATTATTGCTTTACAGCGATGTAAAGGTGAACCAGGGCTACATATAAAGGTGCGTCCCCATATATTAAAATCGACATTTCTCCACTAAATCCTATACTGTGGCCACTTATTAGAATCGTCTCTTTGAGACGACTCTAACGAGTGGTCATAGTATGTGGTTTGGTGAACAAATAAAGGAGCTATTCTTGAAAATGTTTAGAATTGCGCATCTTATCTGGACATCTGTCTATTATTTACATGTTAGCGATGACTTTATGATACTCTAAACAAACAGTTTATTTCTAAGTTATACTCCGAATAATTCGCCTTTTTATCTGGCGCCAGATTTACATGTACAAAAAATCGTACGGCTGAATTTATCGTAAATTCTAAGTTAGAACGATCAGAATTGGATTTTCGTACGTCGAACCAAGTTAGGCGTTCTTGCTTCACTAGAATGTGCGATAATTCATGTTGTCTGCAGAGTAGCAATCATCATCAATTAGGCTTTGCAATAATTTAAGTCGTATGATCTTTCGTAAAACGAGTCCAAGGAACCGAACGTGTTGATACTGATACTATTTGTGAAGTCAAATAGATTTGCTGCAAAAGAGTTTGCTACGCTTAGTTTTATTTGGAAACAAGCGCTATTGCATTTCCTAACCGAGGAACAACTGCCTACGGGCATAATGCCAGATGCGCAATTAGGCAGAGGCGTTTATTTTCAAATAAAAGTAACATGCTATACCTCGAGCCCGTTCATTTCAAATTATAATCTGTGAGAACAAACTGTTGCTTTTTTTGTTTCAAAATGAACTGACAATAATGAGCAATATATACGCCCCAGATTTTGTTTTAGTACTGAAAGTAGTTCCGTGACCTATTTCCTTCATTAGCGCATGTCATTGGATAAAAATATATACGTGTAGTACAAAATCTCCAAAGCGACTCCCAAACTTACATGTATATCTAATTTTGGCCCCAGTTTCACGAACATTCTTAAGTAATTACTTAATACAGTAAACTCCATCTAAACCGGAATTCTAGAAGAGAATAATGTGGAACTTTTAGGCAGGTGACTGCTTAATGCAGAGTGAAAGTCATGCAGAAAGCTCCTAGAGGAGCTTTCTGCATGACTTTCACCCTGCATTAAGCTGCCACCTGTCTCCAATGCCGATATTTATACGAAATATAACGTCCGGTTTAGAGAGGTTCTACTGTATCAGGCTTAACCTATTAGGGGTATTACACTTACAAGATATGTCAAATAAGTTATCTTAACAGAAACCTTAGAGACATTCTGTTATATTTTTGAATAGAAAATATAGGTTTTTGCAAGAAACAGCTAATGAAACACAAAATGAATTTGATAAAATTCTTAAGTCTGTTACAAATTCTTAAATATCATTTTTGCTTCAGATCACCTTCAGTTATTATCAAGTGCAATATGTGTTCTTAAAATGATAACGGAACAAACCTCGTGTCTCTTTGTGTTAAAATAAACACTAACTTATGAACAAATTTGCTCCTGTTATTTTTTAAAAAAAAATAACAGGCTAAGCTAAGTATTTACTTAAGAATGTTCGTGAAACTGGGACCTCTTTAAGACAGGTGATGGCATAATGCAGGACTAAGTTTATGCAAAAAGCTGCTGCAGGAGTTTTCTACGGTACTTTCGTCATATATTAAGCACCTACCTGCTTTAACAGATGTGTACATGTATTTATAAAGTTGTCGCTCTAGAGATGCTCCTCTTTACTCGCTTGTGGGCTATTCTACTCCATGGAACCTAATGAAACCGTATATGACTGGAGTTTTTCATGATTTAAATTTCCTTTTAGCTGCAAATGTCCCATCATGTCATTAATAATGCAAGTGACCTATTCAATAAGCTGGAAAAGCGATATGGTTGGAAATGCTTATTAGTCCCTTACAGGGCGGGACAATAATCACTATTATCCTTTGCAAACAGTTTAGATCCAGATAAAAGGGCTCCCAGAGGAGCGCTCGCACCAGGATCAGCACTGTTTGTCATGTCTCACCTATCTGTAACACAATCGCCAAATATTCGCCATAAGCTTGACCTGTTTAAATTTTGGAATAGTCTATTTGACCATTCAGCATAGTAAAGGTTAAACCTTCGCCTGCTAAATGCGTCCTGATTGACATTTGCAACTACATGTAGCTATATGTTACAGCAGGCTTTAATTAAGAACAAGATGATATACATGTACAGTAGAACCCCTCTAAACAGGATGTTTAGTTTGGTATGGAATATATCTTGGAGACAGGTGGCAGCTTAATGCAGGATGAAAGTCATGCAGAAAGCTCCTCTAGGAGCTTTCTGCAAGACTTTCACCCTGCATTAAGCAGCCACCTGCCTAAAAGTTTATACATTCTGTTCTACTAGAATTCCGGTTTAGATTGTGTTTACTGTATTTGCATCACATGTACAACATATTTATCGATGGGGTGGGGGATATTTTATGTAGCTTTTTATCCACGACATGACTCGCAGGTTTGCATGTAACCCATAACCTCAATGGCTATTTTAGAACAAATGTCTTTCAATAAATCTACTGAAAAAGAGCATTTATTCGAAAATAGGAAAACTATAGCATTGTGTAGTTTTTAAATCATTGTGATAAATAGAGCGTTTGCTCCATAGGAACGAATGCTCTATTTATCACAATAAAAGGGTTAACCATTTTTGTTTCATGAAAACGCATTTTTCACGCATTTGCAAACAGAGAAGACCCTGAGCAGACGGCTTCTACAGCAGTCGTCTAAACAGGGCCTGTTCTGTTTGCTAATGGAATTGGTAGACCTGTTTCTTTAGTTTCTGAAATTACTACAATGTTCCAACTTTCCATATTTCATAACTATTTTGTCAAGAAGCATTCCGTAGCTAATGAAATTTAGAATAAATATAGAATAGGGGAATGGTTAAGCTGTTTAAAGCTTGATCCAAGTGGATGTAGTCAAAACTGCACCCGATCCAAAACTGAGCAGACACTCGTTTTCGCACAGCAGGGTCAAGGTTAACATCTGTTCAATTACAGTAAAACCTCTCTATAACGGCCACTAAATTACATCAAGTATTTTGTGTTAAAGTCAGGTAGCTGCTTAAAGCAAGGTGGAAGTAAAACAGAACGTTCCTATAGGAACGTTCTGTTTTACGTTCACCTTGCTTGAAGCAGCCACCTGCCCTAAATACCAACTAATTAACACTATTCAGTGGCCGTTATAGAGAGGGTTTACTGTAATAGCAATCTTTTGGAAACACGAGTTTAAAAGGTGTATTCATGCGCGATATGTGTCTGGTGAACATAACAGAATATATCAGCATGTTACTTCAGCCAATGGCTGTGAGTGTTTACCCTTACAACGCTAAATGTTCAAAAAGGACTATTCCAGAATCCAAACAGGTCAAGCTTATTGTGAATATTTAGGGAGTTTTTTCTAAAGAAAAGTGAAATATATCAAGCAGTGCACATCCGTTCCTCTCAACTGGGTCTACACTGTTTGCAAAGGACATTAGTGAATCGTGTCCCACACTGTAAAGGTTGAGTTTTTTGTTTCTAAAATTATACGCTACAATTCACATTTGCGTAATTTCGTCTTTTTCAAATTGCATCGATTAAATTTTCCACTAACTACTCTTCTAAATTTGCATTTATAATGTGAATGAATAAAAAATATATTATGATCAATAACAAGTTCTGTATAACATGGCTTTGAATGCTAACGGTCCAGATGTTCAACCTGTTTCTGTCCATAGACACTATCATTATGTTCGAAGCTCAGAACGGATATAAAACACATAATCGGAGACCAGATAAGATGCGAAAATTAAAACGTTTTCAAGAATATTTTCTTTATTTCTCCAACGAACCCTCTCTTTGAACACTCGTAATATTTTAAGAAAAACAGCAATCGCAATAGATATGCAATTCAAATACAAATATAGCATTGAAGGAAAACCCCGAAATGTTCATTTGCAAATCCCACCTGAGTTCCATCGATGTTTCATCGATGAATGCTTGAGGTGGTTCAACTTACGTGTTAGCGCATGTTGTTATTGCTCTGTAATGCTTGAACGGAACTCTGTGTGTCAGTTTAATTTACCAGGGGCCCTGCATTTAAACGAACATTGCCTAGGTAGTATTGCTACAGAGTGTAGCTCGTAGCATCGATTGCATTAACCCATTCCCTCATATTGACGACTTTTGATGACTTTATAAAAGTCACTTTGTGAAACCATTGTGATAAATAGAGCATTTGCTCCTATAAATGCTCTATTTATCACAATGGTTCCAAACTACAACTTTCCAAAAGTTTCCTTTTCTCTAGTTAATGCTCCTTTTCGGTAGATTTATTCAAACATGTTGTATCTAAAATAGTCTATGAGGTAATGGGTTAACCCTTTGCTCCATACGAACACTTTTCCACGCATTTGACAATACAGTAGACCCAGTTTAGAGGACTCCTATAGGAGCAGTCTGATCATGATCTGCACTCTTTACTAATAAGATGCTACAGTTTCTACCAATACCAGAAAATACTGTGTTCATAGGCCAATATAACACTTCAGCAAATAAATATTCATAATATTGTTCTTTCTTATATAGATTCAGTATATCCCAAAGGGAAAGCGTCAAACTATTAACCACAAGTCCGTGAAGCCAAACACCAACTGTTGAACAGAACAGAACATCGTTTAATTTTGGTCACAGCTACCAATACATGATTATTTCTAGAAGCGAACAATGGCTACAGGGGGAAATATTTGGAGGAATTGTCCTAGCGATAGTGTGTCATGTCAGTAAAAAGTCGAAATAAAATTAAACTAAAATAGGAAAAATCCTATTTTGTACTATACTGGTCATTTCGCATGCATGAAGATAGCTAGCAAAATGAGTGTAAACCATGTATTGTGACAACTCTCTAGAACCACCTCGAAGGGAAATGACGATAGTAGTATTCTCATAAATTATAATAAACCCCCTCTGATTTGACCACTAAACGAACGGAAACTGGTGCCATTAAAGGCAGGTGGTTGCTTACTTGTAGGATATATCTGCATAACGCTAACGTTGCATAACGAAGACAACATTTCCGTGTTCAATATTCATGTAAGAACTTGTGAAATCATGAATATTTATAAGCTGTATTGTTATAATGTACACTTTTCAAGTAAATATTTTGTTTTCGCAAAACCTGTAGATCTAAACAAATAGAGCAGATCCTATATGGACGTCTGGTCTAGGTCTACTCTGTTTGTAAATGCGTATATATGATGGAAAGCGTTAAGACACATACATGTGCCTCCTTTAGAGAGTTTACTGTATGCAACTTTATCTACAAATATATGTTAAACTGTTCACTATTGACTGTCACTACATGTTATAAAAGCATCTTGTCAATTTCTGTCTCGAATGTCCCATTGACTGATTTAGGTAGTAATCAAATGGCCAGGATTTTGGACCTCTCGTCTGAAAGAACTTGATTATTAATACTAGTTTTCATACGTTTCGAAGACACATACCATTTAGCTGAGTCGGATAAACTCGACCACTTAGCATACTACTTTTGTAACTTACCCATTCCCTGTTCTATATTTAGTCCAATTTCCAATACCTACTGAAGATTCGTGGACAATTAGTTAAAAATGAAATATGGAAGGTGTAACACTGTAGTCATTTTTTTAAACTAAAAGAAACAGACCTATCAAATTCCATTAGCAAACAGAGCAGGCTCTGATCAGACGGCTCCTATAAGATCAGTCTGATCTAGGTCTACTCTGTTTGCAAATGTGTGAAAAGTCTTTTAAATGAGGGAAAGGGTTAATGTTTCAAATATATATAAGCATTTGCAAAAGTGCCCTCTTCTGTAATTCTGAATAATATTATGACATTTCCCCCTTTTCCTCCCACATTTACGATGAAATGTGACAAACAGTTTGGATCCTGATGAGATGAAGAGTATCATCTAGGTTCAAACTGTTTGCAAAAGTTACATCTGTGTTGACCCATATATTGTAGTAATTTAGTTTTGATTTAACAATACGCTCTGCTACGCCTTTGCAAACAGAATAGACCCAGATCAGACGGTTCCTTTAGGAGCTGCCTGGTCAGGGTCTGTTCTGTCTGTTTATGACATAATACAGACGTGATTCTACAGTTTCTGCCATGGCCAAAACTTATTATTTCCATGTGCTATTTAACAATTAATCTAATTACTATTCATGATGTCATTATTTCTTTCATTAATATTCAAAGAGTAAGGGTTAAGTCCTCAATATATTTTAGGCAGAAATAGTACCGCCTGTCTACCTCAATTGTTACACGTGATAGCAAAACAAAACCAACAAAACAAAGATAACAACACCAAAACAAATACAAACAGAAACTACCTATAACACTATACGTAGTTTGAGAAGGTAATCATGTATTCGCCAGAAGATTTCAACTACAGACGATTTAAGAAAGGAAAGTTAGTGTAAAACAGAAATAAAATTTTGTCATGAATGAGAGATGGGATATTTTCGTTGTTGACGCTGGTGTGCCTGTGTATAAAGATGTTATCAAGTGCCGTGTGCTGGAGCATCTGTATAATGACTGTATAACCCTTTCTCTCATATAAACGTGTTTTACGCATCTGCAAACAGAGTAGACCCAGATCAGATGGATCCTATAGGAGCCGTCTGATCAGGGTCTGGTCTGTTTGCTCATTGAATTTGATAGATCGGTTTCTTTACTTTCTAAAATGGCTACAATGATTATGTACCACCTTCCATATTTCATTATAACTATTTTGTCCACGAGTATTCAGTAGGTATTGAAATTTGGAATAAACGTAGAACAAGGAAAGGGTTAAGCGATAGGAGCAAAACAATAGAAAGAAACACAGGATAATGTGTATAATGAGATATAACCTTTGGGATAGAGCTTTTGGTTATATTAACGCCTTTTGACGCCTCTATAAAATTCACTTTTAGAAACATTGTGGTAATAGAGAATTTGCTCCATGGGAGCAAAATTAATGCTCTATCTATCACAATGGTTTCAAAACTGCACAATTCTATTTTTCCTTTTTCTAATAAATGCTCCTTTTTGGTAGATTTATTCAAAGAGGTTGGCAATAAAAAAAAGCTTATGAGAGAATGGGTTTAGATACCTTAAATATTTACTTTGCGAACATTCATGTCACGAATAATTTATGTATGAATATTTATTAGCTTAATATTTATAATGGCATATGGACGAAACAAATTGGCCCTGGTATAATCAGCTTTATAAAAGTCCATATACAAACAGAACAGACCCTGATTAGACGGCTCCTGTGAACTGTGTCTTCTGTCTTTGAAAAGACGTTAAACGCGTTTTTATGATGGAAAGGGTTAAACATAGTTAACATATAATACAGAGCCGAACATGTCATAATTGACTAACATTTATTTAATAATATATGATTGTTTTTAACCTTTTGTATTCGTCCTTGGTTATTTTTGCAAATAGTTAATATGTGAAGCGAAAATGGAGGCAAAGTATTATGGTAAATTATCTAAACCGTATTATCTACTGGCGACAACTGTCTTAAGCCATTACATATTTAATATCAATATGAGAAATAATGACATCATGAATATTTATTAGCTATGTTATATATATATGGCGCATATACACAGGAAACAGGCAGAAACTACTATCAGCTCTATGTTATACCATCAGAAAACAGAGCAGACCCTGATCTGACAGCACTATAAGTAGGAGCCGTCTGATCTCTGTATTCTCTGTTTGCAAAGGCAAGAAAAGCATTTATATGCGAGAAAGGATTAACCATGTATTTGTGTTAGCACTCTACTCCATGAATTCGCCTTTCGACGCCTTTACAAATAGAGTAGACCCAGATCAGACGGCTCCTATAGGAGCCGTCTGATCAGGTTCTACTCTGTTTGATTATGAAATAATATAGATATGGTTCTACAATTTCTGCCATGACCAACACTTCTTGTGTAAGTGTGTCAACAAATGGTGTAAAGGGTTCAAATACGTTCTGGATTTCCAGAACATTACTTAGCATGCAAGATGTGTCCTGTACTCCATACACACAACAGTGATGGTTAACATAAGCTTCGAGACATCCGTGCTTAATTAACCGTAAACATGATATTGTGCTAATTCGTTCCGTCTATTGGTTTACCCGGTTATAAGACGTTTGGTCAGGATTTACACAGAGAACTGAAGTGACTGTAAGTTTTGGAGAGAAATGGTAGATGAGATCTGGGTCCATGCTTATAAAGCTTTTAGTTGAGCCTGAGATCGTTCTCAAGCTTTTGATTGGTCAGATTTGAGCCAAAGGCTCAAATCTGACCAATCAAAAGCTTGAGAACTCAAATCTGACCAATCAAAAGCTTGAGAACGAAACTCAGACTCAACTAAAAGCTTTATAAGCATGGATACTGGTCGCGATGTATCTGAGTTCATTCTCAAGCATCTGATTGTTCCGATTTGGAGTGAAGAGGTTTGACAGCTGACGCGTAGGACGTACTAAATGTCGGATGTCAGAAATTGGAAGATTAACTGAAACTACGAAACTAAAACTTGAACACCTCATAAATAATCCTTTCCAAGCTGTGAAAAAATAGTGTATGCTTGAATTGAGATATAGTACATAAAAGAACAGATATGTTATTGGCATAAACATGAAATGTCCATTGCGATTAGACTAAGCTTCCGAGAACTATTGGTCGAATGTCAAACAGCTTGGATACTGATGAGACGCCAAGTTACTCGGCGTCTCACCACTGGGTCATATCTGTTTGCAAATGCGGGTTTGGTCGTAGTTAGCCGGAGAATGTAAAAGACAATATAGCAGTGACCTCTATCGCCAGTAAATAATACATTTTATCCAGTCACCAGGCTTCTCTAGTGACATAATAAAGGGGGTGCAAATAAACTTAGGTTTATTAGGTTACTTCCGGTAGTAGAAGGTTTATTAGGTTTGTAGATAGGCGTAATGATTCTATAACCATGGAACTATTTTAGTTTTCTGTAAATATGCATAAACATGTTGATGGGATAGATCTAACAGATCTATTTGGTCACCAAAAGAATTATTCAAATGAGAAAAAATAAAAATAATTGGCTACAGCTGGATTCGAACCCGCGCCTGATCCTACAAAAACTAATTCTAATCACTCTAGAGACGTCGCCTTTACCGATTACGCCACTGAGGCCACATACAAAATGACGTTGATTTATCAGTTTTATTAATTTAATCCACCGCTGGCAAATCCGTTATCCGTTTTTGATAAAATCAAACCTGGAAGTAAAGATTGACAGATAAATAGTAAATGTTTTCTTTTCACTCTTATGATAATTTGATTGATAAACTCTTACAGGGGCGGTGATAGTCATAAACCTAAATATAGCCTGTTCAGTTCCATCGATTTATGAGTGACGTTAGATCTATCTAAAAATAGAAACCGAGACTACGTAACTCGAATTTGACCAAAGAATATAATCATGTCTGTTTGAAATAACTTATCGACCCTCGATTCAAATCATCTTATTTTTCAAATTCAACCACGTTTCCCTTCTAGTAATGCAAGTATCGAAACTATATTCCTCTGCGGTAGCTCATTAGATCTATTTACGTCTAAATGGAAGTGAAAAGGGAGGGATCCGTTGATCGAAAAACTGCATTTTCAATGTAAATTATTTCAAGAGTGTTATGAGTCTATAAAAAAGACATTTAACTATACTGACTGGATAAATCGAATAATAGGTTAGTGCCGTAGATGGGCCGCCTTTATCCGACTCGGAGAGAAAACAGTTTAGGCTCGGCAAGCCTCGCCTCAACGTTTTCTCCCCTCGTCGGATAAAGGCGTCCCATCTACGGCACTAACCTATTATTCTCTATAACGTTTACATTTATTTGCTATACAATACGATACAATACAATATAGTTTATTGCATTAACCCATGTGCTCCCAGTGGATTCTTGCATGCTTATATATTGGATTGGTCCATTTTTATCTAAGGGGTGCCTGGCCTAAATTTTTAATTTTGTTTTGTTTTATATTAAAATTCATATCAGCAAACAGTGTAGACTGATCAGACGCCGCATTATGCGGCGTCTTACCAGAGTCTACACTGTTTGCCTAAATCCCATATATGGGATCGTGGGAGCAAATAGGTTAAACATACTAGTATACACGTAATAGTTTCCTTCATTTTCACGAAGAAAGCCGTTTGTAAATATAATAAGCATGAGTTCTCGCCATCACTGTATAAGCACATCGTTCGTGCAAATAACGTATTAAAACGGTGCATGACCGTACTGTTCGGCATCGGGACTTTCCGTTGGCCAACACAGACATTCCCGATAATAAATGAATGCATGTGCGTTAGCGTGTTGTTCCGATTGTATTAAACTAGAATAACAGTGTAACTAAAAAAATTATTGTCGCTTTCTAATTTTGATATTGCGTGACAGTGTATGTTTATCTTGCTACTTAGGGCAGTTCTAATGTTTAGCTTGTTATATAAAAACTGAGAAATAAAAGCGTACATTGACTTGATTCGCGTGCTAATAACATGGATATATAGTATTCTTGCGAATGCAAACTTTGTACAGTTTTAATATACATAAAACCAATCACATATCTGTGAATTCCGCAAGATAATAAGTACCAGGCAAATAAAAGCGGACGATATTACACGATATTAGTTACAGAACTAGCTTAACCTTTCTCTTGCTGAATTTTAAAAAATCATTTCTTCTTCTTTACCCATGCCCTGTTGTATAATTACATATATCTTCACTGTGTACAATTATTTCGCTGTGCAATCACTGTTGTGGAGTGCACTGGTTGCACAATCAACTTGTAGATAGTGCATACCCAGATGAGACAGCTCCTGCAGGAGCTCTCTCATCTGGGTTTTCACTATTTACAGGTAGGTATATTGACGTGAATAGCAAGCGAAGGGTTACCCTCTGCAAGATGTAATAACAAACGACGTCGTGCATATTTACATATATTCTGAAAATGGGTGATCCCTCGAAAGCAAAAGTAGAAATGCAAAAAGAGAAAATTGCAGACTCGGTTTTATTGAGTCTGTTCATGAGTAGTAATTAAAAGTGCAACACTACTCACGCCCCCTAGCACCGGCTTAAGCAGTATTCAATTTTCAAAACTAATAACACCAAAACTAATGATCCCGAAGGATAAAAAAATATAACAACACTCAGAATGAAGTACGGAGCGACTATTTACGGCCGCCACACTATCACTTAAAACTTTATAATGGCAAGAGAACACGAGACTATTCGGCTATGATAGAAACGTAGACTTGTATCTATTTCATTTCATAAACAAATGGAGCAGGTCCTGATCAGATGGATCATACAGGAGCAGTGTGATCTAGCTAGGTCATTTCATTTGCAAAAGCGCTGAAGGTAACATAATCCAGATGTCCAGATAGGGTATGGAAAATTTTCAACATTTTCAAGAATTACTCCTTTATTTCTCCACCAAACCTTATACTGTGACCACTCGTTAGAATCGTCTCGAAGAGACCAATGTGACCACCCTTTAGAATCGTCTCGAAAAGACGATTCTAAAGAGTGGTCTCAGTATAGGGTTTGGTGAAGAAATGGCGAATTTATTAGCTGGGTGCGCACCTTTATCTGCAGCTCTGATAATCTATAGTTTTACAACGTATACATTATGCATTAACCCTTATCATGCTGTAAACATGATTTTTGCTTGATCAGAATTTTGAGATTTGTTGCAGGATTTACAGTAAAACCCCTCTAAACCGGAGGTTAAGTTAGGTATAAATATGGATATTGGAGACAAGTGCCAGCTTAATGCAGGGTGAAAGCAAAGCAGAAGGCTCCTCTAGGAGGAGCTTTCTGCATGACCTTAACCCTACATTAAGCAAACACCTGCCTAAAAGTCTGTGAATTCTTCTTCAGCAGAATTCCGGCTAAGAGGAGTTTTACTGTACTCACATTCAATTGTTTCAGGCGTTTGAGAAACTAAGGACCAAGTGTCAAACAGCTCTAACGAGACGCGGGGGGGCTGGTCTCCAGTCAAACTGTTTGTACATATGTAGATGCAAGCCAGCTCGCGCGTAACATGGTAAGGGTCAACCAGTTACCTGGTGAATATTCATAAATAAAGAAATAATGAATATATGAATATTAATTAGCGGAGGGTTTATAAAAGAGAATGTTGGCCATGGCAGAAACTGTAGAGCTATTTCTGCATTACTTCATAAGCAGTAAGAGTCGCTTAGCCCTTTCCTTCATATAAACGTGTTTTCACTCATTTGAAAACAGAGAAGACCCAGATCAGACGGCTCCTGTAGGAGCCGTCTGATCAGGGTCTGCTCTGTTTGCTAGTGGAATTTAATAGTTGTGTTTCTTAACTTTCTAAAATGGCTACGATGTTCTATATTTCATATTTCATTATAACTATTTTGTCTATGAATTTTCAATAGGTATTGAAACTTAGAATAAACATAAAACAGGAAAAGGGTTAATCAGGGTCTACTGTGTTTGTCTATACGTCAAATGGAGTCTCTAACAGGTACTAAGGTGAAGTATACTGATTGCCAGGTTTTAATCATAGATAAGTAAATATGTCGGTTTCCATGCACAATGAAAATCAGGAGTCTCCAAAGAGAATAACTATCATCTCTCGGTGCCCGTAGTATCTCTAAAGCAATAACTACATGCAAATACGAATTGAGTAATGTCTCATGAAGGGGATTTGCAAAGAGGTCAATGCATGTTTCAGTACAAATCGTCTGAAACATCAAACTGAATATTCCTCAGAAATTACTGCAAATACACTAAGTTGACGTTGTTGTTGTTGGTTGTTTTTTTTTTCAAAAATAAATTTCTATTACAGGTAAGTTTCAAGATACAGCCTATTGTGTGTGGGTGTAATTATAGTAAAGTCTCGCTAATGTGACCACATAATGTATTCAATTGGGAGTCTGTGAAAGCAGGTGGTTCCTTAATAAAGGGCTAAAGTAATGCAGAAAACTCAAATAGGAACTTTCTGTATAACATTCGTCCTGTATTAACTCACCCAAGACTATTTTTGGATCCAACCTCTTTGAATGAATCTACCGAAAATGAGCATTAACTAGAGAAAATGATAATTTTAGAATTGGGTAGTTCTGAAACCATTGTGATAAATAGATAATTTGCTCTATGGAGCAAATGCTCTATTTACAAAATGTATCAGAATAGTTTCAAAAATGACTTTTACAGAGACGTCAAAATGCGTCAGTAGGAAGGAATGGTTTAATCTACCACTTGTTTCAAATTTCCAGAATAAGACTTGTTTTGAGTGGTCGTATAACTTAGTGAGACACTACCGAATTTCTCTAAAGATTATACAATTAATAATACTCAAGTTTATTACAAAGCACCGTTTATCTTACGTTTTCAAAACTTAAGACAACTATAACACCTACGCATATGTGCTGTAGAGGTGCTCTGATGCACAACTTAATGAATAAAAGTTTAGTTTTAAGTTTAATGAATAAAACATGTGTGCGTGTTGCCCTTTACTCCATAAATACGCTTTTCAATGCCTTTGCAAACAGAGTAGACCCAGATCAGACGGCTCCTATAGGAGCCGTCTGATCAGGGTCTGCTCTGTTTGCTTATGATATAATATAGATATGATTTTTCACTTTCTGTCATGGCTAAAATATCCCGTGTCCGTGTGCGATGATAACAAATTAATCCAATTAATATTCATGACGTCATACTTCTTACATTAATATTGGGTTTAATGCAAGACATGCGTAACACATCAAACTTCTGCAGGAGTTTTCTGCACAACTTTCGTTCTGAATTAAGCGTCCACCTGCCTTTATCATCCCGATTTTTACCTCGTTTAGGAGATTTTGTGTAGAGATTTTTTACTGTAATTTAGGACCGCCAATTAGGTATATGTATATTAAATGTAAATGTTTAAAATATTAACAATTTCGCTGCCACATAATGTCGTCTAGAACGTTTGTAATCTGCTACGTTTCGTTTTTCATTTCTTGTATGTTTTGTTTTCTATTTTCTATCAAGAAACATAATCACATCACAGAGTGTGAGTCCAGATCACACACTTGTCGTCTCATCTAGATCCAAACTGTTTGTAAACGTAATCACAGAGTCGCCATTGACAGCCAAATGTTGGATTATTAACCTATTATCTCATGTGTTATTTTTAGATCCAACCTCTTTGAATAAATCTACCGAAAAGGAGCATTAACTAGAGAAAAGGAAATTTTTCGAATTTTGTAGTTTGAAACGATTGTGATAAATTAGAGCATTTGCTCCTTTTTATCACAATGGTTTTAACAAGTGACTTTTGCAGAGGCGTCAAAAGGAGTCAATATGAGGGAATGGGTTAAATGATGTTATACAGTAGCCTCCCTACAACGACCACATGATGCATTAACTTTTAGATCTTTAAAAGCAAATGGTTGCTTAATGCAGGGCACAGTAATGCAGAAAGCTCCTATGGGAGCTTTCTGATTCATGTTTGCCCTGCATTCAGCTATCACCTTTTTAAATATCCAGAGTTAGACTTATTTCGAGTGGTCATATTAGCAAGAGTTTACTTATTAACCCTTTACTCCATAATACGCCTTTCTATGCCTTTGCAAACAGAGTAGACTCAGAACAGACGGTCCCTATGGGGGCGTCTGATCAGGGTCTGCTCTGTTTGCTTATGGCATAATATAGATATGATTCTACAGCTTATGTCTGAACTAAATATCATGTGTACATATACCATCATTAAAAGTCAGCTAATGAATATGTATGATGTCATTATTTCTTACATGAATATTAAATAGGGAAATGGTTAAGTGATATACATACCTAGTAGAAGAATTAAAACGTCCGATATGGCTAAACTGAAGAGGTAATAGTTGGTCGTAGTTTGCATGTAATTGTTCCTTATAATTACAATACACGTGCAAACATTTCCAACGGTGCCGGAAATGAAAATAAGTCCATAAATCAACAGGAGGCACACTGTAGACGGAAGGTCTTGATGTCTTGACCCGAGAACCCGTCTCAGTAATTCCTCGGTCGGTAAATCCTCCGTAACGTTTGAATCACTTGCATTTGACGTGTCAAGTAATGAGTTGACAGTCGTGCCATCAAGTAGTGGTATCCCAGTGTAATTTCCATCCATTATGCTTAAATTATCCAAACTGGTGTCCTCATTCACAAAATCCACATACTTTTTAAAGAAATTCCCGAATTAGAATGCAAACTTTTTACACTTATCAGCACTAATTTTAATGTCATCCCTGGATTTGAAAGCACATTTGCTTATCCATTTCCTGCAAAGACATAATTCAAATATATTTATATGTCTATATGTCCTTTTTGCGCAATTATTTTCTTTATCATTGGAAATTTTAATACTTTATTTATATATCGTACTATTTGTTGTTAATTGAAAATTTGTCAATTTATAAAGTTGTCGCATATCATGATGCGAGACAATTAAAAAGTTCACCGTCACAACATGTCTGATGAAGAGTAAGTAAGACAGTGAGCTGGTGTAACGCTGTAATTATGTTCGCTTGTGTTTCCGTCTTTGATACCGTTAGTTTCTTTCACGCGCGGAGTTTATCGGGAAATCTTGTTATACGGTGATACTAGCATGAGAAACGTGCAGTCAAAGCACACACGCAGCGTAGTCTCGTTCGGAAACCGCTTAGACGTTTAACCCTTTCCCTGTTGAATATTCATGTAAAATCATGGCATCATGAATATTTATTTTTTTATGCTGTAAATATTGGTTTTTACAAAAACTGCAGAATCAGATCCACATCATGTTATAAGCAAACAAGGCAGATCTTGATCAGACGTCCTGTACATGACCCGTCTGATCTGAGTCTACTATGTTTGCAAATGTGCTGGGAAGGCGTTTTTATGAAGGAAAGGGTTAACCCCTTATTCCACGAATATCAATATATGAAATAATGCATGTATGAAAACTTATTATTATAGCTTGGTATTTATTAAGGCATATGAACAGTAAACGTGTTGGTCGCTGTACAAACTGTATACTAAGATCTACAGTAGAATCTGTATTAACCCTTTCCCTGTTGAATATTCATGTAAAACATGACGTCATGAATATCAATAAAAAAAATTATAATGGCATATGAACACAGGGCATTTTGCCTCAGACAGAAGCTGTATAATCAGCTCTATATTACAACATAAGCAAACAGAGCAGACCCTGGTCAGACGGCTAAAATAGGAGCCGTCTGGTTTGGGTCTACTCTGTTTGCAGATGCGTCAAAATGCGCTTACATAAGGGAAAGGATTAAGCGGTCATCAAATATTGATCTAATTATGGGTAGTTTAATGCAGGTAAAAGTAATGCATAAATCTCCTATATGAGCTTTCTGCGCTACATATACCCTGCATTAAGCAACCACCTGCTTTTTAAGACTCCTATGTTCAATTAATGAATGGCAGCTAAGGACATGTTCTACTGTATATAATTCCATAATTAAATCGAGCAGAACCGGATTAGACGACTACTGTAGGAGCCGTCTGATCTGGGTCTACCCCATTTGCAAAAGCGTAAACAGGCGTAGCTATGAAGGAAAGGATTAGAATAGTATAACTCCAACTGAGATATATTTCGAAACGTTATAAACAAAGAAACAATATCCTCTGTGGTTTTATGTCTATTCCATTCAACCTGTAGGGTATTGTAATACACGTCTCATTATATCAACTATCCTTCTAATCCAGACGGGAATACATACAGCAGAACCTCTCTTAAACGACCATCATAAATAGGTCTTATGTTGGGTCTAAAGGACAGGTGGTAGCTTAAGATAGGTCAAAAGTAATGCAGAAAACTCCTTCCTGTAGGAGCTTTTCTGTATTACTTTTGCCCGGCATTAAGCAACCACCTTCTATTTTAAGATTTCTGAGCTCAGTCAATTCAAGTCGCTTAAGACAGGTTCTACTGTACAGAGATTGTAGATATCTGTGTCACAGGTGGGAGCATGCTAAGCTAGGCGTTATGCTATGATGCTGATCCTTATTTTGCCGATCACAACCTAACTGTCATTTGCAAACAGCTTGGATCCTGATGAGACGCCGAGTAACTCGGCGTCTCATCAGGATCCAAGCTGTTTGACAATTAGTCCGTAATTTCTCAAAAGCTTGGACGAATTGCAGGTAAGTGAATTTTGCTTCCTATCAGAATTTGAGCAGACATTATTTTTTCGGCAGAAGAAGGGTTAAGCTAGGTAATGATACATACGCATTTACCGGTAAAAACATGACATGTACGAGTCGACAGCTACTGAATATATATATATATATATATATATATATATATATATATATATATATATATATATATTGAAAAGATAAAGTGACACCACTTGTGAAGATTTACATTTTTATTCCCTACCGGTTTCACTACTGCTCATCAGGGGAAACCGGTAGGGAATAAAAATGTAAATCTTCACAAGTGGTGTCACTTTATCTTTTCAATATAATTTTCTTGTTCTGGACTTTCTTTTTACCTATATATATATATATATATATATATATATATATCAGCTGTGAGTTCAAACGCCTTGCAGTCCTGCACGTACTCACATTGCTGACATAACCTCTGTCTAAGCGAGCAGGAGACACACGTTTAATTCTATGAATGTCTGCTCATATGGTTGATTATTGATTACTTTCGACTCGATCAAATGTTTGTGGAACTATTGACCAAGTGTCAAACAGTTTGGATCCTGTGAGACGACCAGTTACTTGGCGTCTTGTCTGGATTCAAGCTGTTTTCAAATAGTCGGGTCGCGGTTAGCGGTACAAGAGTTAATAAAACAATGTTTATTAACTACATAATTATCTTATGCAGCTTGCATACCCGGTCACCTACCAATCACATGTCTCCAGACAGCTCTAATGGAAACAGAAGTGGTTCGAGTCTCGGCCTTGGCGTTAGAATTTGTCATGTGAGGAAGCTTTTCAGCTGGCTTGTATAGGTCGGTGGTTTCTGTGCACAAAACAAAGGAAGTTGTTCCATGCACAGAAAATCTAGGTCTTCCCCCGACTGTAATAAGCTGGACGTCGCAAATGACTGAACTACCGTTAACGCAATGTAAAACAAAAGAACGAAAGAACGAACGAATGATCGAACGAACCAACGAACCAACCAACCGACCGACCGACTAACGAACGAACGAACCAACGAACCAACAAACAAACACATAATCGAAGAAAAACCCAAACAAACGGACCAATGAAGGAACGAACCCAAGAGCGAACAAACGAACAAACAACGAACTAGCAAACAAATATACAAATAAAGAAATAAAAAAGTAAGACTAGTAACTAATTGTTGTCAATTTTAAAATCTCAGCAAAGACTACTAGTTTCGGGTCAATATGTAAAACGCATCCTGGGCCTTTTAGTTGAGTCTGAGTTCGTTCTCAAGCTTTTGATTGGTCAGATTTGAGTTCTCAAGCTTTTGATTGGTCAGATTTGAGCCAAAGGCTCAAATCTGACCAGTCAAAAACTTGAGAACGAACTCAGACTCAACTAAAATTTTTATAAACATGGACCCAGACTCTCAGTTGCAAACAACTTCGATCAAGATGAGACGCCGAGTAACGTGGTGTCTAATCAGGATCCAGTCTGCTCGACACTTGGGGCAATAGTTGCATCAAAGTTTGTATAAATTGGAAGCACAACAAATTTGCAACATGGCGGAGTTTGAGGAGTCTTTAGTAATCTTGGCAGGCTCAGGTTTAATTCCAAGTCTACTTTTACAAAACCCAATAATTATGTATCAGCATCTTATAGACATGAATTCGCCGGATCGCAGATTCATGCGTTGAAATAGATTCCAATTGTAGAAAGTCTACCAATAAACAAATTCTATCAATATGCATTTATGAAAAAGTGTTGACAAGTCCACGATATATGTAAAATAATTTCACGATAGGTAAAATAATTGCCTTTTCATCGCTAACCTGTTTCTGTCTCCTATTTCAAAACACACATATCTTATTTACATTGAGTTTTGATATATAATGTTAGTGATTTTAGAGTATGATTCCAACAACTACTGTAGCATGTGGTAGCGTTACCAACTTCTTTCTGATAGAGAATTAGCTATCAGTGAGCATTAGTTATTAAAGTCCTAGTCAACAATTCTACCTCATCGCCAAGGAGGCCGGTTTGTATATCAAAACTACAAGTGTAGAACATCTACATACCGTGAAATACTCTCCCGTTACTTTGAAATTCGTCCTAAAGTGTATTTGGCCAAGGAGGTACACGTTCAATGACTCGGGAGCACAAATAGTCTCATGATCTCACGTTTGGCTCACAATTTAATCAGCTTGTTTCTAAGGGTAACTCGCTTATTTCTGCTGAGGGGACCGAACAAAAAAACAACATTGCTTTCTAGTCAAATAGTCTACTGCATCGCCAAAAACATCGACTTGCAAGTGTATACATATATGTATACTCTGACTTTCGGACCCTGACTTGCAGACCAGTCAGATAACATCATCTCTTTAGCTCTCGTATGCAACATATGTCGTCTTCTGCCATTTTCGTTTGTTTATTGTTCTCCCCTTTTCTATCAAAATCACTACAACTGTAGCAAACAGTTTGGATCCTGATGTGACACTGAGTTACTCGGCGTCTCATCTGGATCCAAACTGTTTACATAGGCACATGTAATCACGATGCGACATTCGCAGCGAAAGAGTAAAGCAATCGTACTTTTTTGGTGAAAGCTTTAGATTTCGAAGAAAATGGTTTTCCATAACAACGGAGAGAAATGTGTATTGCTTCACATAAAATGTTAATACTTTCATCAACTGTACACTCGACAGATATACGTTGTATAGTTGTCTCATAAAAATGTGTTATTTGCAGACATCGGGGTATGATGCTGCGAGCTTATTCAATAAACTGCATTCAAGAAACACCAAAGCATGCTGAGATATTGGTATTACCACAAGAAGTTCGATTATAAAATGTAAAGCATTATAATAATATACATATCAATGGATGACTCCTTGTGCTTTTGGCTGGGCTATAAATTCAAAGGCGGGATAATCTGGTGGGATACTTGCATTTGACTATATAAGTTCATGAGCTAGACTCCCAAATACTAACCATAAATACTATTATAGTTAATGAGCTAGACTTCAAACTATTGGCCACCAGTAATAAATAGTTAATGAGCAAACTCCCAAATATCGGCCACCTATATTGGCTACCAGTACCATATATTTCATAAGCTAGCCTCTCACATATTGGCCACTAGTACTACATGTATATACTTTATGAGCTAGACTCCCATATATTGGCTGCCAGTACTACCGGCATATACTTCATGAGATAGACTGCCATATATTGGCTCCAAGTACTGCGTATTTCATAAGCTAGCCTCCCACATATTGGCCACCAGTACTATATACTTTATGAGATAGACTCCCATATATTGGCCACCAGTACAATATACTTTATGAGCTAGACTCCCATATATTGGCTACCAGTACAGCGTATTTCATAAGCTAGCCTCCCACATATTGGCCACCAGTACTATATACTTTAAGAGCTAGCCTCCCACATATTGGCCACCAGTACTTTATACTTCATAAGATGAACTCCCACATATTAACCACCAGTACAACCATTCATCGTCTGGTTTCTACATTCTAATTGCATTTCATAGCTTTAATGCAGGGTGTCCAGCTCCATGGGGTCCCATGCTTATCCAACACTAGGCAATGCACGTTTGATGAGAATCCGGCCAAGAATTTCATTGCGCAGCCTCGGTATTAATTTTTTTTGCCCTAAAATTACATTTTGTGAAATCCAGTCTCTTTTAAAATGCACATGCCGATTGTATTCTTTTTTATCGAAATTTTAAATCGAACCTACAACGGACCTTACTTAACCCTTTCACCGCCGCAGTGGCATAAATGCACCACGACAAATAGTGCAGTCCCAGATCAGACCCGGCCTTTTCAAGGCGGGGTCTGATCTGGGACTACACTATTTCTCTCAATCTCTATTTCTATATATGTGCTTTATTCCTTTGAAATTTGCATTTATTTATTTCATTTTCTGACTTTACTGAATGATTTAACAAACTTTGATTGCAGACGACAATTAGAAATTTGGCGCCGAAAGGGTTAACCTGAAAGTTACATGTAACTAGGATAGTGACCAAAAACTCAAGCGCATGCATATCCGGGCCCAATAGAAAGGAGATAACTCCTGTGGTCAAAATGATCAACATTTCTTGAAACTTTGTTTTCTATTATAAAGTGCATGGTATAGGTACATTCGCAGTTGAATTCTACCATAAACCTTATATGGTAAACGGGTCACTAATCTTTGTTGCAAACAGTGTATACCAAAATGAGAGGGTTCCTCTAGGAGCCCTCTCATCCGGGTCTGCACTGTTTGTAGTGTTACACGTTTCTTTTAATTAATCTCTGAATATTGTCGGTAGCTTGATCGGATTAATAGTTCAGTTGAAAATGTAGCGTTGACATGGTTAGGGCGTAGTTCTCTTTACACATAGCAAGTTTTCTCTCAAAGGAGTAGTTCAATTGTTCACTGTTATTGGTCACGTGATTTTCAATGTTACTAGGTATATTAATGACATGATCTAAATGTATACAGTATGACCTCTCTAGAACGTGTACTTGATGAATAAACATAGGTGGTGTTTAACTCTTTTCGCGGCAAATTTCTACTTGTCGGCTGCAAACCAATTTTGTTAAATCATTCGGTAAAATAAGGAATAAATGCAAATTAAAAACAACACATATATTGAAACAGAGTTTGAGAGTCAAATCAATTATCAAAGGTTGGTTTTATCATTAATCAGTTGATAAAAAATCAATATCAATTAATGTGAGCACTAATGTATCGCGTTTTGTCGATGGAAATTACTCTTCTACATGTATGCCTTTACAAACAGGGTCGACACAGATCAGACGGCCCCGGTCCCTGATCAGAGTCTGCTCTGTTTGCTTATGATATAAAATATATAATGGGCATGGCCAAAACATCTCATGTCCATGTACTATTATAACAATTAATCCAATTACAATTCATGCCGTCATTAGTTCTTACGTATATATTCACGGAGTAAAGGGTCAAATATAGGTGCATCGACTGTACCAATAAAATCACTGAACTAATTATTTCTGATGGCGAAGTAAGGATAACGTATGCAAACAGTTTGGATCCAGATTAGCAGCCGAGCAACTTGGTGTATGATCGGTGTGTAAACTGTTGACTGCATGGCTGCATTGTGATCATATTAAAAACAAAATTTGAAATTTATAATTACATAAACAATAACATTGAGAACAAGTACTTTGCATACCGAGATTTAACACTGATTTTCAGAGCGGAATAGTCCATCACAGTTTACTATAGGGTTAAGTCCGTATGAGAATATTAACCCTTTCCTCCATAGGCTACATGTAATTTAGACCCAACCATTTTGAATAAAACTACCGAAAAGGAGCATTAGCTAGAGAAAAGGAATATTTCAGAATTGTGTAGTTTGAAGCCATTGTGAGAATAGAGCATTTGCTCCTATAGGAGAAAATGCTCTATTTATCAAAATGGTTTCATAAAGTGACTTTTACAGAGGCGTAGGAAGGCGTATTTATGGAGGAAAGGGTTAAACGTTTTAGACAAATTTGAATGGCAAATAGTGCAAACCTTTGTCAGATGACTCCTCTGGGTCCCTCTGATCTGCGTCTACACTATTTGCAAATGCCAGTTTATACTTAGACCACACCGTGCAAAACATAAACGGATAAATACCGTGTTTAGACTTTTTGCAAAGATTGCGTGTGTGCTTATTTGATTCGTTGCTGCAGATTGTGCAGTTGTTTTGACAGGGCATTGAATTGATTTAAACTGAAAGGAAATCGTATCGTAATTCGGCTTGAAGTCTAACGTTGAAAGTTTTCGTCATTTTAACTAATGGCATTTACTGAAATCTATCCCCGTACAGCAGTTTAACCCTTCGCTTGCTATTCACGTCAATATACCTACCTGTAAATAGTGAAGACCCAGATGAGACAGCTCCTGCAGGAGCTGTCTCATCAGGGTCTGCACTATTTACAAGTTGATTGTGCAACCAGTGCACTCCACAGCAGTGATTGCACAGCGAAATACTTGTACACAGTGAAGATATATGTAATTCTACAACAGGGCGCGGGTAAAGAAGGGAGAAATGTATTTTAAAATTCAGCAAGCGAAGGGTTAACTCTTATCATGCTAAGCGCGACCTGACTCGCATTGCTAACAGTTTTGATCCACGTGATCAGATCATCAGGGTCCAGCCTGTTTAACACTCGGTCATCAGTTCCCCAAACGCTTTAACGAATCAAGAATAAGGAAAACATGTAACAGATCAGAGTTTTGGCAGACATAATCTTGGCAGCACGATAAGGGTTAACCCTTTTCTTCATATAAGTGTGTTTTCACGCATTTGCAAACAGAGAAGATCCAGAACAGACGGCTCCTATAGGAGCCGTCTGGTCAGGATCTACTCTTTTCGCTAGTGGAAATTGAAAGATCTATTTCTTTACTTTCTAAAATGTCTACAATGTCCCATCTTCCATATTTCATTATAATTATGTTGTCCTTAGATATTTAGTATGTACTGAAATGTTGAATAAGTATAGAACAGGGAAAGGGTTAAGAAACGTTATCTACATCTGTTCTGCGTTAAAAACCCGATACTGTCTTTTCTAATGAAATAATATTACGGTTACCAATTAGTTTTAAATCTAAACTAAGTGAGGTTACATGTTTTATCCACATGAACTTAAAGATATATTATTTAACTGCTCGTAATGCTATGAAGAAATACAAAACGGCTAAACACACGACCAGATCAACTACATATAATCACCAGGGATTTAAATCATTTTGCTGTCTGCAAACTTTGTCGTCTGCTACAATTCTATTTTTTATTTCATTTTTTGTTTCAAAATCATTGTCATAGTAACAAACAGTGTGGATTCTGGTGAGACCCCGAGTTACTCATGTGGATCCAAACTGCTTGCATAGGTAATCACAAATGCGACATTGGCAGCGAAGGGGTAAATTCCGTTAGCATCTCAATCCTTTTTAATCTTTTAGCACACGCCAATGACGCTCGCCTACTTTTACATATGCGCAACAGGCACAACCTATCAAGAGACCAACACAGGCTACTGTGCAACGTCTAACTGGCGACCCGTTCTAAAAGGATTGGACTTTAAGATAGGTGGCGTGTAAATGTAAGATGAAAGCTCTGCAGAAATCCCATATAAGAACTTTCTGCATTACTTTCGTTCTGCATTATTCTGCATTATCCATAAGAAATGATGACGTCATTAATATAAATTAGATTACTTTGTTATAATTACACATGGACACATGAAGGTTTTGCTACGGCAAAAACTGTAGAATCGTATCTATATTATACATGTACCATAAGCAAACAGAACAGAACCTGATCAGACAGCTCCTATAGGAGTTGTCTGATCTGGGTCTTCTATGTTTGCAAAGGCGTATAAAGGCGTATTTATGTAGTAAATGGTTTATAGAGATATTCTACTATTCACAGAGTGTTCGTGCCCAGTCCAATAACGCATTTATCACCACTTCAGACGCGAGGAGGAGAAAATTACCTGCATTCTTTTGTCAGTCGGCAGTCACATTCCTTTCTACAACGGGGATTTAAGATCGGAGACTGACAACCGGTATCAATGTCGTTCGGTAAAGTTTCACTGTCAATAACCCCCCAATATTTGATTAAATTTCAAATATCGTTCGAAATGACGGTAATAACGTCACCCATTCCGGTAATGTTCGGAAATAAATTTTTCAAATGGTACCACATTCGCAATATTAGTCATTTGAATGATATTGCGTGAGAAGCATAGAAAGACCATTGGCTATGATGATTGGGGGAAGTATCTCGGATTACAATAGACGTCAAGGTCCTGTCCTGTCTCATGTTTCCTTACATCACGAGGTAATCGGGATATTTTCTTCGCACACTGTAAGAATGCAAATGTACATGTACACGACATTTGCTCTGATAAATATAGCCATTATACCGTAAACTATTAACCCTTTCACATATGAACTAATGACTGACAGAATATCATTTACATGTAGTTGGATAGTTTTAATGGAACTATGACCACGACAATTTCTGACCATGACGAAGATTATAGAATTATATCGATACAATTTAACAAATAAACAGTGCGGGTCCTGGTCAGATAGATACTGTAGAGTCTACAATACGTCAAAACGCGACTCTATCAGGCACATGTACAGGGTAGAATGTCGAACTCTCGAAGTTAGTACTTTAGTTCTGGATTACGTTGGGTGTAGATTGTGTCCATGTTATAGCAGTAATAGCGTATCTATATGGCAAAGGGTTAACTCTTGACTTCAGTTCTGGATTGGTGTTGGTTTAGACTGGGTAAATGCAATCTCTATCAGACTCAGGGTTAAAGTCACGGTGGTCGTATCGGGACATTAATACTACTGTTAGACTGTCACAAGAATAAAGCTATACAGAAAGCTCCCAAAGTCTCACCCTACCTTATATATGAAATTATTTTATTATATAATAATCACCTTCCATTACAGAACCAATGCACTTTCTTCAAGAGACATCAAAACTAAATGTGTCATTTTCTCTAGAAAATACAACTTTTCGGTAGTTTCACTCAAAGAGGTTTGACCTAAAATTAGCCAATTAGGTAATGGGTTAATCAGGACCTACACTGTTTATTACTTTGAGAATTTTTTGTTTCAAAACAGAAAAGAATATACATGTAATACAAACAAGATTATTTACGAAGAGAACGATTTTTGCAGATATCAAAACTCGGTAGCGGAAGACGTAAATGACGAATTCAACAAAAACAAGTCTTTTAGCTGTAGTAATAATGACTTGTAGTAAGTGTCATCATTTGAACGCTCTATATGACATGCAGCATCCCAGGATACAACATTTTTAAGCATGTTCTTAGTTGAACAAATAAGCAATTCCGTGCCAATATTTCAAAACCAGAGACTATTCAGTTACAAGAACAAACACAAATGACACTTTGGGTAACATGCACCATCGTTAAAACTGACAAGTCTGACAACTCCATTTTTATGTGTTGAATGAACCGTTCCCTTGAGTCTATTTGGCCCGTAGCTGTAGCGATCAACACTAATATCCTTGTTAACTATCTTCCATTGTATATTTCACCTTTCACCATTATTTCCACAGCTGACAAGTATACAACGTTTATCCTTGTACACTATTACTAGGTACACGTATACAGTAAAACCTCCCTATAACGGCCACTAAATTGTGTTAATTAGTTAGTATTTAGGGCAGGTGGCTGCTTAAAGCAAAGTGAAAGTAAAACAGAACGCTCCTACAGGAGCGTTCAGTTTTACTTTCACATTGCTTTAAGCAGCCACCTGCCTTTAACACAAATTCTTGATGTAATTTAGTGGCTGTTATAGAGAGGTTTTACTGTATATAGTATCACCTCGCACGCCAATAACTACTATTAACCCGTAATGCGAAGGAACCGATAATGTAAGACCTTTGCAAACAGGGTAGATCCAGATCAAAGACCGCCCGATGGAGCCCTTTGATCAGGGTCTACACTGTTTGTATTAACAATTATTTTCGTCAGTGATACTTTTTATGTAATTTTTTGTTTAATTTATATTAAGAAAGCGAAGAGCGAGTTTCATTAATTAAGCCGATTAAGTGTTAGGATGCATAAAGATAAAGGATGGATAGTTACAAAGCTGTCAGTGGTTAGATCATGTGTCAGATATATTGGCATAGTGTATGATCGCTTTGCGACTCTGTTATCACATTCATAAATAATAAACATTGTATATCCTATCAAATTGAAAACAAAAAAATATAAAAAATGCAAGAGTTGGGGTTTCTAACATTTGCCAACTATAAACACCCAGATCAGATATTTCTTATAGGAACCCTCTGACCAGGGTCTGCACGGTTTGTCATTCAATGTCGATTGCCAAAATCAGACCTTGCATACTGAATGGATTTTATGGCTGAATACTGATGGGCTATTCCACTTTCAAACATCAGCGTTCGAAGGACGAACACTATCTTAACCCTTGCTCTGTCCTATGTTTCTTCCAAATGTCAATACCCACCGAATATTCATGGACAAAATAGTTATAATGAAATATGTAAGGTGGAACATTGTTGCCATTTTAGAAAGTAAAGAAAAAGATATTTCAAACTCTGTTAGCAAACAGAGTAGACCCTGATCAGACGACTCCTATATATAGGAGCCGTCTGAGCTGGGTCTACTTTGTTTGCAAATGCGTGCAAACACGTTTACATGAAGGAAATGTTTAAGCGGCCGTTAAAAGAGGTCTTATTATGGGTTTGTAAAACAGGTGGACGCTTAATGTAGCTCGTACAACCAAATTATAGATATGTCATCAGTCGTACTAAGGTTCGTACAACGAAATTATAGATCTGGTGATCGTCTTACTAAATATCGTTCAACCAGATTATAGATATGGTACCCGTCTTGCTTAAGATCGCGCAACAAAATTATAGATCAGTGCACGTATTACCGAAGTTATATTATGTCCTAAGTTTCGAAAATCGCTGTTACTAGGATAGCTAAATTCATCGCATATTTTAGTGTGAAATATAAAGGCAAAATACGTACTGTAAAACCTCTCTATAACGGCCACTTAATTGTGTTAATTAGTTGGTATTTAGGGCATGTGGCTGCTTAAAACAAGGTGAATGTAAAACAGACCGCTCCTATAGGAGCGTTCTGTTTT
Source organism: Azorinus chamasolen (assembly GCA_963576725.1). Taxonomy (NCBI): domain Eukaryota; kingdom Metazoa; phylum Mollusca; class Bivalvia; order Cardiida; family Solecurtidae; genus Azorinus; species Azorinus chamasolen. Next base: position 62,099,769 of record OY755237.1, read on the forward strand.
ACGCTCACATTGCTTTAAGCAGCCACCTGCCTTAAACACAAATCATGGCCGTTAGAGAGAGGTTTTACTGTATGACAGAAATTATCGTAAATTATAACGTACGGCGGTCACAATTACCTCTGTATTACCACTTTAGACGAAGAAGTCAGAAACGTGCCTGCATTTCCTTTTACTAAAATATCGACCTGGTTTTAGGTTCAAATATTTCAATTTTTAGTGTCAAAGTGTGACTTTGAAACACATGTATCCGTATATTGTTTACTCGAAAACTAAGCAGAGTGATACGGTGACATGACTTTAATGTCACTCTTGTTTGGACATTTTGCGCCAGACTGTAATTATAGTTAGAAGCAAAACGAAATGTGGATTACAATGACGTCACTATGAAATCCTTTCCTTTGCAAATAATTGGAAGTATTTGTCGTCATATACTGTGAAGTCACTAATAAAGATTGTATTCCTCCCGGCTACGAGCCACTCCTTGTGATGTAAACTAATGGATATTATTCAGTAAACACTAATATGAACGAACTCACACGAATATCATGTCCTTACACATTAGAACCTGTCTTAAGCGGGCGTTTGTTTATTGAACACAGAACTCTTAAAAAGAAGATGTTTATTTAATGCAGGACAAAAGTAATGCAGGAGCCCTCTGCATTGCGTTTGACCGGAATTGTCCCATTCGCTCTTACTGACGTCTTTTGACGCATCTGTAAAAGTCATTGTTTGAAATCGTTGTGATAAATAGAGCATTTGCTCCGTAGAAGCAAATGCTTTACTTACGACTATCGTTTCAAAACTAATATATTGTCAGTTCGGATCCGAGTTACTCGGCGTCCTCTCTCGGTTCAAACTGTTTGCATAGCTTATAACGGATTCGCCCTAGACGGCGAAAGCGTTTTAAGTATTTCGCTGCTACGTATTGTCATGTGTTGCATTTTCTTTCATTGGTTTACCCCAAAACATCATACATGTAATAACAGCATATAACTTGAATTCGAATGTGACGTTCAGTTACTGGACATCAGCTATGCCAATGAAAACACCAACAACAGCATACAGTAGAACATATTTAAATGGCCAACAAAAATAGGGGTTTACTGTTGTAACTATTCTAACCCTTTCAACGCTGTATTTTCAAATGGACTATTCCACAATTCAAACAGACCAAACTTACTGTGAATATTTGGTTACAGAAAAATGTAAACTTTACAATCAGTGCAGACCTCGAGGAGATGGTTCCTATATTAACGCCCTCAGATGCATCTACACTGTTTGAAAAGGACATTAGTGACGCGTTTCAAGCATAAAAAGGACAAAACAGGAGTAGAAATTATTATATAAAACAATTGGGTCAATACGACATACTTATATTAAGGCCACACGTCAGATGTTTGTGACAGCTGTCCAATCCTGTCCAATCACTTGGAAACACCTGCTTCCATTAACCTACATTCGAGGTCGTGTCTGCATTAACTGATCTCCTGCTATACTCGCGTTTACAAATAGATTGGATCCAGACGTTCCGCCGTCTAAGTAGGTGTCTCATCCGGATCCGAGCTGTTTAACATTCGTTCAGTAGTGTCTCAAAAGCTTCATCGAATAGGAAAGTGTCATATTTGCACCAGATCTGAAATTGAGCAGACATTATTTTGCTCAGCATGGTGACGTTTAAGGCTGATAGTATTGCGATATATATTACTGTAGAACATGTCTTAAGCGACTGTATGTCGACTGGACAGGTGAATCTTAAAACAACATGCAGTTGCTTAAAACAGGGCAAAAGTAATGCAAAAAGCTCATATAGGAGCTTACTGCATTACTTTTGATCTGTATTAAGGTACCAGCTGCATTACAGACTCACATATACACCTCGCTTGATTGTCGTTTAACCCTTCGCTTGCTTAATTTTAAAATACATTTCTCCTTATTTACCCATGCCCTGTTGTATAATTACATATATCTTCACTGTGCACAATTATTTCGCTGTGCAATCACTGCTGTGGAGTGCACTGGTTGCACAATCAATTTGTAAATAGTGCAGACCCTGATGAGACAGCTCCTGCAGGAGCTGTCTCATCGGGGTCTTCACTATTTACAGGTAGGTATATTGACGCGAATAGCAAGCGAAGGGTTAAGACAGGTTGTACTGTACAATGTAGCAGTCACAATTGTCTGTGTCCTCGGATGACCACGCGTGCACAATACCAATATGATACTGATTATATAGCATGCACCATTGTCCGTGTCCCCAGGGGATACCAATATAATACTAGTCATGCGTTCAAGTCTTTATTAGAAACAAATACATACAGTCAATACTAATTGTAGTGCTTAACTCGAATGCACGTCATCCGGTGTTTAGTTTTAATAATTTCACATACGCTACTGCTTTGATATACAGTAAAACCACTCTGAACCGGAATTCCAGTAGAGAATAAAATAGATACATGTATGTAGGTGGCTGCTTAATGCAGGGTGAAAATCATGCAGAAAGCTCCCAGTATGACTTTCATCATGCATGAAGCTGCCATCTGTTTCTAAGACCGATATTGATACTAAAGTTAACGTCCGGTTTAGAGAGGGTTTACCGTATACACTACAGTGCTCCCTCTCTACAACGACACCCTTTGGGATACGAATATTGTATGTGTTGTTCAGAGGGAGTTGTTATAGGGAGGGAAAATCAAACATAATTAGCTTGTTTGCATATCCCCAGATAAGGTGTATTTCGAGAACTAAAACCGTTATGCCTCAATCAAACCCTATGTTGTGACCACTCTTTAGAATCGTCACAAAGTGACGATTCTAAAGAGTGGTCACAACATAGGGTTTGATGGAGGCATAAAGAAAATACGATGGGTAAAGGTTGTTTCTGGAGCCTTGTTGTTTCGGAAACAGTGACATGCGTTGTTGTAAGGAGGGAATCGTTATTGAGAGGGCCGTTGTAGGGAGGGAGCACTGTAGCATGTTATGGAACGAAAGTACGATAGCCACTGCAAACAGTTTACATGCATGTTAGAAGCTAGGACAGCATGCGTCCTCTCATGATCTAAACTTTTTGTAAACTCGAATCATATGTTTTAGGAAAATACACTATAGGTTTTTTTTTTAGAAAACGAAGTATATCAAGATTTGACATTTTTCACACAGGTTAAAAGTTTCTTATCTCTTATGGCCAAATATCACACAGACTCACCCCCTTCTCCTGTAATACTTCTGTACTGGTTTTGTCGCAGTGAGTGCGAATACAACTACCATGTATATAATATAGTATTATCCCTACTGTCAAGCGTGAGATGCAGCATATCTCGGCACCTCATTATCATCTAAAATGTTTGACACTCAGACAAAACATACAGAAAGAAAATGTTGCAACATATCGCATTTTAACCCTTTACTCCATAAATACGCCTTGCTATGCCTTTGCAAACAGAGTAGACCCCGATCAGACGGCTCCAGCAGGAGTCGTCTGATCGGGGTCTCAAGAACGCTATAATATACATGTATAAGAATTACTATGCTAGTAGTTTGGAAGTTCAGCTGTATTTTGGCGAGTTAGAAAAGTTGTTAAATGCGAGCCTTGGCGAGCATTTAACTACTTTTCTGACGAGCCAAAATATAGCTGAACTTCCAAACTACTAGCATAGTAATTCTTTTATCATGCAACTCCAAGAAAAATGGAGAAAATGAAGAAAAAGAAAGATTGCTATTTGTAGCGGTTTCGTCCCCTGAATAAAAATACATGCAAGTACGAATTACGTGACGTCATGTTGGCATGCAGTGACGTCATTGACTTTTACAACATAAACAAACTTGATTTAATCATTTTATATGGACAGATAGTTGAGACAAAGGTGAGAAAATGTGTTAATTTGATGTTTATGTTTAACTATGCCTTTTTCGTCCTTCTGTTTTCCTCCTATTGGCTGAACCAAACTTGCATTCCAGTCGGTCAGTACACATGCACTATACCTCACAAAATACAGCGTCGACGTGGAAAATATTATGCTAGTAGGAAGTGACTGTATTTCGTGACGTTGCATGATAAAGACATGATGCTACAGTTTCCCTGATGACCAAACATACCCATGTTCATGTGCTATGATAACAGTAAATTAATATTCATGATATCGTTATATCTTACATGAGTATTCGTGGAATAAAGGGTTAAGCAAAACACATTCTAACCCTTCTCTTGCTGAATTTTGAAATACAGTTCTCCTTCTTTACCCATGCCCTGTTGTATAATTACATATATTTTCACTGTGTACAAGTATTTCGCTGTGCAATCACTGCTGTGGAGTGCACTGGTTGCACAATCATTTTGTAAATAGTGCAGACCCTGATGAGACAGCTCCTACAGGAGCTGTCTCATCTGGGTCTTCACTATTTACAGGTAGGTATATTGACGCGAATAGCAAGCGAAGGGTTAAGGTAGGATAGAGATAAGATAAATGATAAATACAGTCAATCTTACTTGATGTTGATTTAACACTTTCCCTGTTGAATATTCATGCAAGATATAATGACACCATGACTATTTATTAGCTGAAATGTTAGGATGACATATGCACACATGGATGTTTGGCTCAGACAGAAACTGTAGAATCATATCTATATTTTACCAAAAACAAACAGAGCAAACCCTGATCAAACGGCTCCTACAGGAACAGTCTGGCCGGGGTCTACTCTTATTGCACTTGGATGAATATGCGTTTATGTGAAAGAAAGGGTTAATATACAATGAATGTAATAATTCATAAAGGACCATTCGTACATATGTATAAGACATTATAACATGAATACTATTTATCTGATATTCTAATGATATATAAACATAGGAATATTTGGCCATGTAGAATCAGATCTGTATTACTTCATAAGCATACCGAACAGACCCTTATCAGACGGCTCTTACACGATCTCTCTGATCTGGGTCTACTCTGTTTGCAAAGGCGTTAAATGTAGCACATATAAAATAAAGATTTTAATAACAACTAGACCAACATTTTACTGCCAATACGATAGCACTTTGTCCCGCTGATGTAAGTACTGATGTATCGAAGACACGGATTGTCTCGGACTGATAATTGTTATACAATGTATTTCTTTATTTCAAATATTGACATGCCATACTGCAATCGCTTGTTCTATATAATATATACATATGTTATTATGCAAGGTGTTCCTTTGTATAGATTGTTTAACAGTTTGAATGCTGAAATGTTAAATGATAAAGATCGCATATTTCTTGATAGAGTCCACTCGGCGTAAAAGGGTATTGTTTGTGAGAGTACTTTGAATGGTTAACAGTATATATCCAGCAGTATCCATGCTTATAAAACTTTTTAGTTGAGTCTGAGTTTGTTCTCAAGCTTTTGATTGGTCAGAACTGACCAATCAATAACTTTAGAACGAACCCAGAGAACTCTTGAGAACAAACTCAAACTCAACTAAAAAGCTTTATAAGCATGGACCCAGCTACGATGGCTCCTCCGGGTCTACCAGGACACATGTACATAATCATGCCAATACGCTCGTTTCTCGCTTGACAACGTATTTTGATATATATACATGTATAGTAAAGCCTTGGTAATGCGTAGTTTAAGTAATGAAGAATTGTGAACTGTTAAGGCAGGTGACGGGGGAGTTTTCTGCATAATTTTCACCTTGCATAAAGCAGCAATGTGTCTTAACGACCGATAATGATCCTCATATGAGCTTTCAGATTACCGAGGTTATTTCTCTTTTTCCCGTTTTTATTTCGTAAACGTTTGGTCCATTTCTCTAGGAAACAATGTGTCTGACATTTTCATAATAATGACGCCAGGTTATTTAGTAAATCTATTTTTATTTGGACTAGTGAAATATTACACAACGAAGTATAGACATCATTTTTCGTTATTTATTTTTACTTTGTAATATGTATGTTGAGAGTATCATTGTTTCAGATTCAAATCTGTGTACGATGTCATGGTGATTAATCTCTTTATACCTATACACACTATCATATATACGGCTCGGCAGTTACTCATACAGTAAAACGCCGCTAATGCGACCACTAAATGATTCTGGGTGCTAGATGCAGGTGGTAGCTTAATGCAGGAAAAAAGTAATACAGAAAGCTCCTAGAGGAGCTTTCTGCATTACTTTTGTCCTGCATTAAGCAACCACCTTCTTATAATGACACCCATGTTTTATCATTAAGTGGTCACATTAGAAGGGTTCTAATGTATATAGACGTGTTATAGGCGAATTGTTAATTACCTTTGCAATACTTCCGATCAAGTATAGTCGCATAGTACCACGCCTTGTATCAGTAGCATCCAAACTATTTGTCACTCAGATGGATTTGTTGTACAGAAATTGAATATTGAAAATGAAATTAACGAAAGGGTTAACAAATCATACACACGATAAATAGATCCGCAAACTAAATGTAATTAGTTATTCATGAACACCTGTTATAGTACAAATTCTATATCGCGAAACGACCTTTTCAGATGTCAGGACACACATATCCTCTAGGCATACAATAACATCTATCTAAAGTTACCACCTGATTATGACACACGTGTCTTTAACCCTTCTCTTGCTTAATTTTGAAATACATTTCTCCTTCTTTACCCATGCCCTGTTGTATAATAACATATATCTTCACTGTGTACAAGTATTTCGCCGTGCAATCACTGCTGTGAAGTGCACTGATTGCGCAATCAACTTGTAAAGAGTGCAGACCCTGATGAGACAGCTCCTGCAGGAGCTGTCTCATCTTGGTCTTCACTATTTACAGGTAGGTATATTGACGTGAATAGCAAGCGAAGGGTTAAAAGCAGAAGATTGCTTATTGCAGGAATAAAGTTATACCGACAGCTCCTCCAGGGAGTTTCTTATTAACGTTTGACTTGTATTAAGCTTCACGTATCACATGTCTGTATGGTCGAGAATCACAATTATTGTTAGTCGTTTTAGAGAGGTATTACTGTATAGTCTATGTTGTAAATGCAATAAATATATTATTGCCAGTGATAAACATGTCGAAGTATCATTAGAGTTACGTAGTTCTTTCGCCGCAAGGAACGAATCTGTAATAACGTTTCGCAAAAGGTGTGGATCAGGATAAGATACAGAATAGCACAGTGTCTCATTTATGGCCTTTGGAGTGTTGCAATGTTGTATAAAACTCATTTGTTCAATAAAACCAATTGTTCAATTTAGTTTCAATACATGTATTTGTTCAGAAAAAAATAAAAAATAAATAAATAATGTATTTATTCAATCCAAGAAATTATTGTTGCTCTAAAAGTAATTATGTTCTTGAAATATATTTCTGTGGTTATAACTAATAAAAATATAATTATCTTCTAAATCATTTTTGTCAGGTAAAACTATTTACATGGACTATAATTAGAATTGTGTGATAGCAAAATTGATTGTGTAACAAGTACTAACAACGAATCTCATTGGCTCGTACATTCCAATATGGCAGCTCACATCTGAAGAAAATGTTCATAACAATATAATTATTGTCTAAAAATGTGAATCAATAAAATATTTATATGGACTATAATAAGAATTGAGGAATAGCAACTTTGATTTCTTAAACGATTCCCTCATATAGATCAGGGTCATCACTATTAGCTTTTGAATCGAGCTTCAATATTGCCAAATACAAGCCAACGAAATTCGTCTTACAAAATCAATTCTACTATCCCACAATTCCAATCATAATCCATATAAGTATTTTTAAATAATCGATATGTTTTATCTCATAGATATTGTTTTAGAATATAAAGTGTATATTTCATGAACAAATATTTGTTATCAACGTTTTACCACAGGAATATATATATATTTAAGAACATGATTACTTTTTTAGAACAATTTTTTCTGAAATCGAATGAATATATGATTTATTGAATAATTCTTTTTTTCTTTATGCAATGTTCATGTAAAATGTCAATACATACGTCTTGAATTGAATAAATTGATTAGTATTGTTAACTATTACAGTTCAACCTCATCTAAGTCCCATTTTAACCCTTTACTCCATACATTCCCTGGTCAGTCGCTCTGTTTTCTTCTGATAGATACATGTATGAATCTACACTTGTTGTCATGACGAAACATTCCTGTGTTCATGTGCTATTATAAAAATAGATAATCAATATACCTGATGACATATTTTCTTACTTGAATATTCACGGAGAAATGGTTTAAATTGGTATATTGTAATAATGTCCCACGGATACAAATATTGCCATTGATCATTAGCTACTCTAACCACCCCTCTCATTTTTCTAAATGGTATCGCCATATTTAGTATCATAATACTAATTCTTCATTTCATTTGAAGGAGTGCTTCTGCAAATGATTATTTTGCCGATAGCGCGCAAACTCTGATCCGACATCTTCCCAAGGATTCCTCTGATATGGATCTTCAGTGTTTGCCTGCATAAATGGGTTGAATATGGCGTGCTAATTCAATGGTAGGTTGTTTCCTGAAAGAGCGTTGTATATGATATACGGAGTAATGGAAAAATATCAGCTCCAATTAAGATCTGGTGAAAGTATTGACTGCAGGAGAACTTCGTTTAAGCGACCATCAATAGGAAGTCTAATCATTGGTCTGTAAGGCAGGTGGCAGCTTAATACATGTCAAAATAATGCAAAAAAGCTCCTATAGGAGTTTTCTGTTTTACTTTTGCCACGTATTAAGCAACCACCTGCTATTTAAGATTCCTGTGTCCAGTTAATACAAGGTCGCTTAACCCTTCGCTTGCTATTCACGTCAATATACCTACCTGTAAATAGTGAAGACCCAGATGAGACAGCTCCTGTAGGAGCTGTCTCATCAGGGTCCGCACTATTTACAAGTTGATTGTGCAACCAGTGCACTCCACAGCAGTGAGTGCACAGCGACATATGTGTACACAGTGAAGATATATATAATTATACAACAGGGCATGGGTAAAGAAGGAGAAATGTATTTTAAAATTCAGCAAGAGAAGGGTTAAGACCGGTACTACTAATAGTAATTATTGAGCGAGTGTCAAACAGCATGGATCCTGATGAGACATCCGGGTATTTGGAGTCTGATCTGGATCCAAACTGCTTGCAAATGTGAATCCGGTCGCGAATAACGGGATAAGGTCACTTCCCACCTCTTATTTGTTGCTTCTAGACTGATAATAATATTAACGTATAAATATTTAGTTTATCTATCATTTAACTAATCATTTAAATATGATGTTCACTATTAACGTGCGGCGGGAAGAGAGTATATAAGACTTCTGCAAACAGTGTAGATCTAAATCAAACGGTTCCTGGGAAGGAAACCCCTTTGACCAGGGACTGCACCGTTTATAAAAATGAAGTCCTTCATACAGTATATTGCTTAATAAATATTCAGAAAAGGAGTAGCCATTTTTAATTATTCAACAGATTGAGGGTTAAGTTTGTATCCTGCATGTAAGTAAATTGGGAACCATCTGACTGAAGTTAGATGAATATGAATCAAGTACAGATTAAGTGCTGTATATTTAAAGATTTGAATATGGGAACAAGTGAACTGGCATTTCAAGCAGTGTAGATCCAGATCAGATGGCTTCCGAGAAGCGCTCTGATCTAGGTATGCACTGTTTGGCATTCAACATGCTCTTGCAAAGATTGGATGCTCTCATTAAATATGGGACATTTCGTTTTTAATGGTTCACCTACCGTTTGCATAAACAGTTACGGAATGTCAAGTAAACAAACACCAACCATGTTAAAGTCACGAGATAAACATCACATTTTCTCGCATATCAATCAAAAGTAAGTTTCGTTTGGATGCATGCATATCTATCTGTATGTACAATCACTCGCAATAAGTGTGTCAGTCACAGCTCAATGTAATGTGCCAAATAATATATGAACCGGCCAGTAGTACCATGTATCAAAACAAAAGAGCAAGAACGGATAGGCAAGATAAGATTTAGCAGGCGCGTTCGTGGTTACCGTAGCAACTAGTTTGATCCCAGATGAGACATCGAATAACTCATCGTGTCATCAGTATCTCTACTGACTCATACTTTGACTGTACACTGTTCTAGAGACACCGGCCTTTTGTATTTTGAAAATGATATCGACGACAATCTGTGCAGACATTTGTTTTCGGCATGCTAAAGGTTTACAATTTCCTTCGTATAAAGTTTATAAACGCATTTTCACGTATCTGCAAACAGAGTAGACCAGGTCTAAGGGCTCATATAGGAGCCGTCTGATCAGGGTACACTCTGGTTGCTAATGGACTTTAAATTTGAAATAAATATAGAACAGGGAAAAAAATAAATAGCTTGAGTATGATATCAACCTTTGTTCGAGTAAATGCTTCTTTTCAGTAGATTTATTCAAAGAGGTTGGCTCTAAATATAGCCTATGAGGTAATGGGTTAAAGGCATACGTGCACGGTAGCATACGGCAGAATAAAGGTAACACAGAAACAGAAAGCGTTTTGCATAACCGATGTCCTGCTTTAAGCTACCATCTGCCATAAAGACCAACCTATACATGTACATGTAGTCCTATTTTCCAGATCTACAGATAAAAATGCGTACCCAAATACTACATTGTAACATGATGAGTAAAATCATCATTTCTCCACCAAAACATATACTGTGACAACTCTTTAGAATCGTATTTTTTGAGAGTCAAAGTATAGTGTTTGGTGAATAAATTATAATGCTATTTTTGAAAATGTTTAAATACGCACCTTATCTGGACATCTGATTTTAGTTAATCGTTGTTTAGACGTCCTACTGTAATACTTAGTTGCATTTGTTTTCCTGATTTTGCAGGATCAATTTGTGGAGAGTAATAATAAGACTGGCAAGAACATTCGATAGATGAGATAGACTTTATTCCATTTATTTAAAATCCCCAGTTAAGTTGACTAGAAAGTTAGTTTAGTATATTACCGGTAAGTGATTAGATATAGAATAAATATTTTGGTCAGTATACAAATGCTTACCAGAAACGAGAAATAACTGACAATTTCTGCGGTCGATATTAAGAAAATAAGTCATAAATTATTTGAATGTAAGTTATTACATACTGTTAGAAACCAGAGACTTAATTTACTTACGATATTGAAATATATATATCTCAAAGTAGTAATTTACTTCAGGTTTCAAATAGTAATTTTTAGTGGGATAGTGTTGCGATATATACTACAGCAGAACCTGTCTTAAGCGACCTTATATTGATTGGACACAGGAATATTTAAAAATCAGGTGGTTGTTTAATACAAGTCAAAAGTAATGCAAAAAGCTCCTATAGGAGCTTTTTGCATTACTTTTGTCCTGTATTAAAGCTGTCTTACAGACATGTATTTAAATCAACATAGAAAAGGGAAAGAATTAAACAGCTTCGGTACGTTATTGACCTCTTCAGTAGTTGATTTCAAGTGTTATTCTTGAAAATACGCTTCTTATCTGGACATCTGATTTGAGATGATCATTGTTAACCCTTCGCTTTCTGAATTTTATAATATATTTCTCCCTCTTTACCCATGCCCTGTTGTATAAGCCACCTTTATCTTCACTGTCTACAAGTATTTCGCTGTGCAATCACTGCTGTGGAGTGCACCGAGTGCACAATCAACTTGTAAATAGTGCAGACCCTGATGAGACAGCTCCTGCAGGAGCTGTCTCATCAGGGTTTTCACTATTTACAGGTAGGTATATTGACGTGAATAGCAAGCCAAGGGTTAAGACGTCCAACTGTACTACTTAGTTGAATTTGTTTTTCTTAATTCTGCAGGATAAAAGTTTGTAGAGAGAAATAATAAGACTGGCAAGAATATTCGATAGATGAAATATACTTTATTCCATTTATTTAAAATCTCCAGTTAAGTTGAACAGAGAGCCTTTTCTAGTATGTTACCGGTGAGCGCTTAGATATACATGTAGACTAAATTTTTGATCACAATACAAATGCTCACCAGACACGAGAAATAACTGGCAATTTCTGCGGTCGATATTGAGAAAATAAGTGATAAATTAATTGAATGTAGGTTATTACTTACTGTTAGAACCAGATACTTAATTTCCTTACGATATTGAACTATATAATTATCTCAAAGTAGTAATTCACTTCAGGTTTCAAATAGTCTTCTCACGGAATGAATCTCAATCAAAGAAACCGTAAATCAATTTTAAAAGTGTTTTACTGAATTCCGTGTTTCTAATGGTTCATAAAATTCAGTGCTGTAAAAAGATCAATCTCTAAATAACAACCAGGAAGGTTTACTTTAACCATGCGTCGTCGTAGCTATTGTCAAGGAAAGAAGCGTCGTCGTATCCATTGGCAGTGAAGGAAGAGTCGTCGTAGCCATCACCAGCGATGGTATCGTCATCGTACCAATTGTCAGTATAAAGACGTTGCCGTAGCGGTCATCAGCGAAGACGGCGTGACGTCGTCGTAGCTACCATCAGGAAACAGAGCACAGTGTCAGCGTACCTATCGCTAGTGATGCTAACAAAGTTGTGGTAATGGTGTCGTCGTTGCTATCAGCGATGTTTGTGACGTCGTAGCTATCATCAGCACAGAACATAGTGTTGTCGAAGTGGAGACGTCAGCATGGTGGTCGTCAGTGAAATTGGCATCGTCGTTGTTGAGTTTCAAATTAGCAATGATTTGATTAATATAAAAGCTAGCCCCCTAGAACGTCATGGTGAGCACGGAATATGGAATGCGTAACAGACTCGCCGGGTGTTTTTTATTTATTTTTTTCAGTTGGATATATTACAGGAAGGGTTACTGACACATTTGTACGTACTAATGCCTGAAAGAGCGCTTACATTTAGGAAGCATAAAAAGCAAAACCGAACTAAGATCCATATCAGACATCAAACAATAATCAGGATTTTGTTTTGTAAATATGTTGTTGCCATATCTAATCTGTAAGTAGCGCTTAGAAATATCTAAATGACGCATCTACACATCATCTAAGAAGTGATAAATATCTTATGTGCAATAGAATTTTAATGTTTGTTGCAAATTGGGAACCTGGTGTTAGGAAATCAAAAAACGAAATACAAGGCAATAATGTCTTAACTGTTACCCAGCTGTGACAAAAATTCAACTGCTCCAACTTGATCTGTTTAATCTTGAACAACCGTTTTGAACAAGCTTTTGAGAAACTAGTACTTAAATGTCAAACAGCTTGGGCCTGAAGAGACGGCGAGTTGCGTTTCATCTGGATCCTGATTCGAGTCAGGTCATGCTTAGCGGGAGAAGGGTTACAGTCAGAATGGAAGAAACGGAAGATGAAAGAAGGTTCTGTTGCAGATTTGTGAGAAAAATAATGCAGAATGAGCTGGCGGTTAACTGTCTGCAGTCATATGAACTCAACATTACGGATGCCATTCTGTGCCAAAAAAGTCCAGGTATGTGATGCACATTCTTTTCTTCTCATATGAAAAAGCAAATTTTAGATGGCGATAAACCCGGTCGTTCAAATGTACATACAGCAACACCTCTCTACAAAGGGACACTAAATTACATCAAGTATTTTGTGTTAAAGGCTGGTGGTTGCTTAAAGCAACGTGAAAGCAAAACAGAACGCTCCTATAGGAGATAAGTGACGTTTTACTGTAGATAAAGTTTTCATAATTTTAGTGCGTGTATTATATATTAGGCTTCTATAGTGTTTTCAAGCTATATTGTGATTTTAACGTCAATTACTGCTTGTATCAATAACCCGCTTTATACTACTACGAACTCCATCAAAACCACACAGTCAACAAAAAATCTACATAAAAACACTTGCTGCATACGTAGGCGTGAAAGAAGGAAATTAACAAAACATAATACATAATTTAAAGACACATTGTCACGCTAGGGGAGATGTATGTGCCAGTTCATCTAATCTCCAGTTGTTGCACCAACAGTCTCCGTGACGTAACAAATCCAGTATTGTCTGACCTGGCTGGTCTAACTAGTATTCCTTTAAATGTTCATTTTTCAAAGTAGAATATTCCACCATTGCTTACCTCATTCTCTCCTAGACCCAAACTCGTTGAATATGTCTACCGAAAAAGAGCTTTTACGGGAGAAAGGGAAATTGTAGAATTATGTAGTTTTGAAGCCATTGTGATAAATAGAGCATTGAAGCAAATGCTGTATTTATCACAATGGCTTCAAAATGATTTTTACAGAGGGGCTTTAAGTCGTCAGTAGGAGAGAATGGGCTATTCTGCAGTTTCTGACGTGGCACAAGTTTCCGTGTTTAGATACGTGTGTATACATACAAACACGGGAATGCTTGACATGTCAGAAACTGCAGAGTCGAGTCTATATGATATATACCGGCCGATATGGTCGTGTGCTATATCTCTCCACTACAATACCAGGGGTCCCGGGTTCGATCCCCCGCCCTCTCTGGGACGTCCAATTAGCCCTTTGTGGACAGAAACGTGCGTTAATCAAACAAACAAACACATCTAATACAAGAAAAAAGGTCCTACAAGAGCCATCTGGTCTGGTTCTGCTCTGATTGCAAAAGCGTCAAAACGGATTTCTATCTGATACACATAGCCCATTTTCCTAAGCTTTTAGATACAAAGTATCAAACAATTGAATGCTTGAAAGACGCCGAGCTACTCGGTGTCGGGTCTGGATCCAAACTGTTTTAAAATGCAAGTCAGGCCACGCTTAATCCGATAAGTAATACTTCCCGTTTTAATAGTAGTGCTGTGGTGATGAAAGATGTGGCAAGAAATTTATTTCTTTCGATGATGTACAATTCAGAAATTACATCAGCATATGCGGCAAAGGATCCTATCGAAATCTAACAGCTTACATGTATAAGGATCCTCTCCTTGATACAATATGTTTCAAAAGATATGGCGCAACTACTTCTCGTGAAATTGTTATACCAGGGTTTAAGATAAGTAAAACCCCTCTAAACCGGTATTCTAGTAGAGAAAAGTTAAGATTCTTTTAGGCAGGTGGCTGGGTTGAAAATCATGCAGAAATATCCTAGAGGAGCTTCCTGCATGACTTTTACTCTGCATTAAGCTGCAACCTGTCTCCAAGACCGATATTCATACAAAAATTAACCCTTCGCTTGCTGAATTTTAAAATACAATTCTCCTTCTTTACCCATGCCCTGTTGTATAATTACATATATCTTCACTGTGTACAAGTATTTAGCTGTGCAATCACTGCTGTGGGGTGCACTGGTTGCACAATCAACTTGTAAATAGTGCAGACCCTGATGAGACAGCTCCTGCAGGAGCTGTCTCATCTGGGTCTTCACTATTTACAGGTAGGTATATTGACGTGAATAGCAAGCGAAGGGTTAACGTCCGGTTTAGAGGGGTTTACTGTAGTAGAATATCAATATACCAATGTATGAGATCTGTACTAGTACATGTAACTATGTTTGCTACTGTATAAGACTTCTATGTTCACAAGCTGCGAAAGACAATATCTAGTAGTATATATACGGGTAGATTTTGAAATGTACGTCGAACACAATTTGTATAGAAATGTAAAGTGTAACACTAAAATGAACAGCTGTATAACATTATGAAGTGACATACCTACACTGGTAAATAAAGTGTATACCAATTACGTTTGGTGACGATTGACAATACGTCCATCAAATAAGAATCAAGTACAATGTACTGGACGTACTGACACCGTGGACACCAATAGGAAGGTTGTGACTGAGAATTTGCAAGATTTTCATAATCTTTTTTTTTCTTCAGAATATGCCATTGACCCAATTCAGTAAACATGAACAAGGTTCGCAGTAGTCAATGGAAAGTATTTGAATATTCAGCACGTGTCAATGCATGCATCGCTGAAGAGATCTGTAAACTGTTTTATGTGTATCAATTATGCTTATTATATACAGCTGAACTTCGTTATCTCGAACTTCAAGGGACCATATAGTTCTAGATAACAGAATGTATCACATAATCTGTCTTGTGGGAGTGCCGTAACTGAGTGTCGTAAATCGCGGAAATGCACTAGTGCATTTTTTATGCAAATAAGCAAACGTTAGCCAATCATATCGCTCATCGTAGCGCTCCATGAGGACCGTCCGTTGTATTACTACCTTGTTTGTAAGGAATGGCCGAAACAGCCGTCATCTATATAGCCTTTAGTTTTATCTTCTATGGCTTATGTGATAAAAAGAATCTTACATTCGTGTTCATTACACATTGTTTTCATGAAACTCGTTTACTATTATGAATATGACACTCGCTTAAGCTCGTGGCATATCATTATAGTAAACTCGTTTCATAAAAACAATGTGTAATGAACACTCATGTAAGATCCTCTATTTCTGATTATCCGATTTCAGATCTGGACAATTTAATTTAACAGCTTAATGCAGGTCCAAAGCAATACTGAAAACTCCTGTAGGAGCTTTTAGCATTACTTTAATCTTAAGCTGTCACATATGTTTCTAGATATGCGTAATAATATATTTTAGAGCAAATATGTATTGTAAGTTTTGGAAGGAACGAACCTTTTGGTCGAGTTATTCTAAAGTTCGAGTTATCCGAGTCCGAGATATCGAAGATCAACTGTATAACACTTTTGTAAATCCAATACATAATGTACATGGATATAAAGTATCTCTGGGTTTGTCTTTGGAAACGAGTGCATAATATTCCAGTATACCCCCTCGAACTTTGTCTCGGTGGGGATAGGGGTATAACATTCAAGTTTATGCTAGAGATATAAATTTATATAAACTAAATTGTATTGTGTTCTATATGCACTGCTAACATCATTTCGATATAGCTGATGTAATGAATTGTATTGTAAAGACCTTTTATGGCTTGTTCAGTTTACCAGGTTTGTTTATGATCTTACCAACTGTTTGGCCGTGAAGACCGTCAGACCTATAACTACAGTTTGATGCAATATTTTGCGAAAAAGGGTAGCCTGCAGCGGTGCGTGACCCTTTGCGTCATATTAATGCTGTTTCATTTATTGTCAAAAAGAGCAGACTCTAGATGAGAGAGCTCATATAGAATGAAGGTCTGTACTGTTTGTTAAAATCATTGACCTTGTTTCATTAACATGATTCTGATCATGAATATTTATTAGGTGATTAAATATTTAATACATATTATATATGGAAAGGGTTAAGAAACGAGGAGCTTAAACGTGATTTTTATAATAAATTTCCGGCAAAATCGTCGAGTTATTCAGATACTTTCATTATTTTTCAAACGAATCGATCGAAACGAAAAGTATAATTTTTCCTGCTTTAATCTATTTTTCAATACAGACTGACGTATAACACTATATTTTGAGAAATTATTGCATCAGTCCATTATATGTGGGTGAGGACGTCGAAAATAAAAAAACAAATAGAATAAAAACAGTTAATATGGCCATTACATATTTTTCTATATTACACACGTTTGATATATAGATGATCTTACATTAGTGCTCATTACACATTGTTTTTATGAAACGAGTCTACTATATAAAGCTCGTGTCATATTCATTATAGTAAATGAGTTTCATGAAAACAATTTGTAATGAACACGAATGGAAGATTCTTTTTATCACATAAGCCTTAAAATTGCCTTTGAAAATGAAACAAGCTATAGCTGGCGGCTGTTTCGGCCAGTGCTATACAAACAGCGTAGTAATACAACGGACGATGCACATGGAGCGCTACGATTGGCTAACGCTGAAATGAGTGCTACGATTGGCTGACTCCGCGATTTACGGCACTGTGTTACGGTACTCCCATAAGGCAGATTATGTGATAAAAGCTGTAACGTCATGTAGAAACAGTACGACGTCACATAGAAATATACACTTAGAATATGTCAAAAAGTCGAAATAAGTTATGTGATAAAAAGAAGACTCGCTTAATAACATTTTCCAAGACTCGTTTAATATCAGTTTGTACAAGGTGACTAATCGCAACATATCCCATAAATAAAGCAAACTACTATTTCGATATTAGTTTCTCTTTCAGATAACTGTTATATGCAGTTCAATCACTTGTCGTTACCCTAACAGTAATCAAATTGCGATAGACGAGATTGCGTAAATATCAAACTATTTATTTGTGTTAATGAGCCTGAGTGAACTTGTGACCGTCCAATGGTCGTAAACATAGAAAGGTTCACATAATTTATTGTGTCGTATTATATTTAGCAGATGTCTATATACAGTATAAACTGTCTTAAGCGGCCATCAAACAGTAGGTCTAATTATAACTATGTAGGGAAGTTGGTAGCTAAAATGCACGTCAAAGGTAATGCAAATAGCTCATATAGGAAACGTTTTGCATTACCTTTACATTGCATTAAGCAACCATCTGGATTTAATACCCTCATTGTCAATAAATGAACGACCTCTTAAGACAGGTTCTACTGTATATAATTTTAAATGTAAATGAACAGCAAAGGAACAGGGGGTATACTTGTATTATATACAAAAAAACTCTCTAAAACGACCACTTTCTTGATACACATGTAGCCTAATGCAGGATGAATGCAAGGCAGAAAGCTCCTGCATTAAATTTCCGCATAAATTTCCATCTTCATTGAGCAACCAGCGACATTTAATAAAAGGAGACTTTAGCACTTTTTAGTGGCCGCTTTAGAAGAATTCTATTGTATAATATAAAACTGGTAAAGGTAAACCACATTTTTTTCATTCAAAATAAGAACTTTGTTTCAAAATGTGATTGGATACATCCAATAATATACAATAAATTTGCATGTATGCATTAACCTTTTCCCTGTTCTGTGTTCATTACAAATTTCAAAACCTACTGAGCATTCATGGACAAAATAGTAATACAAAATATGGAAAGTGGAATGTTGTAGCCATTTTAGAAAGTAAAGACATAAATATATCCAATTCCATTCTAGGAGCCGTCTGATCTGGGTCTACTCTGTTTGCAAGTGCGTAAAAACATGTTTATATGAGTGAACGGGCTAAATCCTACTCGTTTCATATATGCACCATACTGTATTCTGGTAATAAAATGATAATGACATTTGCTCTGATTTTTTTTCGTTTAACCACTTCCCTAATGAACATTTATGCATAATATAGCTGACTCTACGGTTTCTAGCCATGCCTAAACACTAGGTGTACATATTCTGTTATACAAATTTACCTATTTTAGTAATAAATATTCATACTAACAGTCTTCAAACAGTGACGACCCTGTCTGTACAAAATACCGAGGCCTGTCTGTCCGAATACGTAACTTTGTCCTTCATACACACGCATGTTCAAGCCTTTGAAAACAGAGAAGACGGATATAAGACGGATCATCTAGGAGCCGTCAGATCAAGGTATGCTATGTTTGTTTATGTATTTATAATATGTTTTGTAGCTGACTCTAGTGTTTCTAGCTATACCAAATCATCATGTGTACCTCATACATATTCATATATTAGTCTTTATGACATGAATATTCAACAGAGAAAGGTTTAAGGTAATTAGAGTATAAAGAGTAGACGTTATCTAATTTGCTGTTAATAAAGTTCACTTGCATGGCATTGTCCTTGGTGTAGCATGCTCCCACAGTGACATATAAATATTAGCATCTCCATGATATATAATCATTTACATAATGATGCATCACCGTGACTAGATAATGATGGCCCGGAAATGTATTCGGTGAGTGAAATAGAGAACATTGACTTGATAAAACTATTTTGTCAATAAATGCTGGTAGCACGGTGCAGACAAACCCAAACCTAAATCATAGATGAAGAACATTAATTTTTAAAAGACAAAATGTACTCTTTGTCATTTCTCCACAAATATTATGGCATAATCATTCTTTAGTGTCGAAGAGGCCATTATAAATAGTGGTCACAATTAAGGGTTTGGTAGACGATTTTAAGGAATTCCCAGAACAGAGGGGTTTGATTGATAAAATGAGGGAGATATTCTTGAAAACAAGTTGAATGTTTGCACATATCGCCAATGCCTCTACCAAAATATTTTTAACTATAGTAAGAATTGCTTAACTCCTTCCCTGATGAATATTCATGCAGAAAATAATGACGTCATGAATATTAATAGTATTATTTTTTTATAATGGCATTTGAACACATGACATTTTGGCTTAGGTAAAAGCTGTAAAATCAGATCTATATTACTCCAAAGGCAAACAAAGCAGACCCTGATCAGACGGCTTCTATAGGAGCCGTCTGATCTGGGTCTACTCTGTTTGCACATGCGCGAAAATGCGCTTACATAAGAGAAAGGGATAAGTCCACTTAAATAGAACCCCTTTGCCTTTGAATTTACACCTTTACTGCATTATCATTCAAGTAAGAAAGATTGACCTCATCCAAATAACTTAGATAAATTGTTATAATAACACCTATATCCTAAGACTAAGGTCTTCAAAAGAACTTGGGTCTGACAGTTTCTTATTGAAATACAGGTTGGCCTTAAACTCAAAGGTCAAAGGCACATGAAGGCCAATATGGTATGAGACACTGGGACTCATCGTGATACATTCACATGTCAAATGTTTTAGGCATATGTAAGGAACAAAACAGTCCAGACCCGACAATAGTTTCTGATGTATAAATTTGATATCTAGGTCACATGTCAAGGTCACACGAATGTCTGAAATGTACCCGTCACCTTGTCTCATGATGATACATCAACATGTCAAACATGTCAAATATCGTTAGCCCTTGGTCAAATGACAAAAACATTCTGGCACGGACAATAGTTTGCCATTTAAAATGAATGAATTTGAAATCTGGTCACGGGTCAAGGTCACTTGAATGTATTCATGGTACCTGGCACTTCGACTCAATATGATACATACACATTACAAATGTCTAAACCCTTGGTCGAAAGACACAATCGTTCTGACAAGGGCAATAGTTTCCAATTTAAGGTATGTAAAGTTGACCTGTAGGTCACAGATCATGGGCGCGAAAAGGTATTCATGGAACCTGACACGTTGACTCATGATGATACATTCAGATATCAAATATCTAAGCATATAGTCAAAACACAAAAATAATGTTATGGCAACGACTAATTAAGATATACAAGTTTGACATCGATGTCACAGGTCAAGGTCAAGTGAAGGCCAACATGGAATGAGACACACTTAACCTCATCGTGATACTTTCGCAAATCGAATAGTTGTCTAAGACCTGTGTTAAAGAAAACAAATGTTCTGGTACAGGCAAAAGTTACCTATTTAAGGTACATAAATTTGACCTTGATGTCAAATGTCAATGTCACATGACTTTAAGAAACGAAATTGAAGGAACTTAAAGCAGATTAATTTGTTTTGCAGACGAAAACTATTTGCCGCCAAACAGTCTAAAGTGTTGTTGCAATATTTAAACAATTGAAGAGAGAAATAAAACAAAAAGTAAATATGTATGAGCATTGTTCATTATGTTCGCCATTGTAACAGCATATTGTGATCAGAGATGCCTTAACTATATTGACGCCAACTAACTTGTCGTCTGCATGCAATGCTCTTACAGCTTAAAATAACGGCTGGTTTTTGTGCAATGTTCGATAAATCTTACACTATCAGAGAACTGCACACTGTATTTCAGTGGAGGCCCTACTACATTGGTCTGCAGTGATGTGGTATGTGAACCATTTCCCGCATATAAACGTGTTTTCACGTATTTGCAAACAGAGTAGACCCATATCAGACGGCGCCTATTTCACATTGTCACATTTCATTATAACTATGATATCCAGGAATATTCAGTGGTTATAGAAATTTGGAATAAACAAAGAACAGGGAAAGGGTTAATTATGTCTACCCTTCCCAGAAAGGAGACATACATATATTGTTAAGTGTGAATTCTCGTTCTTCTCGATCTTCTCGTTCATCTCGCCTGGGTCAGAACGTGTTGGTCCTTTGATCTAGAAATTAGATATTAAATACATTTATGTATCATCATGAGACAAAGTGTCGCGTACCATGCTGACCTTCATGTGTGTCACAGACTTTGGATCCCGATGAGACGCGAATTATCCGTGCCTCATTTTTATCTAAGCTGTTTGCAAACGTAATCACAAATTATCCCATAACAACCACTGTGAGTCACCTTCTGGTAACGTCGACAGTGAAAATGCATTAGGAAACGCGTTTTGGTACCTAAGGTTTTCGCTATTATAATTTACATAGAAAAGTTAGATGTCCAAAATAATGTGTCACAAGAAAGCATGTAGATCGCGTCAATGTCTATCTTTAGAAAATGTAACAACTCTGTTTAACCCTTTCCCTGTTCTATATTTATTCCAAATTCCAATGCCAAATATGGGCCAAATAGTTATAATGAAATATGGAAGGTGTAGCAATGTTGTAATTTTGGAAACAAAATAAACATATGGAACAAATTCAATTAGCAAATACAGCAGACCCTGATCAGATGGCTCCTATAGGAGCCGTCTGATCTGTGTCTACTCTGTTTTCACATGCGTGTAAACACGTTTATATGAGGGAAACGTTTAATGAAATTAATGCTAAAATGAAACTTAAAAGGTACTTTGTCAATGCCCTAAGTATATGCATACTAAAACCACTGCTTACTATGATTGCAAGATATGTATGATAAAATATTTTAAATTCATGTTATGATAACTGACATTTCCCAGCGATATGGCATACTTACTAAATTATCATTGCCAATGTAACATGTATGATGAATTATACAAATGGTTTGGATCCAGATGAAACGCGGAGTAGCTGGGTGTTTCCTCAAGACCAGGCTGTTATGGATCTTGTAGGGAGTTGGTAGTTTATTGTTGGCCAAACGTAATGCAGAAAGCTCCTACAGGTAGTTTTCTACATTACTTTTGTAATGTATTAGGCAGCTACCTGCATTTTAACCATTTTCTCCATAAATACGCATTTATACGGCTCTGTAATAGTGACTTCTTGAAACCTATATGAGCAAATGCTCTGTTTATCACAATGGTTTCAAACTGCAAATTTCTAAAATGTTCTTTTTCTCTAGTCAATGCTCCTTTTCGGTAGCTGTATTCAAAGAGGTTGTGTTTTGAAAACAAAATGAAGACAAAGACTGCAGACGATAAAAGTTTGCAGCCTAAGAAATAAATAACTTAAAGGTAACACTGCGTGACAGAATACAACATAATCACAACTCAGGAGTGACTCAAAACATTATCCACAATGACTGTTACTTATATGAATGAATGTCATCCTTATAAGCATTAACCCATTCTCTCATAGGCTATTTTTTTTTATATCAAATCTCTTTAAATAAATCTACTGAAGCATTTACTAGGGAAAATATGTTTTAGAATTTGTAGTTTTAAACCATTGTGATAAATCGAGCATTTGCTCCATAGAAACAAAATGCTCTATTTATCACAATTGTTTCAGAGAGTGATTTTTACAGAGGTACCAAAATACATCAATATGAGGGAATGGTTTAATCAAACGCTCTATATTATATAAGTGTTATAAACTAAGTTATTGTAATAACGCGTAATTTTAACAATTTAAAGTTATAAAATCAGTTATTATTACAGCTACGGTTTCAATATATGTGTTATATATATATGCTAGATATTTGTCCAGCATGAATTGTGCCAATCAGGGTCCCTGCTTATAAAACTTTTAGTTGAGTCTGAGAACGTTCTCAAGCATTTGATTGGTCAGATTTGAGCCTTTGGCTCAAATCTGACCAATCAAAAGCTTGGGAACTCAAATCTGACCAATCAAAAGCCTGAGAACGAAACTCAGACTCAACTAAAAGCTTTATAAGCAGGGACCCAGATTACAACGTAGCATTACATTAATTTATCGTTAAGAATACGTAGTCTGCATTTATTTTGTGTGTGGGATGTATTATGCATAAAACTGGTCTAAATAATGCATGAATTTGATGCAAATAATGCATTATCTTTTAGTGAGAAACTGATACAGTTTGAAGTAAAACGTTTTGTCTGGATAACATTCGTCTGTTCATTTTCAATCTACATTATCTGGGTATCTTTCAATTAAGGCGATAACAAAAATGAATCTAGTCTAATGAATTGGTCTGTGTTTCAGCAATAAGGCGTCGTTCCCTCACAGGCTCACTAATAATGGTCGCATTTCGGGAACGTCGGTTTCAGTTTCAAAAGCTAAAAGTGCATCCAACCAAACAAAAAGCACACACCCACCTTACTTGTATGCGCTCTGTCCATCATTTCGTGTGTCTATTTAACCTGTTAAGCCTTTGCTCCATATCTACGGTTTTATCGCCCTTGCAAACACAGCTGACCCGAACCCTATAAAGTCTGGTCTACTTGCTTTTTTATTTATAGTAGAAACTGTCTTAACCTTTTACTCCATAAATACGCCTTTCTACGCTTCTGTGAAAGGTCATGTTTTGAAAACTATGTGATAAATAGAGCAAGTGCTCTATTTATCACAATGGTTTCAGAACTATACATTTCTAAACTTTTCCTTTTCTCCGGTTAATGCTCCTTTTCGGTAGATTTATTAAAAAAGGTTTGGCCTATGGAGGAATGGGTTAAGCGACCATCAATAAGAGGTTTAATTATGCGTCTGTAAGGCAGGTGTTAGCTTAATGCAGGGTAACGTAGTTCCGAATGTATTATTGCCATCACAGTAAGCAGTGGTTTTAGCATACACAAGAAGCCTAAAAGCAGGTGGTTGCTTAATACAGAAATTCCTGATAGAAGCTTTCTGCATGACGTTTGCCCTGAAGTAAGCAACCACCTGCTTTGTTACGACTCGTATCTCCAATAAACAAATGACCGCTTAGGACAGGTTCTACTGTATATTTGACTGAGCCTTCCGTTTCTAGCTTGGGTAATCAAATACTAGGTTCTTATGTCATTTTAAGAAACTAATGTAATTTCACATTCAATATGGCGTTATTTACTACATGAATATTCATGAAGCATATTATGACTAAAAGTCAATTGGATGTTATTGTTTTTATGACGAATGCTTTATTTCATGCACCGCTTATACCATTGACACTAAAGGAACGACTATCATACACTTGCATAAATGAAAAACATGCAATGATGCTTCAAATACCAAATGACATAGTATTATATAGAACTACAATAATGAGGAGACATTTATTGTCTTTAAAGCAGATGGTTGCAGATGGTTGCTTACTTTAGGACGAACGTAATGCAAAAAGCTCTTGCGGGAGCTTTCTGCATTACTTTCGTCCTAAATTACATGTAAGTTACCACCTGCCTCTAAGACCCATAATTACACATCATTTTAGTGGTTGCATTAGAGGGGTTTTACTGTATTTATTTCACTGTAAGTGGTTATTCCAAATGAAAATGCATCGGTTATTGTATTGGAATTTTGCATCAGAATACACTTTTCCTTATTAGATAGCACGAGAGGTTATATATCTGGGCCGTTCGTTATCCAGCCTATATTTCTGATAGGCGCCGGATGGTCAGATTGCAAAATTAATTCTATTGTGATAAATTGAATATCGAGGTCTACCTCTGTAAGCATGTGACTTAATTAAATACAAGCGACCTCTCAGGGGAAATATACGGGTTGTCTGCCAATCATTTGCAATTCGAAAACGGCATTTATTCGGTTATTTCACTGGAACTCACAAAACAGTCAGTGTAAAATATTACCAGTCTCTAACGGACCAGTATCAGACAGTAAATCGCTATTAAACAGTGAGGAGTGTCTTTATAGGTATATAACTCACGACCCAAGGTTAGCACCTAAGATATACAGAAAACATGCATGCATTATACGTGTAGAACAACCTTTTATGAATTAAAATAGGAAACTAACTTAAGGATGTGTTTCCTTAAATTTTAGAAAAAAGACTCAATGTGACGCACTAAACTCTATGGAAATGTCAAAGTGGTGTACGACTGTCAGCGATTGCAGTTCCGTATCAAACATGTACAGTCTTAAGCGGCCATCAAAACAGGTCTAATTATGGGTCTATAAGGCAGGTGGTAGCTGAACACAGGTCACAAGTAATGTAGAAGAGTCCTATAGAAATATTCTGCATTGCTTGTGTCCTGCATTAAAGAACCACCTGTTTCTTATGTTGAATTAATGAATGAGCACTTAAGACAGGTTCTACTGTAGTACTAACTTATTACGTCACTGGAGCATATACTAGAGAAAAGGGAAATATTTAGAATCGTGTAGTTTTGAAACCATTGTAGGCAAATGCTCTGTTTATCGAAATGGTTCCAAACTGTGAATTTACAGAGATGTCAATAGACGCCAACGTGAGGGAATGGATTAAACTACATGTATTTTCTTTATTAATGTAACTATACATTCCATCGCGTACCAATTAATTTGAAAAGGAAACATTCAAATGACACACAATATACACCCTTAGAGTTACATGTAATAAGTATTCTAATAGTACAACGGAGGCTTTAGTAAAGCGATCACATGCTTTATTAACCATTTCACTGTTCGATGTTTATTCCTAATTTCAATACATAGTCATTGGCAAAACAGTTATAATGAAATATGGAATGTGGAACATTGTAGCCACTTTGGAAAGTAAAGAAACAAACCTATCAATTTCCTTTAATGCAGAACAAAAATAATGCAGACAGCTCCTATAGCAGCTTTTTGTTTGACTTGTATCCAGCATTGAACTCACAACTGTTTTAATCCTTTCCTTCATATAAACAACTTTTCACGCATTTGCACAAAGAATAGACCAAGATCAGTCGGTTCCTAAAGGTACGGTCTGATCAGGGTCTGCTTTATTTGCTAATGGAATTTGAAAGATCTGATTTTTTACTTTCTAAAATGGCTACAATGTTCCATCTTCCATATATCATTATAAGTATTTTGTCCATGAATATTCAGTAGGTATTGAAATTTGGACTAAATATGAAACAGTGAAAGGGTTAAACAGTCCAGAAGTATACTTTTTTTGAGTGGTCGTATTAGCGATACTAAGCTGTATTCTATGGTGTCTGTTACGTGCCTCATCATGTAAATAACCGAGTTAGCCAATTGAACCAGACAAAAACGTATAACGGTATTCTCCGGAAAGTGTTAATATTTCTATAGAATTTCAAGGAAGCGTGTGCAAAAAGCAATTATACACTGTCTAGAGCCTGTCTAATTATCCTTATTTTAGGTGAATTCATTCGAAAGCAATTGATACATAGCCAAATTATTACACTTACCAGGTAAATGATATGATCAACAGATCCATTCGTCAATCTTTTTAAATAACTAACAACCTTAACCCTTTCGGCGCCAAATTTCCAATTATCATCTGCAATCCAAGTTTGTTAAATCATTCCGTAAAATAAGGAAATGAGGTAAATAAATGCAAATTTCAAAGGAATAAAGCACATATATAGAAATAGAGATTGAGACAAATAGTGAAGTCCCTGATCAGACGCCGCCTTGAAAAGGCGGCGTCTTATCTGGGACTGCACTATTTGTCGTGGTGCATTTATGCGACTGCGGCGGTTAAAGGGTTAAAGGCACAGTAAACGCGTTTAAACGTCTGTCAAAACGCGGGATGAACGTATAGTTTGTTTAACAAAATATAGGATGTGGAATCATTTTCGAATAATCACAACTACGAAAGTTTCATATTAAAATGTTGATGTCGCCAATGTGATTCGCTTGCGTTTCAGACAACTTCCGTTTGCGTTTTAGTTCCGTATCAATTGTAACTACAGTAATCTCCCTCTAAACCGAAATTGTAGTTGAGAAGACTTCATATACTTTTAGATAGGTGGCAGATTAATGCAGGGCGAAAGCCATGCAGAAAGCTCCTAGAGCTCGAATCTGTTCTTCAAGGGAATATTCTTTAATTGGCCCAAACAAGCTTTAATTGAATGCTTATGAGGCATTGTCTAACAACGAGCTTTGTGTGAGATATTGTACCTACAATAAGCCTTTCAACGCTGAAGTTCCATCATTGTTTATCGGTAGATTCCATACAGAATGAAGGAATAAGAAGTTACGAGAGGATTTTGAATGACAAACAGTGCAGACCATGGCCCGAGGGCTCCTTTAAGAGTCATCTGATCTGGGTGTGCACAGTTTGCAAATGACAGCACGTGTGCATTAAAAGTGTTAAATACCAGTAAATTTTATTCTAACACAAATCAGCCGCTGCAAAAAATATATACAACCTCTCTATAACGGCCACTAAATTGCATCAAGTATTTTGTGTTAAAGGCACGTGGCTCCTATAGGAGCCTTCTGTTTTACTTTCATCTTGCTTTAAGCAGTCACCTGCCCTAAATACCAACTAATTAACACAATTTAGTGGCCGTTATAGATAGGTTTTTATGTAACTTTAACCGTTAAGTAAAAATGCATTTCTACGCTGTTGCAGAGTACACCCACAATCAGATGGCTCTTGTAGGAGCCGTTTAATCTTAGTGTTCATGATATAATATAGATATGATCGCATGGGTTTATGCATAGGTGTCAGTTTGACTACTTCCGAGACTGTTTACCAAACTAGTGACCGAGTGTCAAACAGTTTGGACCATGAAGAGACGCCTAGCTTCCAAGAGCCTCGTCCGGGTGCAAACGGTGGTCTGGTAGCAGACAGCAGGAGAAGGAAAATTAGATTTAGCACCAAGCCATAGATAGGACATAGGCAAACAGTATTGACCAAAATCAGGGGGACCATGAATAAACATTGTGTGTTGTGGTGGTCGTACGTCATGTTATTTCCTAACAAGTTCTGTCCTGTATGAGTACCGTTCATTTTTTACACTGGTCAAACGAGATATCCTTAATGCCGTTAGGTCACTTATATACTCTTTGCGGCTTCTTGCGGACCGTGTCCGTACAAATATCATGTCACGGCATTAGCCACACCCACAGAAAGTCGCAGCAATGTTCTGTAGACGGCATGGTAGAAGCACGGCTGAGGATGGAATGTTTCCATTGGTCCGCAACAACATGTGTGGACTATTATGTCTTCCGCACGTGCGAGCAATGCATGGCAATCCAATCGTATGTTCTCCTTGTCTGTTCCGTTACAGTTTATTGCCACCATGCATTTCTGTTACACCTGATCGCATAAGTTTATGCAATGTGACTGTGAGTTCAAAACGAACGTGCGATATATATGTAAGTAATATGTACATTTGCTCATGTAAAGTAAGCAAATAAACCTTCACTGGTATATACAATACTGGGGATATTCAAACATACGTTATTTGAACGTAATTGCGTTTGCCAACGCATTTAAATGTACCGTTTAATCGTATACATTGACAATATTGTGACACTGAAGAAAGATCATACGTTATGATGCGTTGTGCATTGGATATACATGTACAATGTAGTAAATATATTGATTATGGAAGAAATTAAACTGTTTATGGTGAATATTCTCCTTCTAAATGCACCATTCATAGGCGGATATATGTTCTTGACAAGGGAGAAATTATCTCTGACGGGTAAAACGGGCTCTTTAAACGACTTTCTTTGGTTTCAAATGTCATGATGTCAAATAACTGGTCCACCAGGCAGAATTGTAAATGAAAATGTTATAGAGAAAATGTATTTACATAAGTGACAGTCCATGCATTGAGGTTATCTGTCCTAAATTCATGATACAAATGCAGTATACAAAAGTAATTCCATTCTAAAACTATATTTCATATTGTTATGTACATTGCACCATCCATGAACTACAGACCAGTCTTTCCAATTCCTCATGGAAACTGTCCATGCAGCTTACAACGAGCTATACAAAGGGTTGTGAAGTTCTAAGCAGAACAAAATCAGTCAAGTAAGCAAGACTATTGAAGCGCCTTCAATTGTAAATCAATTGTTCAAGAGTAATATTGTGAAGGGGTTTCTGTAGTACCAGTAAGTCAATAAATAGCATCACCCTCCATGCCTCGTCCCCGTACAGATAAGGGAGCTGTGACCTGTAGAACCAGTCCACCCGTAGAGGTAAAATGCGTCACAAACCATTCATGTGTTCCGGAGTTACCTGTGGTTATACAGACAAGTAATAAGCATATACAGTAAAACCTCGATCTATAACGGCCACTAAATTGTGTTAATTGGTTGGTATTAAGGGCAGTTAGCTGCTTAAAGCAAGGTGAACGTAAAACAGAACGCTCCTATAGGAGGGTTCTGTTTTACTTTCACCTTGCTTTAAGCAGCCACCTGCCTTTAACACAAAATACTTGATGTAATTAATGGCCGTTACAGAGAGGTTTTACTGTATATACTTATATTGCACGATTACTACCAGCTTCTTGTGACAACCATTGTCCATTTACCCATAAATTAGAATGGTTGCAACTTCTGTAAATAGAAAAGTGCAGTCACTGCTCAGCGCTCGAAATCGAACTATACATGCCCTGTTTGCAGTGCTGTGGAGTGTATCAAGGGCAAACTACTCTGTGTGATTTATGTCACCAGTGTATAAGTCTACTTTGTAATAGAATATAATGGCTACTCACTAGCGCCTGCGACTCGAGCCCTATTCCACAAGGGTTCTGCACCCGTAGATACCTGTGACCAAAGTATCGATAATTGAGACATGTATGCCAAGCATGCTCAGCTCGACGGTCATTCGTACCAAGTACGCTCAGGGTCGCTGGAAGAGTAAAGCCCCATTTCAACTATTGATAGATTAATAATAGATCGTAAATATTTATGCCAGTCAACCACGTTAGCGAAGGACTCGTTGGTAAGTTGTTCTAATGCATCCTTCTATATCATCCCACCGATATAATCATGCTGCATCAATTACATCTCAGTTTGTTTATTGTGCACTTCTAGAGCTTTTTATTTACGTTAATAACG
Source organism: Azorinus chamasolen (assembly GCA_963576725.1). NCBI lineage: Eukaryota > Metazoa > Mollusca > Bivalvia > Cardiida > Solecurtidae > Azorinus > Azorinus chamasolen. Next base: position 62,130,589 of record OY755237.1, read on the forward strand.
TCCCCATTTATATCATTATATCAACTGGTTAGAGATAAAGTAAAAGGAGTTCCAAACCTTAGAAACCATAGCAACACATATCATCGGTTAACTATTTCAGTTCGGAAAACGAGTTACTAATGTCCTTTGCAAACAGAGTAGATCCAGACGAGTGGGCTCCTAGAGGAATCCTCTCATCATAGTGTGCAATGTGTCATGTTAAACTTTTCTTAAGAACATTGATTCCTGAATACTCGCGGTAATCTAGACTTGTTTTAATTTTGGAATAGTCCATTTGAAAATTCTGGATTTTGAATTGAGTTTGCCTTCACTGCCTGGAACAGGAACGCGTCTTAAAATCTATGGCATAGTTCCAGAAGCACGTATACACTCGTAACTCGGATTTCAAACAGAAACTATCAAATGAAGGCTTTTTGGTCGGGACGAATTGATTTGGTTTCATTGCATATATTTCTTATCTTATCTGGGAAAATTATCTTGAACATAAACAAACGGGATACAATTTGAGACTTATCTATGCGCCCCACAGCGAGCTCTTTTCATATCGAAGATCCGCTGGAGATAATATTGAAACACGAATAAACGATATTACTGATACACAGTGACTGCTTTCGGAACAAAACAATAGTCACATTGTTTGTTTAACCTTTAGCCTGCTGAGCAAATTACTTTTACAGACTTTTTCACCTATTACATTTTCAAATTTCAAAGTATATTCAATTTGTCTACCAAAATTCAATCAGGGTGTCGAACAGTTTGGATCCTGATGAGACGCCGAGCTACTCGGCGTCTCATCTGGATCCAAACTGTTTGCATATGTGTTCACTGTTTGCATAGGTATTCACTCATCCACCCACAGCAGGCTAAATGTTAATGCCCATCGCATTAGCCCCTATCCCACGTTCCACTTAACTGGCATTTGGAAACAACTTAAGTCCAGATTAGACTCCGAGAAACTATGTATTTTAGCACTCGGTCAACGGTTTATCAAACGTTTGACCAACTCGTTATTAAGTCAGTATTGCAACAGATCCAAGTTGAGCCGTCAGTATTTTTTGACAGCATGCTAAGTGTTAATAGGCATGTTAATTAATTAACAAAATGTCTCAATTACCGCCTTTAACCCATTGCATGCTGCATTATAATATTTGACTCCTCCCTCTATGAGGCAAACAACGAAAAAAATTTATTGTAGAAGATCATTTTTTGGCACACAGTGTAGAACCTGATTCAAAGGTTCCTATAGGAGCCCCCGTATTTGGGTCTACATTGTTTGCAAATGACAGATATACAAGTTTCCAGAATATAAAGGGAAAAAGAGTAATGTTGTAATGTTTTCATTTTATATTTATCACCATTTAGCTTGTACCCATTCGGCGCCAAACATTGCCGACTGCAAACAAGCCCCACGATTCACTTTCCGGCGATTTGGGCGGTAAAAGAATTAAGGAGAAACCAAAAAAACAACATACTTTAGTCTAGTGTAAACAGATACTAATCGGACTGAGTTTAACATTTCTCAGGCAGAAAAATGTAAAGTCAGTTCAGACTCCTATCTGCTAAATGGCGTACTCAAAGTGTATTAAACAGCCTGAATCCACACAAGACATGGTTGTTTTAAAATGCTAGTAAGATATAAAAAGCAATATGCCCGGGTCTCTCTTGTTGGCGTCGAATACACAAACCAAGAGAAATGATACAATACTTACATGTAATATATCGCATTGTCGTAACATCCCCTTTGTTCAGGTAACATATAGCACACAGTTACAACGTAACTAAAATGAATGAGTTTTAAGCTAAATTTGTAATGGTAAAAAACGAGAGAAATTCACGCGGTTAGTGTCCATGGAGAGTGTCGCTAATGTAGATGGATATTAGAGAACATCGTTACACTATGAAAGGGTAAACATTGCGAGAATGTTTTGAATGGCAAACAGTGCAGATCCTGAATAGAGTCTCCTCTATGCTATTTGCAAAGGACAGGGTACTCGTTTTCCACATTCAAAAGGTTAACATTACTAGTTTTTTTAAAATTAAATATATAGATAGATTAACACTTAGCTAGTACGGGAAGGATGGACGGTTTTCTGCGTTCATCAATCTGAAGAGGTTACAGAACAGACGTCATACAAAGGTGAATTCAAGGCGATGCCTTTATTATTCACCGAACGAGACAGGGCGCTGCAATCAATACAGTTTAATCTTTCTCATGCTGAAAAAAATAACACCTGCTTAATGTTTGATGCACTGTTCGCTGACTTCTGATTTGATCCAGCTGTTGAGAAACAACTGACCAAATGTCAAACCTTTTGGACCCTGATGAAACGCCGGGTTATTTGAATTCTCCTGGAATAAAGTTGTTTCCAAATTCCAGTCTTGACAAGCTTAACACAAGAAAAGTTAAGTAGGATAATAAAATATAGCGAAAAATGCCGATTCTGTCAAACGAGCGTGAACTCTCATTGGATGTTGGGTTTATTGGTCTGAATCTACGCTCTCGTGACACATTTTCTCCTTATACAACCAACTTATTTTATACATAACTGTATCACATGCTTTGATTATAAATTAATTAACACAGGTCACTGATAAATCAAATAATTTACACCAAAGCAAATTAACAATGCCAATTCTAGCATATTGTTTCCCTAAAGAATTACACTTAACAAATTCAAGATAATAAAACATTGAATATTACTGCAATTTGTTTCCTTGGAATTGGCAGACATTTCCAAACAAGGAAAACGAATGAGCAATGTTTTTTCTCGAAACCAAATACTGTACAAAAGAACCATTTTAAACCGAAGATAAAAACCGACGACTGCTAACTTTTTTACCTGATGAATATTCATGTGAGAAATAATGCCATCATAAATATTTATAAGCTACATGTTTATAACTGTATATGAGCACATGCTATTTTGACCATGGAAGATAATCTAGAATGAGATATACAATGTGTATTTAAATATAATTATATAAGCAAACAGAACAGACCCTGCCCAGAAGGCTCTTTCAGGGGGAAAGGTGTGATCAGGCTTTCCATCTGGTAACGGGTTAATAAAAGTAAAGTACGTAGTCTACTTTCAGTCCGAACGACCGCTCAGCCGACTGTACATTGGTAACGGGTTACATGTAATACACAACCAATGTAAAATAAATACAGACAACTCTTATTAAAACTTTCTGCATATCTTCTGCGGTGCCTTACGCTACCACGTGAATTCGTTTAGACAAATTATAGTAGTAGTGACAGAGAAGACACGACTCAACAGCCTGCCATTTACTGTATTTCTGTCTGATGTATGTATAACCTGGATATGTTCACATCCCAACAACCACCTACACAACAATGTTTTATTAAATCGTACTTGACACTTGGCTTTCAGTGCGGGAAACGTATCATTAATATCCTTTGCAAATAGCGTAGTCCCAGATGAGAGAGCTCCTAGATAAGTCCTCTCGCCAGGCTCTATACTGTTTGTCATGCTACACTTTTCTTAAAAACTTGCTATTTTTTAAACATTTGAATAGTCAATTTGAAAACTCAGCGTAGAAAGAATACAGTAAACCTCTCTAAACCGGAATTCTAGTAGATGGGAATTTAGATACGTTTAGGCAGATGGCTGCTTAATGCAGGGTGAAAGTCATGCAGAAAGCTCCTATATGCTTATATGTGACTTTTATCCAGCATTAAGCTGCCACTGTAACTGTCTCCAAGACCGATATTTATGCTAAATTGAACGTCCGGTATAGAGGGGTTTTACTGTAAATGGCATTCGCTTTATGCAGACTTGAAAAAAAATCTTTAAAGCGTTTATCAGGGGAATAAGACCCAGACAGCTGACAGGTATTGCTGAAAGCATGGTCTGTGTTAGCTCCATGATATTTCATACAAAAACATTTGACTAAATGAAGTACAGAAATGTTCGTTTTCCTATCCTAGACGACTTTGTTAATCTAAAGGTTGCTCAGGTTCTCTGATTTGTAGAGAATTATGTTTTCATACTGGAGATGATATATAAAACAATCAAAAACGTTATAACCTCTTTTACCCTTTCAATGCCATATTTACAAATCTAAGAGCCTACTCATCTGGTTATACACTGTTTGCAAATGACATTACGGAATCTTGTTTCCCACGCTTAAAGGGTTAAATACCATTAGTAAATTGATACTCAATCTCCCCTCTCCACTAGGTAACTGGCACGTTTTATGACTTTAAATTAGACTGATATGGTAGTTAATAGTGTTTAGCTAGATCCAATTGATTCTGAAGAAGCTATCTGAGCTGGGTCTGCATTGTTTGCCTTGTCAGTTTGTTAATCTGAATACTTAGAGTAATAAGGTTAACTGCCAAATCTGTACGTGGATTTTAAAATTGGCGTATACCTATTACAGAAAGGTTGACTGAAGATGCTCTTCAAGAAACAACATACAAACAATATTTTACTTAATCATAACGAAACGATCATTGTCTAAGAGCTGCATCAAACACAAATGGTTACAAAGTATGTTATCACGAACGTCGTTTGCAAACAGTGTAGACCATCTCATCAGGGTATATACTGTTCGTCATGTTAATCGCAACATCAAAATCAAATACTTACAACGTCAGTTATAGCTGCAAACCGTTGGGTCATTTGTATTGAAACTTAGGTTGTCAATTGGTGCTCTGTTGAACCGCAAATTTCACGTCCCCCATTTTTCACACGTGTTAAAAATGGGTTAACGGATTTTTTTACACGCGTGAAATTTTCGGCCCCATTTTTCCCACGTGTTAAAAATTCGGACCTATTTTTCACACGTGTGGAAAATGGGGCCCCATTTTTAACAAAACCGTGCTGTGAAAAGTTCGATGGTTTAGCTATTGTTGACATTCTATTCACGAGAGATCTTGAAACAGCCATCAGGATATTGAATTAGTATCGGATAGGGTAGCTTTGTCCCTGAATTATGTATATGACAGTAATGTCCCCTGAGTCGACTCTCGTTATATTTGAATAATATTTTGTAATGCAGTGTTATGTATATATATTACCTTAAGGAATAAAAAATCGAATTTTCTTTGACAACTCTTTCTTTCTGTTTAGGTATTGCTAGTTTCGGAACGCACATATCGTATATCGTGCGTAAATGTATTGTATGTATATTGTAAATCGTGTGTAAACGTATCGTTTATCATGACGACAACGTTCACATTACTGTAAATGAGGGACCGCTTGGTACAGGTCGGAACTATTGCAGAACATGGGAGCCATGAACATTCTGCGGTACTTTCGATCTGCATTAAGCAACAACCTGTCCTTAAGACATATTTGTATTCATTTGAATAATCGTTATGGGCAGATTTCAATGTACATGTACATTTGTATTTTGAAAATAATATCTTAACCTTTTTCACAATGCTAAAGTAAAGGTTTAAAACAGCAGGTAAAGGACGAAGTATGATTACTGAAGTAATCCATTTCACAAGCAACATAATCATGTCAAAATATGAGGAACTATCGTCCACTGGTTCAAAGATTATATGTAATTGCAGAACTTGCAAAAGTTGGTCGAAGGTCAATGTCATACATGCAAGTATACGGCACAGTACTGTGAGCATATTTGTTGTCACGATATACGATATACATGTATCACGCATGGTATACTGTTTACGTACGATACATATACGCACACTATACGATACGATATGAAAAGTTTCTTACGTTACTATTACCTTAAGTAAAGAACAACTCTTTCTTTCTTTAGATAATACATATATTACAAAAAGTATTAATCAAATATCCCATAAAATGGAAATAGTACCCATTATACACGTATTAACCGTGAGATGTACAACATATCCGCACGAAAGATATACACATGGTATACGATTAACGCACGATAGATATACGCACGATGTACGCTACGTAGTGTAAAAAGGTCTTGAAACAAGGAAGAAAACCCCAATTCCGATGGTTCGAAAGTGATAGCAAACGGTAAGATTTTTCATTAAATAGGCCAAAATATTTTGTATTCATACAAAGTGTGTGTATCAAAAATCACATACGCAAATTATAATGGTCCTGCGCCGCATCAGTCAAAAGAAGTTTTTAAAATAGTAAGTCAAAGGTCAATGAGAAGGTCATAAAATCAAACTAGACTACAGACTAGCAGCCAATCGGGAAAACATATCCCGGATAGTTGATACCCCGTGTGTTGCAGCACATGTCGACTGTGTACATGTCGTCGCCGGCAACAACATATGCCGAAACAAGCGACATATATTGTCGCCGGCGACATCGTGTGCCGAAGTTGTCGGCCCCGGCGACAATACGTGCCCAAGGGTTACGCCACTGTCATATTGTCGTTTGTCGGGAAATCAAAATTATAGTATTCGGTGGTTTACGACACAACGGTGTAATTGCGCCAATGGTAATCAAGAGCTGTGTATTGTGTCGACTGTTTTGACAGGATCACATCTCCGTCCGGCAGTTTGTCTGTCGTTTCATCAATATGTATGTTCTCTATCGTCAATTCGTTCGTCGTTAAAGCCGTTTGACATATTATCGCCAAAATACCCTTAAAGGGGATGTCCCTACATTAGACGCGTTTCCTAAACACTTCAAATATACACAACTCATTTATTTATATGCTGAAAAGAAGTATATCGCAAAAAGCCCCATCCAATTACCGTTTATAATGACAAAACACCCATGTGTTTGATATCGCCGATCTCGGTTTTACTACCCGAAGTTTCAGTTTTATTCGGGTTGGGTTTTAGATTCGTAACTGTTCGCCCTATTCGCGATTCTCCGACCACTTCCGAGAAAGCTATTACGTAAACAATGGAGGGATCGGGTGATCATCGGCAAAACGCGGAAGAATTTAACGGAAAAGGCCGATAATATTGTGTTGTAGAACAAAAATTATCAGTATTGATGAAATCGGTTTATTTGTATCACAGGGGCATTTTTCGATATAAGTTCAAATTGGAAACCTTCATAATAATGATAGAGCATAACAAATTCCAAGTTTTAAGATATTATTGAAAATATGCGATCATTGTAGGAACTTCCTCTTTAAAAGCACCATAACCTTCGTCACATATCGTCGCCGGTGGCAATTGTTACAGTTAAGCATCAATATGTGCCGAAAACTTCGGCACATATTACATGTAACACCGGCGACAAGCTGTTCCATTTGTTTCAGCAGAGATGGTCGCCGGCGACAATATTTACAGCGGCGGCAATATGTGTCGCAACACGGGGACATCAAATGCAGACAAAATCATAATGCATGTGGACGCTAAATGATTAACAAGGAACTCCAAATACGTTTTACCCACGTGACCCATAATTATATTTCAATCAAATAAGTATGCTGAGAAAGCACCCAATTCAATTTCTGAGTTGTATTACAAATCTGGCATTTCAGGGTATAGGAGCAGAACGCAAATTTCACAAATTATGTGAAAAATGGGGCCGCAAATTTCACATGTGTGAAAAATGGGTAGCGGGAAATTTGCGGTTCAACACTGCCCTGAGTCTCCTATGTTTTACTTTTAACATCAGATTTGCACACTCATTAAGCAAACAGAACCCTGACCAGACAATACTTACAGGACCTGTCTGATCTACGTCTACTGTGTTTGCAAATGTGTTAAACGGCGTGTCTATTGAGTAGCGGGTTAAAACTTCTGGAATTAGCATTCAAAACTCTTCACTGGTGAGAAACTAAAAACTATCATTCTCAACTATGCTCTAGATCCTTCAGTCGATTGCCAAAATTATAAGAAAGTAACAAAATGAAAAAAGATGTAATTATTGAAAACTTAAAAGCAGCAGTTAATTGACATAATATACAAGTTTCAAACGCTAGTGAACTAGAGTCAAGTACCAGTTCTGATCATTCTGTTTTGTAAAATTACATAGTACTTTATCTAGTGTAACGCAAGGAAAAGGATTGTGGAAACATAACGATTCTCTTTTAAAGATATAGACTATATACACCAAATAAACGATAAGATTAATCAAATCAAACAGCAGTACTACCTGCTAGTTTACGATATAGAGAATATCACAATAACGATATACATTTCCGGTGACTTATTTCTAGAAACTATATTGATAGAAATTAGGGGAGAATCCATATCATATAGGACATATAAAGAGAAGTATATAAACAAAAAAAACGAAATGATCTACTGGCAAAAATAAAACAAATTTAAACAATCTAACTCTGACAAACTTCATAGACAGGAACATTTAAATTTACGAGAAAACAAACGAAAAGGTCATATTATTAGGTTCAAGGAAAAAATGGATATATTATGGAGAAATGCTTACAAAAAAAACGGCGTGACCTCGAGAAACATAGATTATACAGACATCTCCACTAACAAAGTAGAGAAAAACAATGGAGATATTATCATAAATCAACATAAAACTCATTTATCTATAAAAGCTATTACTCAAATCAAGATAAAAATGAACAAAATGTCGATCAATAAATGTAAATGAACTGAATGAAAAGCAAAAACACAGCTCGATGGATATGTATAACATACAGTAAGCTAGTGTGACTATAAAAACATGAACGTGATAAAAGTCCGGGTAATAACGGTTTTACAACGAACCTTTAAACAATACCGTGGAAAGCTTTAGGAGACTTTATAGTCAGATCAATAAAAGTACAAAAATGAGTCATGCAGGAAACAACACATACAGAACAAACAGCCGCCCGAACAGCAACACACTGAAACAGCAAATATACATAACTATAAAAACATCAAGAGACGCACAAAGACAAAACAAGCATACAATTGGGGGAAGATGGAAATACCGCCTGGTAACGGCCAGTGACAAAAGTAACCGGGGTAACCGGTTTGGGGGCGCCCAACCTCACACTTATTCCATCCCCACCCTAAAGACAAACAGTGTAAATAAATGTATCCCCTCTCCGACTATTCTACAACAACCGCGATGGCAAATACAGTGCTACGAGTAAGTGCATGTATAACGAACACATTTAAGTGAACAAACTGTACCCACCTATCGCTAGTGTACTCAATGATTGAGCTGCAAATAGAGTATTGTAGAAAAGTAATAAAGGGTACGACAAAAACGAATAGTACAGATATCCGACGTTCTCCTTCCGTTTCTGGATTTAAGAGGTCGCCTTCATAGAGTACTAAACTTTTCTAGTCGGCGTACATGAAAAGAGGCCAATGTGATTGCCAACTGTAAAAGGGTTGACAACCAAACATACAGTATGTTGTAGTACTATTAGGATCATATCTCTTTTAAATGATTTTTTTAACATATTTGATGAAAAAGTGAGCTTTCGAAGAGGACTCGCTCTCAATAAATCAATCTCAGGGTATAACTACATACAGTTAAATTTCGATGTATGGACCTCGGACAACACGAATTTCGAGCAAACTTCGGAAAACTCGAAATAAGAGTTCGGTCCTTCCAGAGTATAAAATACAGAATTGTTCTAAAATGAATCACTATGCATACCTAGAACTGCATGTGACAGTTTAATGTAGGTCTAACATCATTAACTTGTAGAATGACTCGAACCTCTGTTACATCGAGTTATCTGTATGGTCCTTTGAAGTTCGAGATATCGGCGTTCAACTGTACATACCAAAAAACCCTGAAATTATCTCGCATTCTGAAGTACAATTACAGTAAAACCTCTCTACAATGGCCACTAAGTTACATCAATTATTTTGCGTTAAAAGCATGTGACTGCCTAAAGCAAGATGAAAGTAAAACAGAACGCTCCTATAGGAGCGTTCTGTTTTTCTTTCACCTTGCTTTAAGCAGATAATTGCCCTTAATACCAACCAACTAATACAATTTAGTGGCCGGTAAAGTGAGGTTTTACTGTATTAAGACTAATTTCCTACAACGGAATGTATCGTACATTTTAACATATGACGGTCGCAACTTCCATTTCGATCGTCGAATGCTAGAACTTACTATCATTTCAGTCGTGCGAACTGTAGTAGGGCAGGCACCAACATCACCTTTACCCTTCTCTTGCTGAATTTTAAAATGCGTTTCTCCTTCTCTACCCATGTCCTGTTGTATAATTACCTATAATATATTCACTGTGTACAAGTATTTCGCTGTGCAATCACTGCTGTAGAGTGCACAGGTTGTACAATCGACTTGTAAATAGTGCAGACCCTGATGAGACAGCTCCTACATGAGCTGTCTCATTTGGGTCTTCACTATTTACAGGTAGGTATATTTACGCATAGCAAGCGAAGGGTTAACATTCAAATTTCTTTACCAGTTAGCAACAAAAGCACTACATGCAGATGCCAACGCTTGTCTTTTACCGCCCAAATCAAAGTTTTAAAGGGTCATTACTCTTTCTCCTGTGTATGATATCGTAATGGCTCCTCGTGAAAATGTAGCCCTGGTCAGTATGTACAAACGTGTGAAGATTAAAGAATAAATGTAAGCTGTACCAATGTTGAAACGGACAACATTTTCAAAGTTTGCAATGACCTCAATGAAGACAACACCAAGAATAACTGCGACGAATGCGCTTTATTTTATATTTTAATTCAAAGACAAATCCTCACATCATCAAACATTTTGTATCTTTATTATAAAGGAGTTTCTTGGGGTCTCATCTTGAACCAAATTGTTTGCAAAACTGGTCAAAGATTTACAATTGCCAGCGGAATCGTTTAGCTAGTGTCAGTCGCAAACCTTGCTTCCCCAGTTATCTTCCAAACACGCACTAAAAACGCGAAACTCTCCAACAAGAACCCTTATTTCTAGACAGGCCCTTCACTGCCATATCTACGGTAAGCATCTGTATGGTCTATTTACAGCAATTATTGTAAACAAAGGATTTTCAGTTATGATATCTATCTTATGACATTGCAAATAAAATGTTATTATATCTAATCAACTAGAAAATTGTTATGTAAATAACAAATGGCCTATCCTTTGTTCCTGTAGACTAATTCGAAACTGACGACTACCGTCTGTTTCTCGCATACTAGACTTCCTGAGTTATCTGCAGGAAATTGCATATCCTCCATACCAACGATTTTCATAAATGAGAAATGATAGGCAATGTCTGTTATCGGTCTTACGGTATCAGCAATATGAATGGAGTAATTTGTAGGTTATTGTTTGTTGCGGATGATTTAACTCTCGTATTATTTATCTAGTAGGATATTCATTTGTAACAGAAGGATAACGAGTCGTGGGTAACATAACCATTGATTCTTCCATCGAATTCAATCTTACTATTGAATAAGAGTAACGAATGTATAAATACTAACCCATTTGCTCACACGATCCCATATATGGAACGTAGGCAAACAGTGTAGACTCTGATTAGACGCCGCATAATGCGGCGTCTGATCAGAGTCTACACTGTCTGCTGATAGGAATTAAATATAAAACAAAACAAAAATGAAAATTTAGACCAGGCATCCCTTAGATAAAAGATAGACTAATCCAATTTATAAGCATGGACGAATCCACTGGGAGCTAAAGGGTTAAATAAGTTATGTTTAACCTGTTACTCCACGACTATGTCTGTAAACATCATTACTATTAATAAGTTTTGTATAATGACAAATGAACACAGTAAGTTTTGACCTTGTCAGAGACTGTAAAATCATATCTACAGCTGAACTTCGATATCTCGAACTCGGATAACTCGAACTTCAGGATAAATCAAACAAAAAGTTCAGTTCTTCCAAAACTTACAATACAGAATTGCTCTAATAATGAATCTCTACAGATATCTAGAAACACATGTGACAGCTTAATACAGGTCTAAAGTAATGCTGAAAGCTCCTACAGGAGCTTTCAGTATTACTTTATACCTGTATTAAGTTGTGGCCTTGAGAAATTGTTCAGATTAGAAATCGGATGACTCAAACTTCTGTTATCTCGAACTAATTTGTATGGTCCCTTGAAGTTCGAGTTATCGAAATTCAACTGCATATTATTTCATTAACTAACAGATCAGACCCTTATCAGGCTGCTCCTGGAACCGTCTAATTTGGGTCTGCTTTGTTTGCAAAGTTATAGAAATGATCATTTATGGAATAAATTGTTACGAGACTTGTTTGCTATGGTAGAAACTTGTGAATCATATCCGCATTATTTCATAAGAAAACAGAACAAACCCTGACCCGTGTCTACCCTGTTTGCAAAGACGTTAAAACAGTTTATACCAGGAAATAGGTTGCAATTAATGATGAGTAGTACCCTACAAAGTGTTACTGACAGTGTTACTAACAAACCTAAAGCGATTATCTCATAGATATTATCCTCTTTGCGAACAAAAACTGCCCTCGTTAGACGGCTCCTGTAGGATATGTGGTAAATATCACGTACCACAATTTGAATCATAGAGAATGTACTGTACCATTAACTATTTACCGCATAAATGCTTTTACATGCAATGTGTCACTTCATGAACATTATCTTCCGGCAATATATAAACATGTTATGACGTAACAGTATAATAGTCTTGTTGGTCTTAGGTTAATGTACGATTTAGTTCAATTTTGGTGTATTTTATTTAGCGGTGTACATGTTGTATATCCATGCGTTGTGCGACACTGTATAACATTCAGTAAAACCTCTCTATACCGGCCATTAAATAACATCAAGTATTTTGTGTTAAAGGCAGGTGGCTGCTTAAAGCAAGGTGAAAGTAAAATAGAACGCTCCTATAGGAGCGTTCTGTTATACTTTCACCTTGCTTTAAGCAGCCATCTGCCCTAAATAACAACTAATTAACGCAATTTAGTGGCCGTTATAGAGAGGTTTTTCTGTATTGACTTAATTGGTTGTACTGATGTCCATTACGATTCACGTTGTATTCTAGCATTGGCTTTAATGGGCTGTTCAGGACATACTTTTATTATTAGATCAACCTATCCTATTTTTCACATAGGAAGAGTTACATGTAAACAACTCCTGTACAGTAAGATTAAATACACACGTTGTGTAGAGCGATTTGCTTTTACATATAGACAGCGAGTAAAAATGTTTGATACAAATCATATGCTTGGATCTAAATGTTCAATCCCATGTCATATACTGTTACCAATGAACATACCATTCCCGTTACATATAACACTAGACGAGAAACTGAACTCAAATCATTGCCATCCCAAATATTATCCTCCCTGCAACTGTTTAACCCTTTATCTCATAGATACGCATAGTATCCTCTTTGCGAACAAAACTACCCAGGTTAGACGGCTCCTGTAGGAGCCATTCTATAGTGGTCTGCATTGTTTGCTACGGATATAGCATAAAAACACTTCGATAGTTTCTGCAATGGTGCCAATTTCACATTTCGTGCAACAACAGCTTCACACGGATATACAGAGTAACAGATTGGTGCGTACTCAAATACTAAAAGCGTCCTTTCTCAACCAAACATTGTGTTCTGACCACTCCTAAGAATCGTTTCTAAGAGACGACTATAAGGAGTAGACACAGCATAGGGTTTGGTGGAGAAAAACAATTGTTCATGAAATGTTTAAACCCTTTCCTCCATATGCTATTCTAAGACCCAACCTCTTTGAATGAATCTACCAAAAGGAGCATTAATTAGAGAAAAGGACAATTTTAGAATTTTGTAGTTTGAAACCATTGTGATAAATAGAGCATTTGCTCCTATAGGGGCAAATGCTCTATTTATCACAATGGTTTTTACAGAGGCATAGAAAGGCGTATTTTTGTAGGAAAGGGTTAGTTTACGCATCGTATTTGGACATCTAGTTATCATTTTTGACATGCATGATTAATCATGGAATTCAGGGTTTAATGAAACGTTAGAAATAAAACAGCACATGATGAGAAATCGTTATTGCATCGCATTTCGTCCAGAATTCAGTTATTCTGCATTTGGTAAAATACTGTGATACAAACTCTTGTTACCACACACGAACATCTAATCAGATTGATAACAGTAACCTATCCGTGTCCTTTTATAACATTCAATAACTGCTCACACTCCGATCTGGAGAATTGTTTAACTGATATGCAATACGGTCAATCTTCTGATATCGATTGTCAAACAGCTTGGATCCTGATGAGATGCAGATTTACTCGTTGTCCCATCTGGACCCAAACTGTTTGCAAATGTGATTCGAGTCGCAATCGACAGAATAAAGACTAATGAAGGCATGTCGGCAAATTCGTAAACCGAATGGCATCTTGTTTAGAGCAACAGGTACATTAACCTTTCGCTTGCTGGATTTTAAAATACACGTCTCCTTCTTTACCCATGTCCTGTTATATAATTACATATATCTTCACTGTGTACAAGTATTTCGCTGTGCAATGACTGCTGCGGAGTGCGCTGGTTGCACAACCAATTTGTAAATAGTGCAGACCCAGATGAGACAGCTCCTGCAGGAGCTGTCTCATCTGGGTCTTCACTATTTACAGGTAGGTATATTGAGGCGATTAGCAAGCGAAGGGTTAAGAAACGTGTTATCATGCATTCAATTTAAGATCTGAAGATGCAATTGAAACCATATATAATTAATCAAATACGGTTCTTGGGTTATTTTGCACATACAGAACATGGTTATTACAGTGCACTTAATAAGGGAGAACTTACACGGCATATTCTATAACGCATGTTGAGTGAACATTTTGAAATAAAACTATCAATGATTACACGTGTTCAAATAAATAATGAATGGATGCTTCGTGATTTGCTTTCGTGTGACGCTTGATAAGTAATGTACGATTAAACCTCTCTTTAGCGGTCATCTAAACGAGGTCTAATTATGAGTATTGAAGGCAGGTGACATCATAATACAGGTTAGAAGTAGCTCTCATAGGAGCTTGCTGTGTTACCTTTTCCATGCATTAAGCTACCAACTGAGTTTTAAAACCCCTACGTTCAATAAATGAATAAACAGTTAGGACAGGTTCTATTGAATCAAGTTCGGTTGATACTTTATTCCATCTAAAGCAGACCCTGGCCTGGTCTAATATATTGATCTCATGACGACTCTTGGCGACTCCCGGCGTCTCCGCCTTCAATGATTTCATATATATTCAAAGGCTAAACCATCAACCGGAAATGCGACCTTCTAGATAATTAAATAAATATAAGATCGATCGCTTCCGTGACCATGTCGTACACTTTTAATGACCCGGCCAACTCTGCATTTTCTCACTAAATCACAAATATATCAGAAATGATGATAAATTATTTCAAGAAGTTGATACTTTCGGCTATTTTGCCAAGATATCCCAAACAAACTAAATAATACTTAATTCCACAACAGCACCTCGATAGAATCAGAATCTCACACAATCCAAACTTTTTTACCAACGGCCAATAGTATGACAGTGTTAAGAGAGAAAAAACGACCATATTTTACGTACTCTAATAAAATAGGAGCTCAGCCAAGTTTGTGTTTTTTCATGATTTCGTGCGAACAGTCACTGCAAAAGAATTATATACTCATTAATTAGTATTTCAAACGGCGCAAACCCTGATCAGCAGGATTCTTTAAATGTGCTCCATATATCGGTTCATACATGTAGGAGTAAATGGGATAAAGTCAGAAGAGTGAGTGACTCATTGCGAATCAGAGGAATTGTCTTGCAAGGTTGATAAAAATATTGGTCGAATCTCAAGTTCACCCATTTATTCCAGGGTCACAGACACATAACATTGGATCACCCAATATCCTATTTATCCTGTCGCATGAATATGGCGTATATATGGAGTCAATAAATAAACTAATCCATTCCAAATGGTTTGACCACATAGCTCACACAACACGCCGATGCTATCAGAGCGACAATTGAATGGGTGTACCCAGACACTAAAACCGTCCTTTGTCAGAATCTTCTATTCGAGAGAGCATTTAGGTCATATTTCGACGTTGTTATGAATATTCTAATGATTACAGATACATGTGCGTACTCGGATATTAAAACCGTCCTTTCTCCATGAAACCCTATGTTGTTGCTACTCTTTAGAATCATCTCTTCGAGGCGATTCTAATGAGTGGTCACAACATAGGGTTTAACCCATTCCCTCATAGGCTATTTTCAGATCCAACCACTTTGAATAAATCTACCGAAAAGGAGCATTAACTAGAGAAAAGGAAAATTTTAGAATTTTGTAGTTTGAAATAATTGTGATAAATAGAGCATTTGCTCCTATATGAGCAAATGCTCTTTTTATCACAATGGTTTCAACATGTGACTCTTGCAAAGGCGCCCAAAGGCGTCAATATGAGGAAATGGGTTAATGTGCTTTCTGTGTGTAAATGTACAAACGTTCATTTAACCCGTCTCGTGGTAAGCGCGACCGGACTCACATAAATTTACGAACTACTTACATCCAGAAGTGGCGCCGAGTAACTTTTGTCCTGCATTAACCCTTTCCCTGTTCTATATTTAGTACAAAATTCAATATCTACTGAATAGTAATAGACAAAATAGTTATAGTGAAATATGGAAGGTGGAACATTGTAGGCGTTTTAGAAACTAAAGAAAAAGATCTATCAAATTCCATCAGAAACCGGAGTAGACCTTGATCTGGGTCTACTCTGTTTGCAAATGCATGAAAACAACACGTAAAGGACAGGTTTAAAATGTCAACATTAGACTTACTCTAAATGGTCCCATTAGTGAGGCTTTACTGTATATATGTTTCTCGTCGGTGTTTCAGGATGTGATTCCTGTTTGATGCAGATTGCTATTGCTGATGCAGATAGTGATCATACAATTTTCAAATTCAAACTATGCATCATCAAACTAAAACCGTTATCCAATAAAACCTCTCTGTAACGGCCACTAAATTGTGTTACTTAGTTGGTATTAATAGCACATGGTTGCTTAAAGCAAGGTGAAAATAAAACAGAAGGCTCCTATAGGAGCGTTCTGCTTTACTTTTACCTTGCTTTAAGCAGCCACCTGCCTTTAACACAAAATAATTGATGCTTTTAGCGGTCTATAGAGAGGTTTTACTGTACATACTCAAAACATGAAGCGTTTGTTAAGTTACTCCAGGCTATTATTTTCTGTGTAACTATGATGAAAGACAAATATAAATGAAGATTTAAACATGATTATAAATCATATGATATACAGTGAACCCCTATCAACCGGAGTTTTATGACGCACCATTTAGGCGAGTTTAGACAGATGGTTGCTTAATGCAAGGTGAAAGTCACAAAGAAAAAATATTTTGTTTGGAGCTTTCTGAGTGACGTCCATAATGCATTAACCTGTCTTAAAGACTGACAGTAATAGTGATTTAAACGTCCAGTTCAGATGGGTTTTGTGGTATTCTGAAAATGAACGGTTCTAAAATGTTTCCAATTTAGCCTATTACATGTATGTTCTAATCATACACTTTAGAATATTT
This sequence comes from Azorinus chamasolen, assembly GCA_963576725.1. Classification (NCBI taxonomy): domain Eukaryota; kingdom Metazoa; phylum Mollusca; class Bivalvia; order Cardiida; family Solecurtidae; genus Azorinus; species Azorinus chamasolen. Next base: position 62,147,992 of record OY755237.1, read on the forward strand.
AAGTTTGTGGCGAATAGAATGGACCCTAACCAGCACGATAATATTCGCAGGTCAATTTATATTCGGTTTGATTTGACCAAATTGCAAATGAGCAGAAAATGATATACATGTATGTCACTTAGTAAAGATACTATCTGACATTGCAGCCGGTCTAGTTCTAGTCAGCTTTTGAAACATTGTAAAGACTCTAAATATGTTTATACTCAATACAGGAACAACAGTTTAGATAGTTACGTGGGTGGAAAGGCATTAAATAGAATATTACGTAGAGTTTATGTTTAATGAGTACGGATTAGGGGTACATGCATATCGGATTCTGATAGATGAGCTACACATAAGTAAAGTCAGTGCGAAGTGGGTTACACATAGGTAAAGTCAGTGCGAAGTGGGTTACACATAAATAAAGTCCGTGCGAAATGGGTTACACATAAGTGAAGTCAGTGCGAGGTGGGTTACGCATAAGTACATGTAAGGTCGGTGCGAGGTTAGTAACACAGGCGTGCGGTTAGTGCGAGGTGAGTAACACAGACGTGAGGTTAGTACGAGATGGGTTACACATAAATAAAGTCAGTGCGATGTGGGTTATACATAAGTAAAGTCAGTGCGAGGTAGGTTTCACATAAGTAAAGTCAGTGCGAGGTGGTTTACACATAAATAAAGTCAATGCGAGGTGGGTTCGTCGACTCCTGTCCGATGAACAGAAAAACAAACCTGTGGAGTGTTCTATGGAGTTCCTGAACTGGTATGGAAAGAAATCAGACCAGTTATTGGATATATTATCATCATAGATCAGACGTGGATCTGCGATTTAGCTCCGGAAACAAAAGATGAATCGTCCGTGTGGAAGACACCGACACCTCCGCAGAGGGTCAGAATGTCCAAATCTGGTGGAAAACGAATGCTTTTTGGGTTTTTTTATGGATCGCCGTTGCATGCTACTAGAGCACAAGGTACCAGAAGACAGACGGCCACAACGTGGCAAGGCATTTATTACATAATGCTAAAGTTAATATAAATTTAAACTTTATAAATAAATCTCAACAATTTAAAACATGATAATAACGATGCAACCTGTCTAATGTTTCAAAACAGCAACCATTTCACTTATCATTGATTATTTCAGCTGCTGCGCAGAAATCTCGTGCACGATTTACAATCAATCAATCAAATTTTATTGGCAAGAGCAGCATAATTATACAATTCTTTTGGCCAAGTGAATGATACAATGTAAAGATGGCAAATGCATACCACCAATGCATGCATCAAAGTGAAGAAATGATTAACAAGGATTGAGCTAATGCAGACTCATATACACTCTGCTTAAAATAGTTAAGTACTAAATACATAAAGAAACATAAGAAGCAACATTATCTATGCAGTCCGTACGTTTTAATATACCATAACATAGTGAATATAAGTTGATACATTTCTGATACAGTAAAACCTCTCTTAACCGGACGTTGAATTGAGTATAAATATCGGTCTTGGGGACAGGTGACAGCTTAATACAGGGTGGAAGTCATGCAGAGCTTTCTGCATGACTTTCATCCTGCATTAAGCAGTCACCTGCCTAAAATATCTAAATTCTTCTCTACAAGAATTCCGGTTAAGAGAAGTTTTACTGTAATACCTACTTTTTACTGGAAACAATTTACGCTAACATCACCCTCAGTGTAACCCTGACTTGACCATCGTGGAGTTCCGAGTGTTTCCGGGGGTTAAATGGGCTCAATTTGACAGTGCGGAATATGTGATGAAGGAAATACTGAAGAGTGTGTCTTTCTTTGGTAAGTCTATACAGACACGTACAGCGCATGAGTGTCCGTTATAGGAAACGCATTTCGGAGCAACAAATAAATATGCGTACTCAGATACTAAAATCGTCATTTCTCCACCAAACCTATTGCTGTGATCAATCTTCACAACATAAGCTTTGGTGGAGAAATAAAGGAGTTATTCTTGAAAATGTGTTAATGTACGTACCTTATCTGGACCTCTGTATTCGCATTGGCGCTCTGGCAACTTCTTACGTTGAACACGTTTAGGGTGACATTTAGTCGTGACGCCAAAGTGATATGTGACGTTATGCCTTGCGCCAGGTGATTTTATTTGTTTCAAAATATTTAGAAAATGTCCAGCTTATGAGGAAAAGTCTACATATTCCTGGACATTCCTCGTGTGTGAAATATTTAATTGAGAGGTTGTATAAATGCAGTCAGGCGCATTAGCCTGTATATATATATACATGTATATCTGACAAAATCTCTGCAAACCATTTTATGTCTTTAAACAAACTGAGTGTAGACTCAGGTATTTTAATCTATACTTTATTTGAATAACTTGCAAATGCATACTAATGTTTAGTAAGAACACAATTTTAATTAACTATTCCAAAGTTCAAACGTCAATCTTACCGGGAATATTCAGGGCGTGTTGTAAAGAAAAGTGTGACATGGCAAACAGTGCAGACTCCTCATCTGTTAGAAAAGCACATCAGTGACTCGCTAAATCATGTCTTGACAACAGAGCACAGGAAAATGCGTGCCAAAAGAGCATGAGTATTATTTGAAATGTTCTATTATTATAACCGTCGTTAACTTTCAATCATTGTCACCCATTGGTGAAAGCTTGTTCCATTATTCTGAGCGAAACCGCAAAGTCAACTACAAAATATGTTCAACGAAACATACACGCATACCATGTGTTGTTAAACGTTTGCAGATCACAAATAATATAATGTAATGTATAGCACAAGGAAGGTACTGTTTAGCACAATGGAGGTAATGTTCAACACAATGACGGAAATGTATAGCACAAAGATAGTTGAACTTGTGTAAAGCACAACGACGATAGAGTTTAGCACAAGGAAAGTAATATATAATACATAGAAGGTAGTGTATATCACAAATATAGTTGTGTAAAGCAAAAAGATGTTAGTGTATAGCTCATGGCAGGTAATGAAAATCACCAAGATGGTCACGTACAACACAAATAAGGTAGTGTATAGCACAAATGTATTTGTGTAAAGCACAAAGAAGAAAGTGTATAGCACACAAAAGAGAGAGTAGAGTTCAACGAAGTTACATTATAGCACAACGAAGGTAGTTTGTAGCACAAGGGATAAACTGAATAGCACACATAAGGTAGTGTGTAGCACAGAGAAGGTAGTGTGTAGCACAGAGAAGGTAGTGTACAGCACAGCAAAGGTAGTGTGTTACACTACGAAGGTACCGTGTAGCACACATAATGAAGTGTATAGCACAGAGAAGGTAGAGTGTAGCACAAGGAATAAACTGTATAGCACACATAAGGTAGTGTGTAGCACAGAGAAGGTAGTGTACAACACAGCAAAGGTGCATGTAGTGTGTAGCACAAAGAAGGTAGTGTATAGCGCAAAGAAGGTAGTGTATGGCACAGTGAAGGTAGTGTATAGCACAAAGTGTTTTGTAAACAGAGCATACCCAAAATCAAACAGCACCTGTAAGGGCCGTCTAATCAGGATCAGGGTCCATGCTTATAAAACTTTTAGTTGAGTCTGAGTTCAAAAGCTTGAGAACTCAAATCTGACCAATCAAAAGCTTGAGAACAAAATTCAGACTCAACTAAAAGCTTTATAAGCATGGGCCCTGGTCTGTTTGGATTTCTACAGTGTCTATCAAGGTAAACGAATCATGTGTGCTACTGTACAGTAAAACTCCTCTAATGCGACCAGAAAAAGGGGCATAATTCACAGTGGCAAAGACAGGTGGTAGCTTAATGCAGGAAGAAAGTTATGCAGAAAGCTCCCATCCTATGTTTATTCATTATGTGGTCACATTAGAGGGGTTGTACTGTATATTGAAATTTATCTGCATATCTTTATAATAATTATCAACTTGAGCAAACCAACCACACTCAATAAAGGCCAATATATCTAACTGTCTCCAAGTTACATTAAACAAACAAACATTTAATGCATCGTACACACATGCCATTTATCACATGAGGTAGCTACACTTTGCAAGTATAATACACATTATCTATTTGAATATACACATCAGTTCCAGTGTGCCCGCATTTTGCGTTGCATAAACAAGAAAAATCGCCATCGAACACTCCACGTCTGAGAGCTTCTAAGTTTAAAACTATGCAATTGATATATTGGATGTCTAACATAATACCAGGGGAGTAATGGATGCATTCAAATGAATGAATATATTTTTTTTGTCAATATCAAATGCCATGTAAAGTTGTCCATACCCCCGTGGGTTTAACCTTTTACTCTATAATGCGCCTTTCTATGCCTTTGCAAACAGAGTAGACCCAGATCAGACTGCTCATGTAGGAGCCGTCTGATCAGTGTCTACTCTGTTTGCTTGTGATATGATATAGATATGATTCTACAGTGTATGTCTTGGTCAAACATTCCTGTGTCCATGCTCTATTATAACACTTAATCTAATGAATAGTTCATGACATCCCTGAATGTTCATGGAGTAGAGGATTAAAAGGATACCAATCCTTACTCCACGACATAACTCACATTTGCGGACAGTCTGAATCTAGATGAGACGCCGAGTAACTCATCTTCTCATTAGGATCCAATCTGTTTGACACTCAATCAATAGTCTGTCAATAGCTTGATCAAACTAGCCGTAGTCATAACTTATCAGATCCACATTTGAGAAGACAATTACCTTTATAAAACAGGTTAACCCTTTCTCTGTTCTATGTTTATTCCAAATGTCAATACCTACTGAACATTCATGGAAAAAATAGTTACAACGAAATACGGAAGATGGAACATTGTAGCTATTTCAGAAACTAAAGGAACAGATCTACCAAATTCCACTAGCAAACAGAACAGACCCTGATCAGACGGCTCCTATAGGAGCCGTCTGATCTGGGTCAACTCTGTTTGCAAATGCGTGGAAACCCGTTTATATGAGGGAAAGGGTTAAGGATTAAAACAGACGCCCTCGTCTTTTATTTCACAAGAGGACAAAACTATATGTTAATATTATACAGGAGCATCGAAATTGGAAATAAGCTATTCCCCAAACGAGCAAAAAACAGTTTTGAAACAAAACATATCATCTTAAATTGTTCATGTTGTTGTTGTTTTTTAAATTTTTTTTTTTTTTTTTTTTTTTTTTTTTTTTGGTGAAGTCTTGCGACTTCGTTTATTTCATTTTTCTACACTCTCATTCATATATATATATACATGTATACAGTATGTACAGGCTATAATAGCATAAGCTATTAATAGTATAAAGTCTTATTACTAAACTTCTAAATATTTCTTGAAATTCTGTATTAATGGAGTTATGTTTTTCTTATACTGTAGGTAGGAATACATAATGTTAAATTCATATAGGAATAAATTATAAATATTGTAGAATTTTGATCTCTTGTCGCTAGCATAATATCCTTTGTACATGCAGAATGTCGCAAGGTTTATAATCAGGTTAATATCATTATAATAGCTATTACCTGTTTTATACCCAATTATTACTGTCTGAAGCTGTTTAATATTATTTGAAAATCCACATCTATGTAAAATGTGTTCAAGTGTATCCCACATGGATGTTAATGAAGCACAATCGATAAATAAATGTTTATAGTCCTCTTGTGTATTACATAGGTTACAATTGGAATTTTCTTCAATTTTCCATTTACACAAGTTTTCTTTAGTAGCTAGTATGTCGTTAACCAGTTTATATTTAAATTGTTTAACCCGGTTATCAAAGCATGTAGCATTTAAACTCAAATAAAAGCGATGCCAATTAATTTCTGAGTTAAACATTTGATCCCATTTTCTGTGGTTATATGGTTTGACAAAAATATTTTTCGTGATGATATTATAAATGTATTTATTTGTCATGGTTAAGAAAGGCAGTTTGTTGAATTCTATATCTAATTTCGTTTTAACATGAGTACAGATTCATTTGTTTTAATATTTTTTATCCATAATTTAGGAATCGCTGTTTTGATAATGGTTATCTGGCTAATCCAGTTTGTTTTATTGTGAAGTTTTTCTAATACTATTTGTTCATCGATTTTCCCTGATTTCGGATCTAAAATGTCGTTAATAAATAAAATGCCAGAATCTATCCACTGTTTAAAGACCAAACATTTTCCGTTTATTTGTATATGTCTATTTCCCCATATGAGTTGCCGTCTTATCTCGGTGAAATCTTTAGGGAACATCTGTTCAGACCCGCCCACTTGTTTAAAAGAAATCCAGGCATTAAGAATGTCGGCATAGAAGGGGGAAAGTTTGATATTCGGGGATGGGAGACATTTTACTGTTGTTAGATTCATGTTAAAAATTAAAAGTTTTTCGCCGAATTGGTTAAATAAAAAACTCGGTATTATTTTCCAATTGGCTTTGTCTTCATTTAAAAGCGCCTTTACCCATTTCAGCTTAATTGATTTTATGAACGACTCAAGATCTATCATATTGAGCCCCCCTTGTTCTTCAGAACCAATCAAAGTTTTGCGTTTAATTTTTTCGCGTTTTCCATTCCATAAGAAATGGAATAGCATTGAGTTGATTTCATTTATAGTTTTTTTTGGCACAATAAGCGATTGAAACAAGTAAACAAATTTTGAGATTAATAATGTTTTTATTACTTTAATTCTACCGTAAATTGAAATGTTTCTCCTGGACCAGTTTTTAATTGTATCTCTACAGGCGTTTAATGCTTTATCCCAATTTTTTGCTTCACACATGTATTTATCGTGTCCAAAAGTAATCCCAAGTGCTTTAATTTCTTTTGAGTTTTTTATGTCATCTATATCTTCAGTTGAATGTTTTGATTTCCCTATCCAAAGGCATTCTGTTTTTAGCCTATTGAGCTTTAAACCTGAAAACAATCCAAAATGTTCAATAATTCGAAGCGCATGTTTTGCGTCATCTTTATTTCTTGCAAATACAGTGGTATCATCAGCTAGTTGGGTAAGTTTAAAACAAGTGTTAGGTTTAATTATATCAAAATTCAGGCCATTAAATGTTTCATCATTTCTTAATTTGATTGCCATTATTTCTGCTACTAGAATGTAGATCAGGGCGCTTAAAGAACATCCCTGTTTTAATCCTCTACATGGGTATATTGTTTGAGATCTCCATCCGTTATTGTATATACAAGAAGTTGTGTTTTTATAGAATGTTCCTATCCAGTTAATAAATGAGTCGCCAAATCCAAAGGTTTCTAAAACCTTAAACATAAACGTATGTTCTACAGTATCAAAAGCATTTTTAAAATCCAAGAATAAAATCACACCTTCAATATCCATTAAATCTGCAAAGTCAATTATATCTTGTATCTGTCTAATATTAAATCCAATATATCTATTTTTTATAAAACCTTGTTGATCCATGCTTATCAAAGTTGGTAACACTTTCTGAATTCTCTTTGATAGACATCGTGTAGCAATTTTATAATCTATATTAAGAAGTGAAATTGGTCTCCAATTTTCTATGTTTGTAGGATCTCCTTTTTTGTAAATTAATGATAAAATGCTGTGTTTTTGAGATTGTGATAATTCTCCTTTTTTATAAGCATGATTTAAAGAGTTTACAAGCATTTGCCCGATGTTAGACCAAAATTTTCGATAAAATCACATCCACATTTGAGAAGACAATTACCTTTATAAAACAGGTTAACCCTTTCTCTGTTCTATGTTTATTCCAAATGTCAATACCTACTGAACATTCATGGAAAAAATAGTTACAACGAAATACGGAAGATGGAACATTGTAGCTATTTCAGAAACTAAAGGAACAGATCTATCAAATTCCACTAGCAAACAGAACAGACCCTGATCAGACGGCTCCTATAGGAGCCGTCTGATCTGGGTCAACTCTGTTTGCAAATGCGTGGAAACCCGTTTATATGAGGGAAAGGGTTAAGGATTAAAACAGACGCCCTCTTCTTTTATTTCACAAGAGGACAAAACTATATGTTAATATTATACAGGAGCATCGAAATTAGAAATAAGCTATTTCCCAAACGAGCAAAAACAGTTTTGAAACAAAACATATCATCTTAAATTGTTCATGTTGTTGTTGTTTTTTAAATTCAATATATATTCACATCTAGTAATTGGATTGTCGAAAACATTTCATTTGCAATGATTAAGAAATAACATACTCCTAAACCAATCTGCAATTTTTCTCCAAAGATCGTCGACATATATAATTATTTACCTACAAATTCCTTAACTCCCCAGAAAATTAATGAATGCTTAAAATTGGATCTAGTGCAGTTTAAAATAATTTAAATGAGATGAATTTCTAGATCAACTACTGACCGAGTGTCAAGTACCTTAGATCCAGATCAGACGCCAATCTATTTGGCGTCTCATCTGGATCCAAGCTGTTTGCAAGTTCGAGTCAGGTCGCAAATGGCGGGGTAAGGTCTAATAGAATTTCCAGTGGCAGCGTATATACCTAAATTAGATTCCGAGTGATCGAATTTATTTCGTATCTCAAATGGAACGGATTAAAAAGAGAAAAAAACAACAATTCGTTCTCGTAAGATCAACACGTTTGCGTGCGACGTATATGAATATGTAACATATAATAGTAAATCCTTGGTCCTTGATGGAATAGAAATTAGTCGATGGTCCAAAATATTCAACTGTCATTCATTTCAAATAAGATTGAACATACAACAGAATAATAACAATAATGCAAATACTGAAGAGCCTGTCCTAAGCTGTCGTTCATGTTTTGCACATAGGAGTCTAACAAGCAAATGGTTGCTTAATGCACGGCAAAAGTAAGGCAAAAAGCTCCTATAGGAGCTTTTTGCATTACTTTTGACATGCATTAAGCTACCGCACGCCTTAAATACCCATAATTAGACCTCTCTTTGATGACCTCTTAAGACAGGTTCTACTGTATTAAACAAACAAAAAAAACAATACAAAATCTGAAGCAACATAATGTAACATGCAGTAGCACGAGGAAGCAATATACCTTCGCGAAATACAGCACGTCACGAAATAAAGCACATCACGCAATAAAGCACTTCACGAATTGAAGGTCGATGCACTAATATTACTGTGTTTTAGGGCTAATGCTGTCGTCTGCTGGACACATTTTCGAGTGGGTGCTTATTAAAATTCTTTTTAAAACAATACATAGAGTGCCAAACAGTTTGGATCCTAAGATGCCGCGTTACTCGGCGTCTCATCTTGATCTAAACTGTGTATATATGGTATGACAGATCCGCCTCCATGACATTGAAGGAATTAACCCTTTCGCTGCCAATGCCGGATCTGTCATTACCTATGCAAACAGTTTGGATCCAGATGAGACGCCGAGTAACTCGGCGTCTCATCAGGATCCAAACTGTTCGTTACTGTTACTATGTTTTTGAAACAGAGTTTGGCAGCGAAAAGGTTTAATACTGTATACCGTATATGTATCAGAATAACCTCTTTATTTATTGTATTGCCCTATATAGGTCAGCACATTTAAAGTAGCTTGTTCAAACCACGGTCTTAATAAGCTCAATCATGCTCGATTACAGGTTATTTGTTACACTAAGTCTTGAACATTCAAGAAACCTCTCCTTCGGTAACGACATCGTTTGGCTCCTTGGCTAAAACATTTTGTCGTCTGCAAACTTTGTCGCCTGCAACAATTTTCATTGTTTTAATTTATTGTGTCATTTTTATTTAAAAAGCATAGTTACAGACACAAACCGTTTGGATCCTGATGAGACACCGAATTACTCTGTGTCACATCTGAGTAAAAACTGCCTGCATAATCAACACAGATGCGACATTGGCAGCGAAAAAGTTAAATAAATGCAAACACTCTCTCCTGGGAAATACGCAGTTTGCCTGCCCATCACATATGGATGGAAAGAATAGTGACCGTGTAATCATATTGACCCGTGCAGACCAACATTGAATGTTCAGTGTTGAGTGGCCAATCATTTTTATTGGCAGAGTACATACAGTATGAATTTGAAAGACCCTGATCAGAGTATACTAAATAGTTTGACACCAGTTTGATAGTTTTAAACAAACTAACATAGTAAAAACCAGTGTAGTCCTTTATCAACTGCTCTCTGTGCTGAAGCTTGATCTTGGTCTGCATTATCTACCTAACCCTTCGCTTGCTATTCACGTCAATATACCTACCTGTAAATAGTGAAGACCCAGATGAGACAGCTCCTGCAGGAGCTGTCTCATCAGGGTCTGCACTATTTACAAGTTGATTGTGCAACCAGTGCACTCCACAGCAGTGATTGCACAGCGATATACGTGTACACAGTGAAGATATATGTAATTATACAACAGGGCATGGGTAAAGAAGGAGAAATGTACTTTAAAATTCAGCAAGCGAAGGGTTAAGTTTGTCTGTTACCATTCTTAGGCTAGTTAGGATCTATGCCATCGTATTAGCTGCCTATGACAAGGGGGCCGTTAGAATAGAGAAACAAAAAGAAATGTAAAAAAGTATCTTACATGTAATATGATTTAAGTCGAGTAATCATTGTAGACACTGACCAGCTGCCAATTCCCCGATCAGAATGTGTAATACAGTAGAACCTGTCTTACGCGGCCATCAAAAGGATGTCTAGTTAAGGGTCTGTTAGGCAAGTTTTAGCTTAACCCTTTCCCTCATATAAACGTGTTTTCACGCATTTGCAAACAGAGTAGACCCAGATCAGACGGCTCCTAGAGGAACCGTCTGATCAGGATCTGCTCTGTTTGCTAGTGGAATTTGAAAGACCTGTTTCTTTACTTTCTAAAATGGCTACAATGTACCACCTTGCATATTTCATTATAACTATTTTGTCCATAAATATTCAGTAGGTATTGAAATTTGAAATAAACATAGAACAGGGAAAGGGTTAATGCGGATCAACGGTAAGGCAGGAAGTTCCATTAGGAATTTGCTGCATTAGTTTTACCCCGCATTAAGCAACCACCTGCTTTTATGACACCTATATTACATTTGAGATGTCTAATAAATGAATGGCCACTTAATCCTTTCCCTGATGAATAATCATGTAGGAAATAATGACGTTATGAATATTAATAAGATTGTTCTTTAAAATGGTATATGAACACATGCCATTTTGGCTCAGGCAGAAACTGCAGAATCTGATCTATATTACACCATAAGCAAACCTAGCAGACCCTGATCAGACGGTTCCTGTAGTTGCCGTCTGATATGGGTCTACTCTGTTTGCAGATGCGTCAAAATGCGCTTACATAAGAGACAGGGTTAGGACAGGTTCCCATAGGAGCTTTCGGCATCACGTTCACCCTGCATTAAGCCTTCACCTGTCTCCAAGACCGAGATTTATACTAAATGTAATGTCCGGTTTAGAGGGGTTCTACTTAAATGAATTTGAACAAGTTAATCGTTAACCCATTACCTCATAGGCTATTTTTAGATACAACCTCTTTGAATTAGTCTACCGAAAAGGAGCATTAATAAGATCAAAGGAAAATTTTAGAATTTTGTAGTTTGAAACCATTGTGATAAATAGAGCATTTGCTCCTATAGGAGCAAATGCTCTATTTATCACAATGGTTTCACAAAGTGACTTTTACAGAGTCGTTAAAAGTCGTCAATATCAGGGAATGGGTTAATAACATGGGGATCACTAGGTAAACCTCAGTGGACAACTCATATGCATAACAACCGAACGATAAATATCTCGCACATAATAGCCCTGTGTTTAAGTTCTGATTCTTCATCTGGAAAAGAACAATAATCTGCAAAGTCAAAATGTGTTTGAACCTCTGCTCCAAGTGAATATGTTACCCAGGACATAAACAGGACTAGCAACACCATGCATTTGAAATGAAATGCAACCTGAGTTTGACCTGAAACTACAATGTGTGTTTTAACCCATACACTGTTTGAAACGACTCGCTAATGACCCTTGCAAACAGTGTACATCCAGATGAGAGGGCTCCTAGCCCTCTCATCAGGGTTTGCACTGTTTGTCCTGTTACACTTTGCGTTAAAACACTACCCTTAATATTCACCGTAAGCTTGACCTGCTTGACTTTTGGAATAGACCTTTTGAAAAATCAGCGTTGTACATGTAAGGGTTAAACATAAAACAAAATAATGTACTTTGCAGGCATCATTATGTCACCCTCGAAATATAGTTACGAGGGTCATGCAAATAGTTCTGTCATTGGGTTCGGATTTCTTAAGTGATACGTGTAATTAAAAATATTTTTATTACAAACCTTGACCCCCCTAAAAACTGTGCGTATTGAAATGGCATTAGGTCCATATATACCACACAATTCTTCAAATATCTGCTTTGAATCTATATCAAGCCTAATGCGACATTTGATATAGCTACGAATTTCAGCCTTTTCGTCTATTTTACATTGAGACACGTAAATTGGTCAGTGTATATGACTGCATGTATTTCAATTTGAAATAACTCTGTCATTTGTTAAGCAATTTGCACGAAATAAACGGATACCGTTAGATAGTGAACACACTATTCAGGTGCAGTGAAGCGTTTTAAAATATACATGGTTTAAAACTACGGAAACCCGTTAGTGACAGAACTTTTTGCAGGACCCTCGTATATACTATGCTTTCACATAACGTTGTGCAGGACCTGATTTTTCAAGATCATATTCTTCAAATCGACCACAAATTTATCTGATTCTCAGAAGAATTTTATCGATACATACGACATGAAATCACATTATTTTCAGGTCAAGTTCAGTGAGGGAAACGAGTTATTAATGTGATTTGCAAACCGGTAGACTTAGATGATAGGGCTAGTAGAGGAGCAATCGCACCAAAGTCTACACTCTCAGTCATGTTGCAATTTTCCTTAAAACGTTCCCTCAATATTCATAGTAGGCTTGGCCTATTTGAATTTGCGGAATAGTCCGTTTGAAAATTTGTCGTTGAAAAGGTCAAGATGCAAATTTGTAATATCAACTATTATTTCCTTGGGAACGTCCATTTAATCAAAATGCGACAGAAGTGGGATGATATTTAATCGTTTTAGTATGTTGAAAGAATTTAACTCCAGTGTATTCGTTCTGTAATCATTCTTTCTCTTAAATCATCAATGTTTTTTAGTTATAATATATTGTTTGTTTGATTATACTGCATGATTGTGTGTTGCCATTGACCGTATTAAAATGTTTTATGTTTTCATGCACAGTAGAACCTGTCTTAAGAGACCTTATATTAATTGGACACATGGATCTAAAAAAGCAGGTGGGTGCATAATACATGACAACAGTAATAGGAAAATCTCCTAAAGGAGCTTTTTCTATTACTTTTGACCTGTATTAAGCTTCCAACTGTCCTACAGACCTATAAAAAGACCTCATTATTATGGCCGCTTAAGACAGGTTCTATTTTCTGTGGTTTTAATTGCTGTCTACACACAGAAACGGGCACTATACGCATTGATAATCAAAAGTATGTGGCATGAGGACCTCCGTCATGAGCTATAACTGATATTCAGTAAGAATGCCGGTTCCGTTTATAGTCGAACATGTCAATATCTCTCAAATAAAGGGAGAATTCACTCCTGTTACTTGCTTAATCAAATTACCACTCCATGTTATTTCCACACCATCTGAAGCTTGATATATCTCAATCATGAAAGCATTCTAGTTATTCCATACACGTTAACCAGAGAAATATCAAAATGACAACAGATAACGTGAGTAAGACTATATTAGAACCATTTGGATACAAAGTGCTCTATTATTCCATTCCACAAATGGTAACGGAAACAATTGTTTAACATATTGTTATCTGACATTGTGAATGACAATTTTGTTGAGGAAAAACAAAATGTGTGAACCTAATTAATACGCTGTAATAAATCGACTCGTGTCGATTCTAACACTATATTGGTTTCAGGCAGATAAGTAATACGCAATAATACAGTGTCAATTAAATGACTTCGGTAACTTCAGTCAACTCTGAATGCAAACTGGGCAGACCCCGATTGATCAGATTGCTTCTACATTAGCCGTCTGTTTCCACTCTGTTTGCAAAAGCGTGAAAATGCGTTTATATGAAATAAAGTGTTAAACGAGAAACACTCTTATACGATCCTGTATGTATTGATGTAATGGTGATTCGTGATTACGAGAATTATAACATATTGCAAGTCGAAAACAAAATGGTCAGTACGGATGTGACACTGGTTGAATAAATCACCATATTCAGTTTTCTAGATTTAAGTCCACTTTTCGCAACAAGAATTGCATTTTATGTTTGGATCCAGATGAGATACCAAGTATATAGTTTCTCCAATGCTTAAACCTTTCGCTGCCAATGCCGGACCTATGCAAACAGTTTGGATCCAGATGAGACGCCGAGTAACTCGGCGTCTCATCAGGATCCAAACTGTTTGTTACTGTTACTATGTTTTTGAAACGAAAATGAAGAAAATCAAAAAAATGAAAATTTGTAGCAGACGACAAAGTTAGCAGACGACAGAGTTTGGCAGCGAAAGGGTTAACCCTTCGCTTGCTATTCGCGTCAATATACCTACCTGTAAATAGTGAAGACTCAGATGAGACAGTTCCTGCAGGAGCTGTCTCATCAGGGTCTGCACTATTTACAAGTTGATTGTGCAACCAGTGCACCCCACAGCAGGGATTGCACAGCGAAATACGTGTATACAGTGAAGATATATGTAATTATAAAGAAGGAGAAATGTATTTTAAAATTCAGCAAGAGAAGGGTTAATCAAATGGGATGTAGTCAATACTGCATCAAATCAAAATTTCAGTAGACATAGTGAAATATTGTTATATAAGTGTGGTGCGTGGATGTGTAATAAGGGCTTTACGGCTTTGTGAGTCTGTATGTACCTTTGGTCAGTGATTAGGTAGTTGATAAAAATAATAATAAAACGTATATGGCTTTAGCTAACCATCCTGCAAACCCAGCGGATGCGATTGAAACACTAATCTATGTAGCTTCCAAATGGGTCACAATGGGACGTGTTAGGAAGTTTCGGAACCCTTTACTTCACAAATACGCCTTTATACGCATTTGCAAACGGATAAGATCCGGATCAGATGGCGCATGTAGGAGCCATCAGATCAGGATCTGATCTGTTTGCTTATAGAATTATATATATCTAATTCACCAGTTCCTAATATGGTACATGTAAATAAATGTATTTCCAGTTTTCATGAGTCATAACTAACATGGTCTAATTTACATTTATTATGACATTATTTCTTCCATGAATATTCATGAAGAAAAGAGTTAAATATAATCAACCCTTGTCCCTCTAACTGCGGATTGAGTCGCAAACACATTGGTTTCAGATGAAACGCCAAGCAATTCGGCGTCTCACCTTTACCCAAGCTGTTTTACACTCGGTTACCAGCTTCTCAAAAGCATGTGTAATGCCACTTCATCAGCAGTTTCTAAAAATTCGGAACGACATTGCACATGATATAAATTTGAACAGACATGTGTTTTAACCTTTTACTCCATAAATACGCCTTTGTAAATCTTTGCTAACATGAAAACAGAGTGGACCAAGATCAGACGACTCCTACTGGAGCCGTCTGATCAGGTTCTGCTCTGTTTGCTTATGGAATAATATAGATTATGATCGTACAGGTACTGCCATGGCAAAAATCGCCTATCATTTTGCTATCGTAATAATTAATCTCATTAATATTCATGATGTCATTATTTCTTACAAGAATTTTCACGGATTAAAGCGTTAAATTGGGATTAATAAGGGTTTAAGGTATTGAGAAAATCCAGAACTGCATATATCGGTAATCTATCGAGATGTTGGAATCCGTTCAAAACATACAACAACAATAAAAAAAAACCTGAATAGTTGCAATTTCAGGATGGATTTAGTTCTTCTGTTACTTTACTCTATTGGAAGTACTTCAAACAACCAACAAATTCCTAAGATATAAGATATCACATAGCCAACTCAAGATATCGCTCAGCCAGCTCAAGATATTTAGATAGCGATATTTTCATACATTGGCAAAACGTTCATCTTACAAGTCTTTTTGAATGAAAAACTTTCGTATGTTTTCTGTGATATAAAACGCATGGAAGAACGATAAAAAATAAAACGAGGAATACGTGTAGTCATACCTTAACACAACATATAATTTATTTGGCATTAACCCATTACCGCATAGGCTATTTCAGAAACAACCTCTTTGAATTAATCTACCGAAAAGGAGCATTAATTAGAGAAAGGGAAATTTTTAGAATTTTGTAGTTTGAAACCATTGTGATAAAGAGAGCATTTGCTCCTATAGGAGCAAATGCTCTATTTATCACAATGGTTTCACAAAGTGACTATTACAGAGTCGTCAAAAGTGTCTCAATATGAGGGAAAGGGTTAAGTTGCATAAAACACATATGTAGCCAATATCGAATTCATGAAAATTGTGAAGTACATGTTAATTGTACACTAGTTGCTAATATGAATGTAATGTAAATTAATGGCCGTTATATTGAGGCTTTACTGCAGTCAGCTTTACAAATCCATGGAGAGAAAGGGGCAGGTCAAACGTGTGTCCGAATGCTTAGGGTAATTCGATTACTTATAAAGTTGTACATCCTGCAGCACTGCGAAAGACCATCACGCCTACGACGAATGTGACAATCCATGGTATAACGATATTACCATGGAATCAATGCAGAATCCCTTGATGCAGCAACATGGACAACATGTATCCTCGTACACACGATCAATCAATTACGCAAGACGTGAATGCACTTATGTAGGTTTTAACCTTTAGACTGTTGGTGAGACAGCACAATCCTTATTCTGCTTTGAAAATGATATCTGCTCAAACTCTGATACTGAACATTTTTACTTCTTTTCCGATTCGTCCAATGTATTGAAATACTAGCGATCGAGTTACATATCTCGTCTGGATCCATTCTGTTTGCAAATGCCAGTAAGGTCGTGTTTGTCGGTGTAAAGGTTATTTTCTCGGAAATAGAAAACATACAAATAGAATTACGTACTGTCTAGTGGCTGTCTGGCCATCCTGATGAGAAATTTTCTCAATGAACACAATGATTCAAGCTGAAGTAATAGTATTGCTGTAGTTCCGTTTTAGAGTGGTTACTGTGCAGTAAAAACCTGCTAAACCAGACGTTAGCCATTCTCTTGCTGCATTTTAAAATACATTTATTCTCTACAAAAATTCCTGGTTAGAGAGGTTTACTGTATATTCAATGAAACCAATAGTCATCGTCTAATAAATTCAGTTGTGTTGTGTGCAAGGTCATGAAATAATTAAATTGCACAACTATTTTCTTCACTCAGTTTCAAAGCAACAGTTAGTTTTGTTAAAAGTTCCAACTTTTTTTGTTTTGTGATACCTTAGCTAATTGAAATTGAAATTACTCTTGACGCTGTGATACAAAACTGTCACTAGTTCTGTCTTTAAGAAATCGATACTACATGTACAATAGAAATTGTCTTCAACGGCCATTCATTTATTGAACTTATGAGTCTTAAAAATCTGAAGCTTTGCATACATGTATTAGTTTCCAGTTGCATTAAGCTACCTCCAGCCTTACAGACCCATCTGTTTGATGGGCCCCTTAAGACATACATTGTATTCTACTGCAACCTTTTAAATGACTACGTGTTTGGAAGAAGGATGATATAGGAGTCTTTGATTGGTTGATTTGATTGATTGATTGTCTGATTGACTTATTTAATTATTCATTTATTGCATTATCTATCTATTTTTTGTTTGTTTATTCGTTCGTCCTTCGGTTCGTTCGTTTGATCGTTCTTTCGTTTGTTTATTTGTTTTTGTTTATTTACTCCTTCGTTCGTATATTCGTCCGTCCGTCATTTGTTCGTTCTTTCGTTCGCTCGTTTGTTTGAGTGTTTGAGTGTTTGTTTGTTGTTCGCTCACTGGTTCATTCGTTTCTTTCTGCCGTTCTTTCTTTCTTTTGTTCGCTCTTTTGTTTGTTTGGTTGGTTGGTTGTTACCTTCATTGTCCTTGGGCGAATAGAGAAATAACATAATTCGAAAATAGAATGAAAACAAGTACGTGAGTACATGTAATGCATGTTGTTTGTTTCGTTTTAAAGTCGTCGAACGGTCGTGTGTGCATGACGGTTTCTATTGGCTAGAAGAAACTTTACGAGTTTTTAAAATAGAGTAATACACCTCTAATGCGACCATCAAAAATAAGGTTATATCTTGGTCATATTAGCAGGTGGAAGCTTTACGCAGGACGAAATTTATGCAGAAAGTTCCTGCATTAAGCACCAACGTGCTTTTAAATGCACCTATCCTATGATTATTCATTTATTTGTCTCATCAGATGGGTTCTATTTATGAACGGTAACCAGTATACTCTATAATCTGTAATAAACTTTTTCGGGATTCTAGGGAGTGGGGGCTTTCGGAATTGCTTTCAGTAGACATCAAGCTACCACCTGTATGTTGAAAAAAGACCTTATCTATTGTTTATTAAATAGGGTTTTAATTGGTTTATTGGTCATTAGTTTCCACTAGAAGTAAGTGGCGTTTATTAGAGAGTGTGTTTATTTGGGAAAATACGGTAGGGATGTTATCGGCTTTAACCCATTCCCTCATTTGACGACTTTTGACGACTCTGTAAAAGTCATTTTGTGAAACCACTGTGATAAATAGAGCATTTGTTCATACAGGAGCAAATGCTCTATTTATCACAATGGTTTCAAACTACAACATTCTAAAATTTTACTTTTCTCTAGTTAATGCTCCTTTTCGGTAGATTTATTCAAAGAGGTTGTACGTAAAAAAGCCTATGAGGGAATGAGTTAAAAGTGCAGAAACAATATTGTTGTGATTTGTATTATTTGAAATACACAGTAAAACCCCTCTAAACCGGACGTTATTATAAGTATAAATTCCGTTTTCTTTCAGAACGGTGGCAGCTTAATGCAGGTTGAAAGTCAATACAGAAAGCTCTCAAAAGAGCTTCTGTATGTCTTTCAGTCTTCATTAAGCACTCATCTGTCTAAAATTCCGGTTTAGATGGGTTTTACTGCACCATTTTATTAGACTGGCGGAAGCAAGTATTAAGTACCGCAATTCGGATTCAACTATAGTACCAAATGCCACGTCCGATATAACATTTTTGTGTATTAATGCACCATAGGCGGATCATTATGTCTAATCACATATTTTCAATACAGCAAACTGCCACTTAACTACTGTTTGAACCAGAGTTGCAGATCCGCTCCTGCCGTGCGATGTGCCTGCGATTCTAGGTCAAATACTGATGAGGAGTTAAGCGGTTAAAAACATAGTGCCCATTGAAATCTCACTTTTATCATTATGAAAGTGATCCGGAGCATTCCTATATATTTTGGGCAGGAAAAGTAAACTAAACTATTTGAAAACCATTACCAAAACGGGAAGAGAAAATGAGTAAATTATAGCATGGAAGCGGTCACGTGAATGACATGATCAAACCGTTTCAGAATGTTTCACACGCACTTGAATTGACAGACCTTTCATCCAAAACGACGCTAGTATTTTGATACATATTGATACACTTTTTAAGTCTTAAAGTGTCGTCTTAAAGTGTCGTCTTATTATTTCTAGATTTATAAATAATGTCAACAGTAGAATTGTCATGATTCTAGAGGGTGATTCTTTACAATTGTGATGTGAAATACAACACAAGGCTGACCCATTTTTTAGTATTGCTCTGTTGCATTTACAGACGTGTATTGTCTGTTTAACTGAAATCAGTTTTCATGTAAAGCGATACTGTTTTTAAAATCTTTCTTTCGGTTGCAGATATTTCCAGATAAATATTAGTACATGTATGGGTCAGTAACGTTTGCGTTTACATTGCATACTTCTTTTTCTGCGCAATGTTATGGCATGAAATGTGTTACAGTTGTCATGCTGATGTTGTAATTTACAGTTGAATAAACTAATATTTTTATTATTATTATCATCCCTGTTATCACCCATGTTTCCAAGGGGGGGTCAGTCCGTCCATCCGTCTGTCTATCCACCCGTTCGTCGGCAATTGCTTTAAACGACATCTCCTCTGAAACCGCATGGTAGAATGTAACCAACTATAAATGATCTTGGTATTAAGGTCTATTTGAATTGCTAAATGAATTCGGGTCCATGAAGATCCATGTCTGGTGGTCATGGCAACAAGAAGACAAATCTTAAAAAACCTTCTCCAAATACAGGAGGCAGATTTGAATGATATCTGACATAAATAGTCCTCTGAGAAACCTCTGTCAAAATTTCTAAAGTCTCAAAAAACATGACTGCCCTGTTTGCAAACGTGTGAAAATGCGTCTTTGTGAAGGAAAAGATTAATACAAGAAGAAATGTAAACCCATGAGTCAGCAATCCTTACTAGACGGCTGAAAAAAAGTTTGCTCAAATCTGATCTAGTTTTGACAACTTTTTATTCGATGAAGTTTCTGATATACTACTGACCGAATGCCGTTCAGACATGGTGCTGTAAACATTGCACCAGTAAAATTAAACCAACATTTCATTAACCCTTACAACGCTAACTTTTCAAATTGACTGTTCAAACAGGTCAAGCTTATTGTGAATATCCCGGGATTTTTCTAAAGAAAAGTACAGCATGTCAAACAGTGCAGACCCTGATGAGAGGGCTCCTCTATGAACACTCTCATCTGGGTCTACACTGTTTGAAAAGGAGAATAGTGACTGGTGTCCCGCACAGTAAGGATTAACTTTTAAAATACATTAATTATTCATACATGTGCATGTACAGTATAAACTGTCCTAAGCGACCATTCATTTATCCATCATAGGAGTCTTAAAAATCAGATGGCTGCTTAATGCAGGGCAAAACTATTGCAGAAAACTCACGGTACTACTTTTGACCTGTATTAGCTACCACCTGCCTTACAGACCCACAAGCATATATATTTTGTATTGTCGCTTAAGACGGGATCTAATGTACATACTCTGCACCAGCGAAAATGTACCATAATTGTAATGCTGTGATATGTTGACCTATGTCAAGACAAATCAGTATGTCATAAATTTGGGCGATATATTTTGTCACAGCTACATGTAATATAACTTTTTACGCGAGATTTACATCGAACGTAGTTGGATCTACAACGCAAATTGCATATTCACGGCATGTTACATGATTCCGTACGTGAAATGACAAATTCAAATCGATATTATACAGCTTCATATGATCAATAGCATTAACAGTTCATTTACGAAACCATTTGTGAATTAAGTACGATTTCATTCACCCTGTTTTGAAATGTGTGCTGTTTGTGCTATATCTTATACTAGAAAAAACAGTCAACTATTTGCCTGTTAAGCGCAACCTGAATGGCATTTCAAAACAGGTTAAATCCGGATTAGACGCCAAGTGTCTCGGCGTCTCATACGAGTTATTTGATATTTGGTCTATAGTTTCTCAAAGGCTTTAACCCTTTCCCTCATGCAAACGCGCCTTTGCACATATTCAAACAGATTAGACCCTGATCAGACGGTTCCTATAGGAGCCGTGTGATCAGGGTCTGCTCTGTTTACTGGTAGATTTGATCTATCTATATCTTTAGTTTCTAAAATAATTACAATATTCCAACTTCCATATTTCATTATAACTATTGTGTCCATGAATATTCCGTAGTTTTGAAATTTGCAATAAACAGAAGAAGGAAAGGGTTAACGAATTGGAGTAAACCAGCACTAATTGTATTAGATATTTCATTGCAACCATTCTGATATGAAACATTGCAAACAGTTCGAGTGTAAATGCTATGGTGTTGGGAAATAGTCCGTCTTGCTTCCATCTTTTTCTCCTTTGTGTTACCGATACAGTAAAACCTCTCTTTAACGACCACTAAATTGTGTTAATTAGTTGGTACACGTATTTAGGGCATGGCTGCTTAAAGCAAGGTGAAAGTAAAACAGAACGCTCCTATAGGAGCGTTCTGTTTTACTTTCACCTCGCTTTAAGCAGTCGCATGCGTTTAACACAAAATACTTGATGTAATCTAGTGGTCGTTATAGAGAGGTGTTACTGTACAATACTCATGCAAACATTAACAAATAATATATGTTTAACCTTTACAGAGCGGGACACGAACCATTAATGTCCTTTGCAAACATTGTAGATCCCGATGAGAGGGCTCCTAGAAGAACCCTCTCATCAGAATATGCACTGTTTGTCATTTTACACTTGCCGAATAAATGCCGAAGAAGACAAAACTTCCATGTGTTTGATATCGAAGACATGGTATTATTCTTTATTATATGAGTATGTCTTCGGCTTGAGTTTTAGTTTCGTTAACTGTTCAACCTATTCCGATATATCGTCGTAGAACAAACAATCTAAATATCGATGTAAACGATTTATTTTGTATCACAGATACATATTTCGATATAACCTTCATGATAATAATTAAAAAATAACAAATACCAAGTTGTATGATGTTATTAAAAATATGCGTTTATTGTAGGGACTTTACATTGGAAACAATGATTTACGTGTTCAATCCTTTGCCTGCTAATCCAGATGAAATGCCCGTTGTGTAATTTTGCGTCTCATCATTATCCATGCTGTTTGGCACTTGGTGAAACTGTTTGATTCGTTTCTCCGAAGGAAGCAACATACATGTACGCGAAACCTGTAGCAGATCAAGTTAGAGCCGACATCTGTTTGGCATTCGCATAGGGATTATAGATTTAGGAACAATGATTTAAGATAGCATTTAGAATTGGTAAATTGTTCACTAATGGATATTCGTAATGCAAAGTAACAGCATTCCTGTTGACCGATACATGTGGAATCTCATAAATAAAGAGCAAGAATGGAGAGTCTCATATTTTAACCATTAGCTAGCTCAGAAGATATGCTTGCTCAAATATGATCTGCAATTTGTTTTTGTTTTTATTTATTTCCAATTCGTTAAAACTTAAAACGTATGAGAAACTACTGAGTTGGTGTCAAATAACATGGGTGTTGGTTGGATGGGGAATGTCTCTTATAGATCTAGGCTGTTCGTAAATGTCAGACAGTAATGATAGAGTTCTTGAGGTATAGATTCGGATTATTTTAAAATGAACCTTTCTGTATCAAACTGGTTCTTAGCGATTTGTCTGAGGTAATGACTTTTCAAGACCGAGCAACAACACTCAGCTGACATATTTACGAAGCAATTTACCGTCACACATTGAACCAATATTTGAGCGCCGCTGTACAAAATAAAATATTGCAGATAGTGTAAACCAATATAATTTACAAGGACATATAAAGCGAATAGTTATTAATTAGTCCAGTGAATCTAGGCTCCACTGCATCAGATACTCTATCACTGGACACAGAGCTAACCAAGCGCATAGGCAAGGCATCAACAATCCTCTCAAAGCACAGCAAGTATGGGAAAACAAACACCTAACGATTCCCACCAAAAGTATTGTCTACAAGGCCAGTGTAATTAGTACTCTGCTGTACGGCAGCAAATAATGGACAACGTTCTCCACTCAAGAACGCAAACTCCAGGTCTTCCACATGCGCTGTCAGGAATAACATGGAAGGAAATGGTTACATGTACAAACAATGAGGTCCTTACCAGAGCTGGAATTCCATCCTTGTATATTCTTATCCGTCAGCGCCGACTGCGCTGGCTAGGTCATGTCAGGAGGATGGATGATGGGCGTATCCCAAAGGACTTACTCTATGGTGAACTAGCCAAGGGGACTAGAAGCCGATGTCGCCCCAAGCTCAGATACAAGGACGTGTGCAAGCGCGACATGAAAACCGCGACATGAATCGGCGGCGGCTGATAGACCCAAGTGGAGACATCTTGTTTCGGAGGGCCTCACCAAAGGAGAATCGGCCTTTAGATACCACAATACTGAACTTCGAAACAGATGCAAAGCCAGAAAACCCGTGCAGATAGACAACCAAGATGCAACAGCTTTTGTATGCCAGGACTGCAACAAGACCTGCAAATCCAGGATCGGACTGTACTGTCACCAAAGGCGATGCATGCACATCGGTCACCTCCAAAGGCGCAATTCCATAATCGTTCTCGACTGACGGATGCCAACAATATAATATATAGTCCAGTGAATCACCACTTAACACTTATCCGGTTATAATTCATGCCTGCTCAAGGTGGATCTCGTGCAATATAGTTTGAGTATATCCAACTCGAAACGCTCTAGAGAGAAACTACTGACCAATTATCAAAGAACATGGATCCTGATGAGAGGTCGAGTTACTGAACATCTCATTTAGATCAAAGCTGTTTGGAAATGCGGTCTAGGCCGTGGTTAGTGGAATAATGATTCCTTATTGTTGCATTTACCTCATAGAGCTGTTTCAGAGTTTGTATACAATAGAGCCGGTCTTTAGCGGCCATTCACTTATTGCACATAGCAGTCTTAAAAAGCAGATGGTTGCTTAATGAATAGCAAACGTAATACAGAAAGATCCTATACAGGAGTATTCTGCATTACGTTTGACATATATTAAGCTACCAGCTGCCTAAGGGACCTATAATTTGATAGCCACTTAAGACATGTTCTATTGTAATCCTTCATTGACTCCTTAGCATGGTGTAATGTCGTTTCGCCCTATAGTAAAACCTCTATAACGGCCACTAATTTACATCAAGTACCGGTATTTTATGTTAAAGGTAGGTCGCTGCTTAAATCAAGGTGAAAGTAAAACAGAACGCTCCTATAGGCGCATTCTGTTTTACGTTCACATTGCTTTAAGTAGCCACCTTTCCTAAATACCAACTAATTAACACAATTTAGTGGCCGTTATAGAGAGGTTTTACTGTATATGCATATTAATTATTCATAATGATACTATTTTTGTAATCAAACTATCGGGTTTTTACTGAACTGATAAAAACCATTATACAGGAATTTATTATTTGTACAAGGCAAATCTATCAGCAGAATTATTTGACCCATTAATTGATTAATTAAAATTAATGTTTCATTGTATGCATTTTATCGTTTTACCAAACAAATAACTCATTGTTATGCAATAATACATATCGTTGAGTTGATAATAGTACTCATTCCTGGCCAGTCACAAAACTGAATCAAACTGCATTAGTATTGGCAAACCTATAAAAGTTAACAAAGTGTAACGATTGACACATTTTCATCCACTCAACAGCGTTTCCATTGCATTCTGAAATATTTACCAGATATTTAATACCTTTGCAAACAGAGTCGATCCAGATCCATCTGTATGAGCCCTCTGATCAGGGAGTCTGTTCTGTTTATTAGATATGAGTTTAGAGTTTCTTCCATGGTCAACATTGCCCTTGTTTATAATGCAATCATAAATAGCTGCTAATCAATATTCATCAGTTAATTTTTTCTTCGTAAATATTCATAAAGTAAAGGGTTATCATTCTTTACTGACATTCAAAAGTATCGAAATGTTCTGTTCAGATCTTTGCCGAGTCTTCCGATTAGTCAATGTCTTAACCCATTACCTCATAGGCTATTTTTAGATACAACCTCTTTGAATAACTCTACCGAAAAGGAGCATTAACTAGAGAAAAGGAAAATTTTAGAATTTTGTAGTTTGAAACCATTGTGATAAATAGAGCATTTGCTCCTATAGGAGCAAATGCTCTATTCATCACAATGGTTTCACAAAGTGACTTTTACAGAGTCGTCAAAAGTCGTCAATATGAGGGAAAGGGTTAATTAATTGAGCTATACCAAATACCATGGCAAGCACGTTCTGACTTGAGAAAAACCTGGACCCAGTTGAGACGTATAATAATACGTGTTCGACACTCGGCCAGTAGTTATATGAATATACAGTAAAACCTCTCTTAACCGGAATTCTAGTAGAGAAGAATTTATATATTTTAGGCAGGTGATTGCTTAATGCATGGTGAAAGTCATGCAGAAAGCTCCTCTAGGAACTTTCTGCATGACTTCCACCCTGCATTAAGCTGTCACCTGTCCACATGACCGATATTTATACTAAATTTAACTTCCGGTTAAGAGAGGTTTTACTTTATTGAAAGAATCGCACGTACATGTATTTAATGAAGCTTGGTCACATTTGGACATTGTTGAAATAGTTTGATTGATACTGTCCAGATGTTCCAGATTTCGCCATTGCTGCTTTTCATGGTGGTAGTGAGTCACACAATATGGCCAGTGTAAAACCGTTGAAATGAGTGAATGCATGTACACTGAGATCAGGTATGCGCTGAGACTATGTTTAAACCATGCATTCTAATAACAACCACAGAAGGTCGAAGAAAAACGCTAACGAAATACACAAGGATAAAGTGATAATAATAATAATAATGATTATAATAATAATAATAATTGAATTATGATAATAATTGAATAATAATACTAATTATTATTATTATAATAATAATAATAATAGTATTAAAACCGTTAATAACAGTATGGATCAGAGCTATGCTAGTTAGATGTTGTCTGATATCTTATCTTATCTAGCTCTATGTTTACTGTACTAGAGTAATCTCGTTGAAGTATTTACTGAATAAAAAAACTTCATATTATCGTCAACTAATTGGTCTGAGATTTACTAGTGGAGCATGTGAGGAGATGCTGGCGACAATACATACCTAATTTCAATGCAGTCATTTATATAGGTAAACTAGATCGAGTGGGTCAATATCCCAGAAGAGAGATTATTGCTGACAGTCTAATTAAGGGCGCATTTACCACTCCTAGTCTCGACATGTACATGCACATCGCCTCAGTGTATACGTACATCTAATCACTTCCGTAAACTAGAGGTCGGCTGTAAACTGTACTCATGATTGATATCGCATCACGCTAATGAACTCGCATGGCAGTTATTTATTGGAAGCGTGGTCGACACTTATGTGTAAGAGTATGATGGTGAAAATAATATATTCAATATTTAACATGGCTCCAGTCCAATGGGCAGGACACATCCGATTCTCATTGGGATTTAAGATTTAAATCGATTATTTGTATACAATGTTTCTCGTGATAACAACACGCCGACAGTATTACCATGTGTCGAAAAGTTTGATAATTTGAAAGTAATTAATTAACTCTACCAATAAAACTACTATTAATACTACTACTGCAACTATTACTACTACTACTACTAATAATAATAATAAAAAGTAATGATAATAATTATTTATTAATAATTATTATTATTAATATAATATTAATATTATTATCTTATATTGTTTAACGTTTCATTTATATTACGAATATTACCACAACAAAGGAGTGAAGTTGGCAGAAACTCCTCGTTGCCAACAGAAGAGACATACACGTCTGACAGTGGTTCACCAGGACTGTTCAGTCCTCATCTGTGATGTCTGCAACAAGGATTGCCACTCAAGGATTGGTCTTCACAGCCATCACATACGTTGCTCTATTACCTCGACAGGGCGCAATCCATCGTCTTAATAGACGGACGGATTACCAGTACTACACCAACAACTACTACTATTTCTTCTTCTACTACTACTACTAATAATGATAATAATAATAAGCAGAAGAAATAATGATAATAATAATAATAATTATTATTATTATATTTTTATCATTGTTATCATTTTATATTGTATTACGTTTCATTTATATTACGAATATTATTTTGTATTACCATTACTACCACAACAACTACTTCAATTACTACCACCACTACTACTACTACTACGACGACGACGACAACAACAACTACTACTGCAACGACTTCTAATTCTATTATTACTTTTAAGAAAGAGTGTTGTATATCAAAAGCGCCATGAAATAACTCTTTCGCTGCCAAACTTTGTCGTCTGAAACTGTTTCGTTTTAAATTGTCTTCATCGGTGTTTCAAAAACAGTCACAGTAACACACATTTTGGATCCTGGTGAGAGGCTGAGTTACTCCTCGTCTCTTCTAGATCCAAGCTGTTTGCAAATACAAGTCAGGGTGTGCTTAGCATGACAATAGCTAAACAGATGTGATTACTAAGTTTTGTCTGTATTTGCTTGGAAATATATCCAAAGAAACTTTAAAATTAATTTTAAATATTTGTACATCTTGTCGAACTATTCATAACCATTGCTCAATTGCTATACAAACACATCTACAGCTATTCGCTTGAAAACAAGGGGGAAACTGTTCAAATTGAACGAGCAAGGTTTATTCCATATATTAACCCTTCGCTTGCTATTCACGTCAATATACCTGCCTGTAAATAGTGAAGACCCAGATGAGACAGCTCCTGCAGGAGCTGTCTCATCAGGGTCTGCACTATTTACAAGTTGATTGTGCAACCAATGCACCCCAGAGCAGTGATTGCACAGCGATATACTTGTACACAGTGAAGATATATGTAATTATACAACAGGGCATGGGTAAAGAAGGAGAAATGTGTTTTAAAATTCAGCAAGCGAAGGGTTAAAGAAATCATAACCGCTTTAAATCCAGTATTGCAAGCTTCAAATATTTCAGTAGATATCAAAGGATAATATCATCACAGATTTGAAGCATACACCTGTATGTAATGATACAGAGGATATATCGTCTAATTCGATCTTTTTTAACTGGTGAAACCACATTTTATACTTACATAGTTAATAGGCGATCTGACAAAGATGCTTACACAGCTGACATAAACATTAGCTCTGAAATCAAACTTTCTTGTATTCTATATCACAGTATGCTTTAACAGCGTGAACTTCACCATCAAACGTTTCTTGATTCAGTACAAATATTCATTACAACGAATTACCGTTCCTGCCTATTGTATTTATTTGCCACCCCAAGGGGTTTATCCCGACAAATCAAGTTTTATTATCTCTCTGTGATCCTGTTTCTAACAGCACCAGTTTAGTTTGTTTCTGTATTTATTTGTAGTCTTCAGTTTCTACGGTAGTTCTTTAATACGTTAAGACTACATTGTTATGTTATGCACTATGACTAAGGATCACCATATCTTCTGTAAACAACATTGATATAATTTATATAAACATATATCTACAGTTATATTATATTCTTCTAAAATAGCATCAGTGATATACCCCACCCCCTACACATCTCTTATTTCAAGTCAACTGCACATTCGAAGGGAAGTGACGTCAGAATGTATGATTATGTTCTCAAAACATAAAAACACACTTTCATTTCCGAAAGACACCATTAAAGGAGTGCGGTCGTTTAATTACAGACAAGAGCTCCTCCATGGCGAACCCGGCGATACTGATTATATCGGTGTTGATTTTGGTAATTACACGATTCCACGTTGGCATAAAAACCTGTGCACCTGTTTCTGATAATATGCATGACATGATACTATGCAATATTAAACCAAGTCGTCAAGGAGCTACCTCTCCAGTAAAGAAGAGTTTACAGTGCTGATACATGTACAGTAAAACCCTTCCAAACCGGACGATAAATTTAGCATAAATATCGGTCTTGGAGACAGATGACAGCTTAATCTAGGGTGTTAGTCCTCTAGGAGCTTTCTGTACGATTTTCAACCTGCATTAAGCAGCCAACTGCCTAATAGTACCAACAGTCTTCTCTACTAGACTTCCGGTTTAGAGCGGTTAAGCTGTATTTCGAATGGTCTCGAATGGTCTGTTACAGTAATATTGCAACTGCTCAGGATTTAAACAGACACATTTTTTCGTCATGATAACAGTGAAATAGATCGTAATTATAGAATATTTGCATGAAGTTTCAAAAACTGCACTAAAGGTTAACATTGATGCAGGCTCAAGGACTACGGACTAATTGTGATCGCATTTGTCCCTCATACAGTTGAAAATAATATTTTCTTCAAATATGCCGATCTGTTAAAATTTATACTTTCTCCCAACGTGTTCGAAAGTTTGACTCCAGATAGTCGTAAATGGGTGTAAAACAGTTTTTATCTGAAATACTCGTCGCGTCATCTAGATCTACATTGGTTGCAAATGACACTCATGCCATGCTTGGCACATTAAGGGTTTATTAATAGCCCACTGTTTGCTGGCACGCTCACACAAGACACACATTTAAACGCCCTCAGGAATGCCGATGATATCATTTATTGGCCATCTGCTGAATATCATCACTTTCATATGCCAAGTGAACATATAAAACACATTTTAAGCCAATAAGAAATTAATCTAATTAATTAAACTATGCCTTAAATAAGGTTTTCAAGTCACTGCAACAAGTACTCATATAACGCCAGTGATGATGATGATGATGATGATGATGATGATGATGATGATGCTGATGCTGATGATGATGATGATGATTAACGATTATTCGTTCATACGATCACACAAAAGAAGTATGATTCTAGATGCTGATAGTCATTTATAACAATCAGACGATTTCGGTGTTTCTCAGACACTATAAAGAAGAACATTGGAACTAACCCATCCTATATTACAAAGACAAAGTGCAAATCATTTACTGTCATTCAGTTCATGCCAGAAGGGATGATATTTGTCAAATACTACCATTCTCAGTGACAGTCAAACATCGTATCCATAGCAAGGCGGGAATACCTGCGGGGTTGTACATGTGCATAATATACAGTAAACCCCGCTAAAATTAATGCGACCAATTAATGAATAAACATGGCTGTCTTTATAAGCATGTGGTTGCTTAATCCAGGACAAAAGTAATGCAGAAAGTTATATTATTGTCCTGCATTAAGCTACCACCTGCTTCTACCACCCAGAATTATACCTCTTTTAGGTGGTCGTATTAGAGGTGTTTTACTGTAATTCTGAAATTTAGCCCTTTCACCGCCAATGTCGCAAAAATACATCAGGACAAATAAAATAGTGCAGTCCCAGATCAGACGCGGTCTTTTCAAGGATGCGTCTGATCAGGGAATACAGTTTTTGTCTCCAATTCTATTTCTATATTTTGACTTTATTCCTTTGAACTTTCCCTTTATTTATCTCATTTCCTTGTTTTACCAAATGATTTAGCAAAAGTGGTTTGCAGACGACAGTTAGAAATTTGACGCGGAAAGGATTAAAAACATATACCCCCCCCCCCCCCCCCCCGAAGATATGTGATCGCACATTACTTCCCACGAGACGAATTCTATGGTCACTCTATACCTCATAGAGACACTTTTTTCACGCCGCTTGCAAGCAAAATAGACCCAGATCAGACCAGGGCATGTGCAGTGTGTTACAGAAAATAAAATTCCGCACTTTCTACAATGGTCAAAATCCATAATTATGTTCATAAGCTATAATGAAAACATCTGCCCACAAATATTGTATTTCGTTATGATTTATTTCAAAGAGATGCATGAGGTAAAACGTTAACAAGTCATTGGTTATGTTTCTTGTCAGAATTATGCGATATATTTGTTTAATCATCTGTTTAACATTGCAGACATTTCTGAGTTTGAATCTGAGTTCTTCCTGAAGTATCAGATTTTGACCTTTTAATAAGATGCCCAATTCAGACAACGAACCAATCAGAATGGTTTATAACCCCTGACCTCTAAACATCACGTTTACAATATGTTTTACAACAAGTGTACACGTACTTCATAAACATTTACAGTAAACCCCTCTAAAGCGGAATTCTGGTATAGAAGAATTTAGATAATTTTGCGGCTGCTCAGTACAGGGTGAAAGTCATACAGAAAGCTCATAGAGGCGCTTTCTTCATGACTTTCATCCTGCATTTCTTTTGATGTGGTTTATTGGGAATGTTAATAGTGCACTCGTAACAAAGCAGGTCTTGTAGTTGAGTGTACATAACATATGTCATGCATGACAGCATGTATTTATCTATTAACCATTTCCCTTATGTAAGCGTATTTTCACGCATCTGCAAACAGAGCAAGCCCAGATCAGACGGCTCATATAGGATCCGTCTGATCAGGGTCTGGTCTGTTTACTTATGGTGTAATATAGATCTGTTTCTACAGCTTCTGCCTGAGGCAAAATGTTTCCTTATAATATAATCTTATTAATATTCATGACGTCATTTTTTCTTACATGAATATTCATCAGGGAATGAGTTAACTCTTGTCCTGCGATAACGAATGTAGTTCCACTCAAACACTGGTCTGCAGCTTGTATGTATTACATGTAGTTCCAGTTAATTACAACAATTGAAGCAGCGTTTAACATTTTGCATCCACAGGAGACCCTGGTTTGTTTGGAGTCTTAATGAGTGTCTAATTGGGATACACGCTGGTTTTAAATGCCAGTCAGGGCACCTTGACGATTTAAAGATAAACAATTTGAATGCGGGAAATCAGTGAACTGTCATTTGCAAACAGTGTAGACCCAAGACAGAGGACGCTTGAGGATCCATCTGATGAGGGTCTGTACTGTTTGTCATTCAAATCCGCTTGCACATTTTACTCTTCCGTACTGTAAGGCCTCTATCAGTAAAAAACAAGCAAGGTTTAACACAAGCGTAAAATGGCTGCCTTACATAACTTTCAGCAGGATAGAAGTTTAAGAGGAAGCAATATTGTTTAGTTCTTTTAATTAACAGATACAAGGGGAAAACGTCTATATAGATAATATCAGAAAAGGGGGATGTTTTAATGAGTCATGATCCGTGTATGACACCAATAATACACATTACGTCACATATCAGTTATATGTTATTCACTTGCTGAAACACACTGATATAGAAACCATCATCACATTAAGTGCTGCTCACAAGTAAAATTAGTTTATGCTAAATCACAAAGCTTCTATAGCCATACGAAATTCACTACCAATTCCACCAAATACTTTCCATAACTACTGCTAAATAGGCATACAAACTCTCATACTTACAGAAAAGAAAAATCTCACCAGGCCTGGGATTCGAAACTCCCATACTTACAGCAAAGAAAAAAACGCGCCAAACCTGGGGTTCGAACTCACAACCCATACAACGTAAAGCATGTGCTCTACCGAACAAGCTATTGGCTCATACGTTTGCAAGCGTACCCGCTATACACGTTGCTCATACCAACAATAAAGGTCTACACTTCAAAACAAAACAATTGATTATTCAAGACTACCTTTAGTCTCAGAACTAAACCATCCATTCTTTAAGATTACCTTTAGTTTACATGAAATTATTCGAATAGGTCGACTCAATGCACATTAGCTTTTTCGCTTACATTACACATTTAGATAAATGCAAAATGGAGAAATATGCAAAACATTTCACCTGAAAACAAAACCACGAGTAAATAAAGTAATGGTTTTAAACAAAAGCACGAAAACTAAACACCCTTTAGAAAGAAAAAATAAGGATCGAACCCACAACCTCAGGTTTCGTATGCCAACATTATAACCATTGGACCACGCAGCCTCATTACCTTCTGGCGGATATTTTAATCAATTATACATAATTCACTAGCATTCACTGCAGAAAAGTAAAAACAAAAATAACCACGACAAAAAAATGAACACCCGCTGGGAAAAATCATTAATGTAAATAAATAAAAACTAGTCTCACAGTAAATATTGGTCATTAAACAGAGTGGGTTTTATAAAAAAAAAAACCCACAGGAACACAGTAAATCATATGCCTTATTGAAACCTCTCAAAGTGCGGGCTGTCTGTCGGCAGCCCAATGATAGACTATACCACTGTGAACATTCAGTCTTGAAATGGTTAATAAGTTATCAACGACGTGTACAGTAAAACCCCACTAATGTGACCACCTAAAATAGGTAGTTCTTGGTGCTAGATGCATGTGGTAGCTTAATGCAGGACAAAAGTAATTCAGAAAGCTCATAGAGGAGATTTCTGCATTACTTACCTTTGTCCTGCATTACTCAATTATAAAGACAACCATTTTTATTCATTAAGTGGTTGCAATAGAGGGGTTCTACTGTACATATCATTAATCTGCCATAGAGGCATGTACATGTAGTATCTTAATGCAGGGCAAAACGTTATGTAAAAAGCTCGCAACATATTGCTTTATAAGATCCCTACGTTCAATATGTGAATGTCATCTTAGGACATGTTCCACTGTATTGTATTTATTTATAGATATTTTAAGTCTCTTAGGTGACATGGCTTTGACAGTCAATTCTGCAGAAACTTTCTTCCAGCAGTTACCAAAGACATCAACTTGAAAGTGCTTCAATTATCGTTCTTATACTTTCCATTTATTTGCGAAATATAAACTACATAATAGCCACGTCCAGACAAATCATTATCAAATTGCTTTGACAGAGCATTGACATTGGCAGTTTGTCTGGTAGACAACCGGCTTCTGAAATTAAATGTTTCTGTTACTATTACAGTGATGTCTCGCTAATGCGACCAAGTGATTTATTAACCCTTTCCTCCACATGAGGCCTTTCTACGAAAAGTCATTCTATAAAAGTCACTTAATGAAACCATTGTGATAAATAGAAATGGTTTCGAAACTACATAATTCTAAAAATTTCCCTTTCACTAGTAGATGCTCCTTTTCGGTAGATTTATTTAAAAAGGTTGGTCTAAAAATAGCATATGGAGGAATGGGTTAACATAGGAGTACGTAAAAAGTCGATGTTTGTTTTATTTAGAGCAAACGTAATGCAGAAAGTTCCTGAAATTAAAGTTTTATTTGGCAAGCAAGACGTGTTGTGCGTTACACTATTTGAATATACTGGTTGCAAATCTTTTACTTGTGGCTCGCACTATAATGGTGAAGCGTGATCCTTATAGACCCCTCGATCAAACTGGGGTGCAATAAAACCTCTCTAAACTAGACGTTTAATTTAGTCTAAATATCGGTCTTGGAGACAGCTGGCAGCTTAATGCAGGGTGGATGTAATGCAGAAATCTCCTCTAGGAGCTTTCTGCATGTCTTTCACTCTGCATTAAGCTGTCACCTGCCTAAAACTATCTCAACTCTTCTCTACCAGAATTCCGGTTTAGAGGGGTTTTGTTGTAAACCGGCCGACGTAATAAAATAGTCTCATTCTACATAATTGCATGTTTTCATCCAGATTGATGAATATTAAAAATAGAATGCCCCCTCAATGTTTAACTATAAAGTGCAATCACAGAGCCTACAGATAATATATACGTAAAGTTTCAAGAATAACTCCTTTATTTCTCCACCAAACCCTATATTGTGACCACTCTTTAGAATCGTCTCGAAGAGAGCATATGGTTTGGTGGAGAAATAACGATTTTAGTATTTGAATACGCACCTTTATCTGTAGCTCTGGTGTCATTCAACATGAAGAGCTGTTTTGAATGTTTTGAAATACACAGTGCATATTTTCCATAAATGTTCAAAGGCGTTAAAGCAGTGTTTGCACATGGCAGCACAGGCATCTTCGCATTTAAATAGATAGTGTTAGATGTCCATTGATTACGCAGAATATCAAAATAAATCTTCAAATAGAGTGTTAGACAGTTGCCTATAATGGATATCCCTACTAATACTTTGAACCCACAGAAAAGGCACAAACTCCCTCGGATAATTTCAATTGACCGAATTCGATTGTGTGCAATACATGTACAGTGCGTTAAAGCCTTTCCCTCATATGAATTATATACAGTAAAACACCGCTAATGCGATCACCAAAAAGGGGAAAACTTCACAGTGGCAAAGGTAGGTGGTAGCTTAATGCAGGACGAAAGTTATGCAGAAAGCTCCTATAGGAGCTTTCTCCATAACTTTTGTCCTGCATTAAGCAACCACCTGCTTATGAAGACAGCCATGTTTGTTCAATAAGTGGTCGCCTTAGAGGCGTTTTACTGTACGACAACTTCACAAACAGAGTAGACCCAAACCTGACAACTTATGTAGGAGCTGTCTGATCATGGACGGATATGTTTGGTTATTGAATCATATGGATCTGATTCTGGCGCTGCCAAATATTTCATTTTAACCCTTTCGCTGCCAAACTCTGTCGTCTGCTAACTTTGTCGCCTGCTACAAATTTTCATTCTTTTGATTTTCTTCATTTTTGTTTCAAAAACATAGTAACAGTTACAAACAGTTTGGATCCTGATGAGACGCCGAGTTACTCGGCGTCTCATCTGGATCCAAACTGTTTGCATTGGTAATCACATATCCGGCATTGACAGCGAAAGTGTTAAAGAATAACTTTATTTCACCACCAAACCCTATGTTATAACAACTCTTTATAATCGTCTCTGTCTCTTGGAGACAGTTCTAAAGAGTGGATACAACATAGGGTTTGGTGAAGTAATGACGATCTTAGCCTTTAGTTACGCACCTTTATCTGTTTCTCCGTAATATTTAACTCTGTTTGCAAAGGCGTAGAAATGCGTATCTATGGAGTAAAGGGATAAACTCGTCGTAACGTTACGTTTAATTTTCCCGCCATTGTTTATACGATGACGTCACTTCCGTGACGTTAAGTATATTATAGTTGTTATGCACTGATGAAGATGTAAATCGAAACATGTATGCAGTAAAATAAAAAACGTGTTGGTTGTTAATTTATCCCATATCCGTAATATTTACACACTCTAGTGCATGCATGACTTCACTTGTCCGACCAGTATCCATGTATGTGTATAACCATACCATCTTGATCAGCGATCAACACGGACCCAATCTGAAAATAATTGGTAGTTTGTTGCGTGCCCTTTATTTTAAAGAAACAGCAATGTTATGTCGTTGGTATTGTGATATCTAGGCTGATTGTACCTAGCTTAGTACAATAAGGCCATTGCATCTCTATCGTTCTCTGAGAGCATAGTGTATAACAAATATTGTATGATGAACACTGTTCGGTCTACAGTGCATGTGTATCACACGTGCCAAATAGTCCCTTATCAATTTATTACATATTTATACGAACCGAGTGCAGTAAATCTTTACTACTCCATAAATTGACCCAATACCCTTTGACATTATAAAAGCCATAATGTCCTGGACTATTTGATCCTAGATAGTGGAATAACGATCAAATACCAGTTAATGGTGCAGTTTGTTTTGATTACAAAAATCTGTTATCTTATCTACTACTCATTATCTAACATAAACAAGTCTATCGCGAAGAAATACTTTTTTGTTAAACAAAGAGAGTCTGTATCGCAGATAGATAAGCACAAAAGCAATAACATACAGTATTGCTCGCTAATACGACCACTCAAAAGAAGTATAAATCTGGATTTTAAAAACAGGTTGTAGCTTAATGCAGGACAATTTATGCAGAAATCTCATATTTAAAGAATCCTCATCGTAGACATACAACAGCACATGACAACCTCTAGGAGCCCTCTTATCTGGGTCTACACAGTTTGCATGGCCAAAATTCCTGTGCCCGTGTGATTTTCTAACAAATTAATATTCATGACGTCATTATTTCTTTCATGAATACTCATGGAGGAAAGGGTTACCGGTAATCCCCATCAAGCTATCCACGACCTTACTCACATTTTCAAACAGCCTGGATCCAGATGAGATGCCAAGCTGTTTGATACCAGACCGGTAGTTTCTCACAAGCTTACTCGTCTCGGAAGGTTTCAGTTTTGATTAGACCTTATTTTCACAATAGGGTACGGGTTAATTCAAAAGACATGTTACTCAGACCCTGCTGTTTCAATTGGAATCTTATCAATGTCGTACTAATGCCCTATACACCAAATATTCTGTCAACTCAAGCTGTCAGTCTAGACTTCCAGAACACAAACAAATATTCTCAAAAAGATAGTGTACAGGCGTGCACGATCTTTCAGAACCTAAATGCATCTTTCAAGGAATGGCTCAGACATAGAGCCTGGGGGAGACTGCTTTGAAGGTCTAAGGAAGGCAAGGTTTAGTTCAGTAATAGCAATGGACTTTTTCCTGTGCTTTGCACTACAACTAAGTCTCGATAATACAATCGCATAATGTATAAACATAGGAGTCTTTAAAAGTAGTTTACGGGCGAATTGTGCAAACAAGCAGTCTGGATTCAGACGACACGCCACTGACTCTGTTTCAAGGACCAGTGGATCCAAACCGTTAGACACTCATATTCCGTATTTAACCATTAACTCAATAAATACGTTTTTCTTCGCCTTTGTAAACAGAGTAGACCCAGATAAGACGGCATCAGTAGGAGTCGTCTGATATGGGTATGTTCTGTTTGCTTATGCAATAATTGTAGGTGGCGGTGGTCTAGTGGTAACGCGCTTGACTATCAGTCCGGAGGTCCGGGGTTCAAATCCCGGTCCCATCCGGAAATTTCAGAGACGCTTTTCCGTGTCTCCCACCCGCACATACTCTCCACCCAGGGGTTAAAATGGGTACCTGTGAGGGTCACTCGCCGGTACTGCGGCTGCATGATTGCGCCATATGTTAGCAGTGCTCAATATTGTAGGCCAATGACTCAATGACCAGGGGAGTAAATGTACAGTCGGCTGAACGGTCATTCGGACTGAAAGTAGACTATAACTAGGTACTTCTTTTTTTTTTATATGTCTACACTTTCTACCATGTCCAAAATGCCATGTCTTCACGTGCAAATACAAACATTAATCTAATCAATATTCACGGTGTCATTATTTCTTACATTAATATTTATGACGGAAAGTGTTAAAAATAGAATAAACGCATTTAGAGATATTTTTGATAATACTTTAATTTACTTAAAAGGCTAAAGATAAATGATTGGAATTTATGTGGAAATAACGGCACTGAGATAGTCACCGGCAAAACATAATATTGATCTTGTCAAATGTGTTCAAGTTTTACAAATGAAAATGGGTGTCTGATAGTGCCAGTCCATTTAAGGCTTTGAATCAGAGAGAAATGGAGACTTGTGCATTTATTCGCTGCTTGCCACGCTTCAATATTGTGACTAGATTTGAGTATCTGTCATCAAAGTAGAATCCTTCTAATGCGACCACTTAATGAATAAACATAGGTGTCGTTAATAAGCAGGTGGTTGCTAAATGCTGGACAAAAGTAATGCAGAAAGCTCCTAAGGGAGCTTTCTGCATTACTTTTGTCCTGCATTAAGCTACCACCTGTCTAAACCACCCAGAATTATATCTCTTTTAGGTGGTTGCATTAGAGGGGGGTTTCTGTCCATTTGTTTTTTTACCGTTAACACTTTGTGAAATAAACCTACTCATATGTCGATCTGGCGTGCATATAACAGCACCAGGGCAACAAATATACGTGCGTACTCAGATACTAAAGTCGTCATTTCTCCACCAAACCCTATGTTGTGACCACTCTTTAGAATAGTTTCGAAGAGTGGTAACAACAAAGTGTTTGGTGGACAAATAGGGAAGTTATTCTTGAAAATGTTTTAATTTACACATCATATCTGGACCTCTGAATAGGACATTATGAAAATGCCTTCTTTTCTACTTTTAAACAATTAACTCCATGAATATTCACGTAAAAGGACCATCATTTTGGCCCTGTTAAAACCTATAGATGAGAAATATATACAATTTCATAAACAAACAGAGTAGACCATGGTCAGATTGCTCCTATATGATATGTTCTGGGTCTACCTTGTTTGAAAGTGCGTTAAATGGCGTATCTGTGGAATAAAGAGTTAAGTAAGCACATATTTGAAGTAGTAATTTAATGACACAAGTCTTTAAAACAAATGTGACTACAAATGAAATTACACCGGCTTATCATACTACATAAACTAACAACAATAATAATGATGATAATAATAATAATACCTAACTATCTTGCTTATCCCTTAAAAAGTGTACACGTTTGTCTACATCGAAATAATTGTTGCATAGAAGAACCTGTGTTTAACCCTTCGCTTGCTATTCACGTCAATATACCTACCTGTAAATAGTGAAGACCCAGATGAGACAGCTCCTGCAGGAGCTGTCTCATCAGGGTCTGCACTATTTACAAGTTGATTGTGCAACCAGTGCACTCCACAGCAGTGATTGCATAGCGAAATACTTGTACACAGTGAAGATATATGTAATTATACAACAGGGCAAGAGTAAAGAAGGAGAAATGTATTTTAAAATTCAGCAAGAGAAGGGTTAAGACACGGCAACACGCTTAATATTCGTGATATTTTATATGATCGGACTACATATCTGCAACATGTGACGTTAGGTACACGAATAATACAATATGAGCTTGACATTGTTGTCAAACTAATCATTGGAATTTACACTGTGGTCCTAACCTTTTACTCCATAGTGAATTGCAAACAATTGACCTAGTAGTAAAGCTCCTGTAAGTGTACACGTTTGTCTACATCGAAATAATTGTTGCATAGAAGAACCTGTGTTTAACCCTTCGCTTGCTATTCACGTCAATATACCTACCTGTAAATAGTGAAGACCCAGATGAGACAGCTCCTGCAGGAGCTGTCTCATCAGGGTATGCACTATTTACAAGTTGATTGTGCAACCAGTGCACTCCACAGCAGTGATTGCATAGCGAAATACTTGTACACAGTGAAGATATATGTAATTATACAACAGGGCAAGAGTAAAGAAGGAGAAATGTATTTTAAAATTCAGCAAGAGAAGGGTTAAGACACGGCAACACGCTTAATATTCGTGATATTTTATATGATCGGACTACATATCTGCAACATGTGACGTTAGGTACACGAATAATACAATATGAGCTTGACATTGTTGTCAAACTAATCATTGGAATTTACACTGTGGTCCTAACCTTTTACTCCATAGTGAATTGCAAACAATTGACCTAGTAGTAAAACTCCTGTAGGAGTCGTTTGATCAGGAATTGCTCTGTTTGATGATATAATATAGATATTATACCAATGTTTCTGCTTGAGCCAAGCCAAACATTCATTGTGCTATTGTAACAGGTAATCAAATTGATATTCATGATATCTTACATGAATATTCATGGTGTAAATGATTAATATAAAATCGGAACAATCAGAAATAAGTTTATGTGCCTGTAAGAAACTGGGATGACTACATTGTGTTTAATATGTACTCTTTGTCCATGCCATCGCCTTTTAACGCCGTTGTAAACAGAGTTGACCCAGGCCAGAAGCTTATGTTGGTTCTGTCAGATCCGAGTCTGCACTGCTTTCTTAAATGTAACAGTTTCTGTATTGTTTGGCAGGCAAATGAATGGCATAACTTAATGTGTTGTTTTACAAGAATTAGATTAATTAATGCAAATAGAGAAATAAACTATGTTTAACCCTTTACCCAATAGCCTGTTTCTAGTTTTCAAGACATATGACCACTTAAAGCAGGTTGAAAGTAAAGCAGAATGCGCCTTAAGGCGCATTCTGCTTTACTTTCAGCCTGCTTTAAGCTACCACCTACTAGGATATAGAAAATATTTATTATGCAATATGTTCATGACTGTATGAATTTGAACTATTTTCTTCAGCGGAGGAATAAATCAAACACGCTAAAAGCCGCTTCTATCAGGTAAAGGGTTAACCTAATCAATTATTTAATTAACCCCAATGTCAATGTATTCACTTTGAATCTGTATGACATCAAAGTTATGTCACTTTTTCTGATATGAATTAATCAAACGTAACATCCTTATATACTCTCGTGGTAAAATAAAGTGCATATGTTGACACCTTTATTGTCGTTATATTAATGTCTCACTTTTATGGCAGTGCATCGCCACATAAATGTAAATATTTATTGTTGACAAAATTGAAAGCCACTGCCCTATTGCCAAGATAGAAATAGGCCTGCGACATTCAGCGATGCCAACGTACTCTATGTTGATATGATATATTGTGCGCATTGCAATGTTGGAGAAATACTTTGACACTAATGATGGCCTTAAGCTAATAATGAATTTGAACAAGTCATTATGCGTTCAAGGATAGAAGGCAGATTTCAGTAGCAATAAATCCAACACGGCTGAATATTCCCTTAATAATCTGTCCTCCTCAATTCTACCGTTTGCCAATTTGTGTCTTGTTGAATTACGGTCATTTAACCCTATTGACGCCAAATAAATCCGTCTGCTAATATTATCGTCTGCTTGACGTTCCAAATAAGAATTTTTGTCATTTTCATATAAATAATAAAACCCGGAGTGCCAAACAACGTGCATGCTGACGAGAAAAGGATTATTTCAGTGTCTCGTTAGAACCAAAACTGTTTAGCAAAGGTATTCATAGACTCTCCTTTTGTGGCTAACATGTTTAACCGTTTCGCTGTCACATTTTGTCGTCTGCAAACTTTACAAACTTTGTCGTCTGCTGCAATTTTCATTTTTGTTTTATTTTTCTTCATTTTTAATTGAAAATCAGTCACAGTAACAAACAGTTTGGAGCCTGGTGAGACGTTCATCTGGATCCAGACTGTTTGCAAAGGTTATCAAAGATGTGACATTGGCAGCGAAAGAGT
This sequence comes from Azorinus chamasolen, assembly GCA_963576725.1. Lineage (NCBI taxonomy): Eukaryota > Metazoa > Mollusca > Bivalvia > Cardiida > Solecurtidae > Azorinus > Azorinus chamasolen. Next base: position 62,190,267 of record OY755237.1, read on the forward strand.
TAACTATTATGACGCTATGGGCGTATCCTGGATAACAGTTGCAAACAGTTTGGATCAAGAGGAGACGCCGAGTAACTCGGCGTCTCCCCAGGATCCAAACTGTTTGACTCTGATTACATTTTTGTAAAGAAATTGAGCATAATGCTATTTTGATACATGAAAGAGATGATATTCTTAGCAGATGAAATCTGTTTGGCGCCAAAACTGTTAAAAGTGCAAGGCTTCGAGTCTAACGACGTCTCGCAATAACTGTTCAGCTTACGGACATGACAAACCCGTAAAATAGATTAAATTGTAAAGATGTTTACCCATTTTGCCCTGTGTAAAACCTTCTTTGCGTTACTTAATTATGAAAAGTACATATTATCTGAACATAGTTTCCTCTCTATTCAGGACGTTTTAAAATATAGAGAAATGTTCATGTTGAAATCTACATCAGAAGACATCTTCTGTCGATAAAAAAACCCCAGTTTCCATCGAAATACTGCTCAGAGTACTCAAAGGTTAAGATATAAAAAAGACAAAATCGAGTTATAACTAAGTTATATAGACAGACAGCTAGACATTTAGAGTAGAAAAGGCTTAATTATTCAAATTATTGCTTTTCATCAGGCATAGAAACAAAACAGGATTTTGCCTACCAGGTACATTGCCGTTGCCATCGAACGGAAAGCAAAGACTATTTTCCCGTTGGCATTATTCATTTGTCGTTTTAGTGGTAACAAACGAGCTCAGAAAGAAACACCCAATCTATAGCTTTCAAAGACATACTTTTTATTGCACTGCAAATGTTGCCTATGGCCGTCCTGTCAACACAAACACCACATCTCCAGGTGCGGATCCAGGATTTCAGATTAGGGTAGGGGTCGTAGAATTATTTTTTAGGGGGCGTAGATTTTCATGTGTGATGACATAAATAAATAGTGTATTTGTAATACATGTTGAAAAAGAGCTGTGTTAAAGGCAGGTGACTATGGGAGCGTTCTGTTTTACTTTCACCTTGCTTTAAGCAGCCACCTGCTCTAAATACCAACTAATCAACACAATTTAATGGTCGTTATAGAGAGGTTTTATTGTATATAGATCTAAAATATTACTAAAAAATGTTTTGGAAATTTCAGGGGGGGGGGGGGCGTACGCCGGTTCCGCTCCCCTCTAAATCCGCGCCTGATCTCCCCGGCTTGCTTGCACATTAAAGACACCCTTCAGGAATACACGTTGTGGCGAAGATACACTTTCTTTAATTTATTTAACACTTTTCATCGGCACATTGAAGACACAATACATCTTTCCAATTTTGAACAACTTTTATTTTCAACACTTTTTAACTTTTCCATACTTTCAATAGTTTTCCTCAAACATGGCTCCGTCACTTTACTTCTCCGTTAAACGTAAAACTAACAACACCCTGGTCAAATCTTTTAAGACTATTTATAGGCAGAATTACCGCCAATTATAGATCTAACAAAGGAAACAATAAAAGCGTGAACGAAGCATGAAATGCATGCAATGAATGAGCACGTGTCAAGAGTTATGTAAAAGTAGTAAAGTCAAGCAGGCAAAGCCACATGCAAGACGCAACCACCACCAAAACACCGATAGACAGCATGACACACACACACACACACACACAACCACACACCCAAACGCACACGCACACACACATACGAAATGAACACAGAAAACACCAAAAGACACACAAGAAACAGGGACAAACGTTCCACAACATGAACAAACCACAAGCACAAAGACGCAAGGCAAACAAAAGGAAGGGTGACAAAGAGAGTACCGCCTTGGCACGGTCAGCAGCAAAAACACCACTGGGGGTTTAAACCGGTTTACGGACGTCCTAACCTCACACTTCTCTCAAAGTCACCCTAGCTTTACAAATATTGTAAATAAAGGTATCCCCGCTGGACTTACCCACAACATAGACGACGGTGAACACAGGACAACATGTAAAACATAGCATAATAACTGTGACAATCCGTCAAATATGTACTCAATGGCTTTGCTGAAGTCAGAGCACCTGCAGGTAAGCCGTTAAGGGCACGACAGGGTATAATCCCGCCAAAATATGAAAGGAGCATACTTAAATAACACACTTTTGCCGCCAAAATGTAACGGAGAAATAAATATGTGTTAGATAAAGGAGTTCAAAGACAGATGTACTAAATTTCAACCAATCAGATTTAAACGCATAAGTACTCTGATGCTAACCGTGCTTGCACGTGTTAGACATTGAGTAATTATATACTAATCTTTGAGGCCCTGAAAGGAGTTATTAATAACTTCTTAAAATATAGACAGAACTAAAGGGCATTTATGTAACTAATAGAGTAAAAGTAATTTAAATATTATTATGCAGTAAAATATTCTGCCACAACTGTCTTTAAACCTTACAATAAACATGATCAGGACAAGAAATCATGAAGTTTCACGACACTCCCCGCAAACAAAGGGGTAAAATATAATAATTGGTCATGGTATCTGGTAAATCGATATGTAAATAGTACAATATATATCAATTTACCTCACATAAGAATATCCTTTACTTTAATGGTTCTCTACCCATTTATCATGGTACATACAGTCCTGAACAGAAACTACATCACCATTCCGGTACACAAATTCGCGTTCAAATCTAAGGGTAACGTACTGAGTTACACGTGAGATATTTGGATCAACTGGAGCCATTTGACTGTCATCATCACTGATTATAATCACATTATCATTGGCATGATAACTTAAACCACTAACATCAGAAGCACCTTCTACATTATCACTAAAGTTCACATTATCTACTTCAAATTCACTGTATGAGTATCCAGCAAACACGCTTACATCTACATCACTGTCATGAAGGTCGTCTATTTCAGCAGCCACGTCGTTAACATCACCATGCAATGACACACTTGAAACATGAGAAACACAAACATCACCATCACTGACGGCGATATCATTCACTTCACATTCACTTGAACTATCGGTAGACTCACTATTAATATCACACTGAATGATATCACTGATATCAGCTGCCACACTGCTTATATCACTATAAATCTCGTTAAGGGCATGTGCTGAACTTCCTTTGTTGTCACTGTTCTCACTACTGCTGCTACTGTTGTCGCTGCTTGCGTTGTCATCACTGCTGCTGCTACTACTTGTGTTGGTGTCTTTCTTACTGTCATGTCTAGTACTAATGTCGCTTTTGTTATGCGAATGAATGTCATCAAGCAAGTCCAAAATTGTGTCATCTTCGCTGATGTCCTCATAATAAGAAGGCTCTTTTTCAGAGTTACCTCTTGTTGCAAGTAAAGCCCGTTGTCTAGCTTCGATGTTTGAGTAGCCATGAACCTTCTGTAAATGTGTACTCAGATAACTCCTTCGTATGAATGTCACTTTGCACGTTTCCACAACACAATTCCATAATTCCACTTCTATATGTTTCTCTTCTATGTGTCTTTTCAAGTTACGTTTGTATTTATAACTTTTGTTACATATGTCACAATTGTGGTTAACCATAGTTGCTCAATATATTGCACGTCTTGATCTATATTTTGTCCAAGAACTTCTAGGCTTCTGAGGTGTTTCTCAGTTGCATCTATGAAACCTCTAAGACTCTCACTTTTGTTTGACGGAGCAGGAATATTCATAAGCTCTTTGTAGTGTAGGTTTACACTCTCTTGTTGATTTCCATATCTCTCATGAAGGAGTCTCAACGCAAGATCGTAATTCTCATTAGACATTGCTAATCCAGCAACAGAACATTTAGCTTCACCGCCAAGTTTGCTTTGTAAGTAGTTGAACTTCTCAATATTTGATAGAGACGAATTCTTATGCACTATACATTCGAATGTATCCCAGAATTCGCACCACTGTAATTTGTTTCCATAGAACATACGTAATTCCGGCTCGCGGGACCACTTTCAATGTGGCGAAGATACACTTTCTTTAATTTATTTAACACTTTTCATCGGCACATTGAAGACACAATACATCTTTCCAATTTTGAACAACTTTTATTTTTCAACACTTTTTAACTTTTCCATACTTTCAATATTTTTCCTCAAACATAGCTCCGTCACTTTACTTCTCCGTTAAACGTAAAACTAACAATACCCTGGTCCAATCTTTTAAGACTATTTATAGGCAGAATTACCGCCAATTATAGATCTAACAAAGGAAACAATAAAAGCGTGAACGAAGCATGAAACGCATTCAATGAATGAGCACGTGTCAAGAGTTATGTAAATATAATCCCGCCAAAATATGAAAGGAGCATACTTAAATAACACACTTTTGCCGCCAAAATGTAACGGAGAAACAAATATGTGTTAGATAAAGGAGTTCAAAGACAGATGTACTAAATTTCAACCTATCAGATTTAAACACATAAGTACTCTGATGCTAACCGTGCTTGCACGTGTTAGACATTGAGTAATTATATACTAATCTTTGAGGCCCTGAAAGGAGTTATTAATAACTTCTTAAAATATAGACAGAACTAAAGGGCATTTATGTAACTAATAGAGTAAAAGTAATTTAAATATTATTATGCAGTAAAATATTCTGCTACAACTGTCTTTAAACCTTACAATAAACATGATCATGACAAGAAATCGTGAAGTTTCACGACACACGTAGGTGTCTGTAAATGCTTAATGCATTAGAAAAGTAATACAGAAATCTACTACATAAGGTGCCTGAATTACTTTACAATCTGCCTTCAAGACCCTGACCTTTTTGATGGTCGCTTTAGAGGAGACGTTCTCGATACCCGTCAATTAGAAGAGAAATTGATCTAAGTGGTTTGAAAGAGTGTATGGTCTGCACGAATACAGTAATCAATATGACCACCCTGGGGATAGCTTTAAATTGTAAAAGAATGCATCCAGGAGTATGCTTGCTAACTCATGGCAACTATAGTAGACGTTTGAAATATATTAAATGTATTAAATATAATATAACATAATAAAGCATGTCTTAGTCTCAGGATTGTATTACTGGAGTAAACCACGTGCAGCAATTAAATTGATTGCACTCAATCGTGTGATTAACAGTGGAGTAGAAACAGAAACAAACACCTTCAAACCGAACGTTTAATTTAGTATCAACATCGGTCTTGCAGACAGGTGACAGCTTAATGCAGGGTAAAACTCATACAGAACGCTCCTCTAGAAGCTCTCTACATGACGTTTACCCCGCATTAAGCAGCCATATGCTTCATCTAAATTCTTTTTCGTTTGTGGTGTATAATGTTCTAAATCAGTTCATCCTTATCCCAGTGTAAAAATAAAATGTCTGTTTACATTTGGATATGGTGCAATTTTGACTACTTTCCAATCGTTCAAGCTTTTGAGAAGCTACATGTATTGACCAAACAGCTTGGATGCTGATGAAACGTCGAGGTACATTGTGTCTTATTTGGATCCAAGTAGATAGTCGAAAATAGTCGAATAAGGGTTAAAATCCCAGAAATATAAAAAGTCATCAGAGCTCCAGATAAGGTGCGTAAATTTAAACATTTTCAAGAATAACTCCTTTATTTCTCCACCAAACCGTATGCTGTATACTCGAAGAGACGATTCTAAAGAGTGGTCACAACATACGGTTTGGTGGAGGAATGACGATTATAGTATTTGGGTACGAACCTTTGTCTGTAGCTCTGCAGTCATTACGTCATTGAATCATACATGAACATGTATAACAATGTGTATGCCAACACCTGATAGTGTTTTGTTTTGTCAATGATATCGGTCTGGTATTAATAATGAATATTTGCAGATCTATATTATGTCTAACTCTTTACTTCATGAATATTCATGTTTGAACAAATAAATGTGTGTTATGATATATCTTTATTTTTCTAAATGAACACATGAAGGTTTAGCAATGTCAAAAATTAAACAATTACCTATATAGTAGTATTCGATTATTCCATAAGCAAATACAACATACCCAGATTAGACACGTCTCCTACAGGAGACGTCTGATCTGGGTTTACTATGTTTGCAACACAGTAATAAGCCACATCCATAGAGTAAATGCTTAATACAGCCAATGACAAATGCAGTTTAATATTTCGATGCTTTAAATATAGCGACACCCTGTGATACAGAACATGCGAGATTTTTGTGTTGATTAACGTCCGTTTCTGCTCAATATGGGCTAATGGAACATTCGAGAATACCCACAAGTATCGACTGATATTAACCTTTTCAACCCTGAATTTTCAGAGTGGAATTGTTCATCATTGTTTATTGGAAAGTCCATACATTATGAAAATATGCGTAAGGATTTTCAATGACAAACAGTACATACCCTGTACATACCCCGTTTACAAATGACAGTATAGGCGTGTTCCATATTTAACCCATTTGCTCCCAGTGGATTCTTCCATGCTTATATATTGGATTAGTCTATTTTTTATCTAAGGGGTGCCTGGCCTAAATTTTCAATTTCGTTTTGTTTTATATTGAAATTCAGCAAACAGTGCAGACTCTAATCAGACGACGCATTATGCGATTATGGGTTAAAGGGTTAGTGAGGGCCAGTGTTTTATTACCCTAATGCCCTAACTACTCAGACAGCCAATTAGCCATCTAAACCGCTTTTAAAAGCTACATTATTTTAATTTGTCACAATTTTGAAACGATTAGATTAGATTGGCATAGAAGTAAATAGCATAGACCCTGACCAAACGGTCCTTTTAAGAACGATTTCATCAGTGTGTACACTATTTGCGTCTGTCATCGAATATTTGTGGTACTTACGGTAAAAAGAAATATTTATTTCTATAGAACTAATTGGTACGGTATTGATTATAGTTATACTTTGTTATTTCGTATCCGTATCATACAAATGTGAACTTAAGTAAGTATGTGGTATGACGTTAATGTGGTATTGGGATGAATTTAATCAAAGCGGAAATTAAAAGGAAAACTTTATTTGATGTAGTACTTAAATGCATTATTAAATATATGTGGTCCTTAAAATGCTATTTCTCAAAATCTCTATAAGTTTCAACCAGACTAATAATCATCGGATTCGTATTATCTGGTTGGCATTATCTGAAAATGTGTTCAACGAAACGACACAATTTGATAGAAAACTACGTTTTCTCATCCAAATGATGAACACAACATGCAACAGCTATAATAATACTTGATACCAAGTCCATCATAATACTTATATCAGTAGATGTTATTAGGATTTGTCTTTTTATGGATTCTTTATATATTTCCAAAATTTATTTTAAGATCAATAATATAAGAATTAATATTTTTTAACTTTAAGACAAATATGTGTTGCACCTTTACGAATGATGAACAAAATGCCAACGGCGTCGTCTTTAAATAAAAAACAACTTTCTTTTATTCTGCTGAAGTACTTAATTGACTGGTTTTTGTTGTTTCAGGCATAGCGTTTTGTATAACACATCGTCCAGCAAATGAATGGAAAGCAGCTTTGAATTAGTTTGACATTGGACGACATAAAAACCAGGTCAAGTATAAAATGTATGAACCAGCTCTATGTCAAAATATAAACACAATTTTATAAACCGCTTTAACACTTTCGAGCAGTTGTGGGGAATGTTCATATTAAGTTGCATATAGTTTGCCTTGCGCTTTTCTCATATTTCTAACCATGGATCAGTTTGTTGCCCTGGGCTTTGTGAATACCTAAAGCGAGTGTACAGGCAGTGACATTTGTAAGCAGTTTAGATATAGATCAGGGGTCTTCTAAAGGTATATGTGGGCGTCTGCTTTGGACCTTTTCAGTAAATGGTAAACACGATAAAATCATGTCACGATAAATTGCAATGTTAAAAATGTATCCTTGGAGAAATACTTGACATTAAAATGCTAAACAAGTGTAAAGTTTTTCCTAATTTACAGTCAGCTTAGCATTGTGGCAATGCAAATCCATTCTATTAAATCAACCTGTCAGTATTGATACTAGTCTACAACCACCTTAATATTTTATACTGTTCTTCAACTAATGAAGATATTATACTTGTGAATAATTATTATTAAGACACACGATTCACTCAGCAAATTGTGCCAATATTTTATGTTTTCGAGAAGCAGTATCAACTTAAAAGAAAATATATCATTTTCTCATAATTGTAGAACACATTACCACGTTTATAGCTTTACAAGCATACTACAGCGCATCTAGCGGGTCTAGTTTTTACCCTTACAGTGCGGGACAAGAGTCACTAATATCCTTTGCAAACCGTATAGACCCAGATGAGGGAGCTCCTAGAGGAGCCCTCTTACCAGGGTCTGCACTGCTTGTCTTGGTACCCTTTTCTTTAGACCAATCCCTATATATTCACCATAAGCCTGACCTGTTTGAATATTGGAATAGTCCATTTGAAAAGTCAGGGTTGTAAAGGTGAACATGCATCCTCTTTTACTCTATCGATCGAATCTAATTTTCATGTTCAAATCAAGTCATACTCATTAAACTCATTAATTTGAAATGACGATCGCAAAATTTCGCACTCTGGAATCTTAGTGAAATCATTGAATAGAAATAGTATAACTGGCAGGGAATGATTTAATAAAGCATAGCGACATGGGATAACAAATAGTGCAACTGGCGTAACTTTTACGTAGATGTGTTTCACCCTAATCATGATAATTGTTCGAACAGATGCACTTAGGCATGTAGTACATACCCGGACCACTGGACCATGAAGTTGCCGTTTGTACAGGGTGTACACGTTTTGCTACTTTGCCAAATTAAGCAGAATGGCTCCAAAATGAACTACAGTAGAACCTGTCTTTAGCGACCATGACAATAAGGTCTTATTACGGGTCTGTAAGGCAGATGGTAACTTAATACAGGTCAACAGTAATGTAGGAGCGTTCTGCATTACTTTTGTCCTGTATTAAGCTTCAATCTTTTTTTAAGATGTCTGTGTCAAATTAATATAAGTTTGCTTAAGACAGGTTCTACTGTATTCAGCTTTGTAGTGTTGGAGAGAGGACATTGGGTGTCCAAATACTTAAAGTAATCAGGGTAATGTATTCTTCTTAATAAACGCCTCATAATTACGACCCCTTTATATCGAGGGATGGGGACTAATGGTAAATAAAAGAACTAAAATCTATATAATAGCCATCAAAATAAAGGTGGTTGCCTAATGCAGATTGAATGCAATTCAGACATTTCCAAAGGGAACTTCGGCACTGCTTTCATTTTGCATTAGGGAACTATCACACTGTAAGAAATCCACTTTAAAATATGTCACGTTCCCAGGATCGTTTATTAGATATATTAAGGTATTTCTTACAGTTCCAACGTTGGCGTAAGGAGCGGTTTTACCACACTACATGTATCAATTTTTCGTCTGTCATGTAGCGTATCCTGCATTATATGATACATACAGATAGATTCTCAAAACTATATTGTTTGAATCATTTTCATTAAACTTTTGATAAAGTGTCCGTTTTTGCTCTAGTTTACTCTATATTTAGACAAGGAAGAAACTGTCACACAAACTATTATATACAATTACGTAAATAACTATTGATGTTGTGATTGAGGACTAGTGCATTCAACTCGTGTTATTACCATTATTGCCTTACTCTCTTAACATAGTTTTGAATCTATCTTACTAATTGCTATCCTTGAGCATAGAAGGTTTTATCTTATACGTTTTGTGATCGAACATTTCAATTTGCTCTGAATATTCCTCAAGACATAACAAGTTTGAATCTGCATGTACACACATGGTCAATATTAAAATTAATGACAGTTGTGAGAATACGAATGCGTCTAAAACCAACTGAAATATAAATATAAAACAAAAGGACTTGGTTATATTCTATGATCTTTCGTTTATGCAACTACATACTGTTACCGCTATTCATAATGCAACCATGTTGATTAATTAATGGTAGTATACAAGAACCTACTTCCATGTCTGTGACGTCATATACAAGCAGTTTAACCTTTAGCCTGCTATGGACAGATGAGTGAACACCTATTCAAACAGTTTGGCTCCAGATGAGACGACGAGTAACTCGGCATCTCATCAGGATCCAAACTGTTTGACACCCTGATTGCATTTTGGTTGGTAAATTGATTATAGATTGAATTTTGAAAATGTATTAGGTGAAAAAATCTGAAATAATAATTTGCTCAGCAGGCTAAAGGTTAACGAGTAACTCGGTGTCTCACCCAGATACAAACTGTTTATCACATTGTTTATCCTTTTATAACGAAAATGAATAAACGACCCCTATTAAACATTATGCAGTGGAAAAGGTGTCCAGCAGATGCAATGTCGTACTAAGAGGGTTAAAATATATAATACATAGGTCTTTAAAAAAGAATGGTGTTTTCTACCATTTATGCACAGTTAAAACAAAAGCGAGTGTGTTTTCATTCAACGGTTTGAAAATTCATACAATAAGCCCACGCCTATACTGCATGAGTCTATTGTCGAAGGCGTGCTTTAAAGCGTCGTTTTTTATGAATAGTTTTTCGAGTCATTAGTATCAACTGCGGACCTTTTCTCGTCTTGTCAAAGTTAGAGACAGAGGGTATTTAGCGTACCCCCATTTACATGTAAATAGCTCGGACATTATTACATGATCTCCATTCACGACGTTCTGCATAGCATGTTCACAATGTAGTCCCCGTGTACAGCGAAACACTTCTAAATTGGACGTTCAATGTCTTATAAATATCGGCTTTGGAGACAAGTGAAAGCTGAATGCATAGGGCAAATCATGTAGAACATTCCTCTAGGAGCGTTAAACGTATCTAAATTCTTCTCTACTGACGTTCTGGTTTAGAGGGTGTTTACTGTACCTTCATGAATGCTGAACATACTAATTATGTAATCCTTTTCCCCATCTCATTATTTTCATGTGAGAAATAATAAATGTATGTATGTTAATTAGTTGAATCTTATTCGGGCATCAAGAACAAGGGAAGTTTTTATGATGGGGGAGGGGCTGTAGAATTACTCGTCCATATGCAAACAGAAAAACCCTGATCAGCCGTCTGATTTTGGTCTACTCTGTTTGTAAAAGCACAAAACGGCGTATCTATGAGGGAAAAAGATAGCGTTCGCATAGCGCGTCTACAATGGTGTGTGTCTACTGGGTAAATTGTCATTACTTTTCAGAACATTAGTACAGTAAAACCCCGCTAATGCGACCACCAAAAAGGGGCATAATACTGGGTGGCAGAGGCAGGTGGTAGCTTAATGCAGGACGAAAGTTATGCAGAAAGCTCCTATAGGAGCTTTCTGCATAACTTTCGTCCTGCATTAAGCAACCACATGCTTAAGACGACATCAGTGGCTGTTTATTAAGTGGTCGCATTAGCGGGGTTTCACTGTACATTGTATAATGATTATTACTTAAAAACAAATATTATTTATAATGTTTAAACTATGCATGAGAGGAACCACGTGGGCATATACTCATAACGAACAATTCAGACCATTGTTATTCAATATGTTAGCGGTACTAAATTGGTGCCATGTGGTTCCAGCCAGTTGAGTAGTGAACGTATATTCCCTGAATTCAGTGGAATATGTGATGGGGCACATGAATAACAATAATTTTCTTCTACAATCCGTCTCCGTTATAACACTGATTGCAGGAAGTAACTCATTCAAGTCAGTCTGTAATCATCATTCCCGTTTATACTTCGAGTTAGTTCTTATCCTGTAAAACGTGTCCTGGCGTGCATTGGCGAATAGCTTGGATCCATATGAGACTAATAGGAACATGGTGTCTAAACTAAGACCCTAAACAGAACCAAAACTGTTTGACCCTCGGTCAATAAACATTCAAAAGCTTGAACCAATGGTAGGTAAGGCACAGCTGCCCCAGATACGAATTTCAGTAGACACATGAGGTTCAGTGCCCAAGTGAAATAAATCTATAATACTACAGTAAAACCCCTCTAATGCGACCAGCAAAATTCGGCATAATTCTTGGTGGCAGAGGCAGATGGTAGCTTAATGCAGGATGAAAGTTATGCATTATGAGCTTTCTGCATAACTTTCTCCCTGCATTAAGCAACCACCTGCTTCTAAACGCAGAAATGTTTATTGATTAATAAGTCGCGTTAGAGGGGTTCTGCTGTATGCCTCATACACCATGGTTATTAGAATATAGTAAACTCTCGTCTGCGAGAACAAATCATCCACATAGCAATTATCATCCGAATATTTAAATGATATTTAATCGACATTCCTACTGAACACCGAAATATCTTTGTAAATTATATGTCGTTTTATGTATTTTCGACACTTTAAGACCCAAGCGGCAGACAGAGGGATAAGTGTTTGACTATAAACATGACATATATTTACTAAAATTGAAAGTCTTGATAGCCATGTTCAGTCATTGTTATTTTGTTTAACACAATTTATTGGCCTTTGACGAACAGTTACCAAACTAAAACGCAATCTGAATATTACGAAATCAATGCATTGGCGAATACCATTGGGTCTACGATATCAAACATGAACAATAGTATTCTGCAGCGTTTATTCCATTTGTTTTCTTGCGATATACTTCTTCTCAACATATCAAAAAATGATTTATGTAACTGTAGGCATTTTTAAAATGCGTTGCAAGTCGAGATTATTACGTTAATGATGACTAAAACGATAGTATTACATTGTAAATAGCCATTGTGCTGTTGTTGTGTGTTTTCTAAATCAGTTCGTATCTTATTTGTCTCGAATTATGTATTAAGTGTGCATTCCGATGGCTTTTGTGGTCGGGTGTAATGTTTATTTCCAAGCTAATATCGTTTAGACAACCTTATACAAATAGTTGCTACTCACTTAGTTTATTTAACCCTTTCAAACCTGACTTTAAGAGTCCATTCAATATGAAATGCTTTAACTTGCTAGATCATTTCTAGCCCTCTGATCTGGGTATGTAATGTTTTCGAATGGCAGAACAGGCATGTCCCTGGTTCAAAGTGTTAAAAGTATCAACATTCTGAACCAGTGGTGAATAAAGAGTTTATTTAACTCTTACTGTGCGGGACACGAGTCACCAATGTCCTTCGCAAACAGTGTAGACCCAGATGAGAGGGATCCTAGAGGATCCCTCTCATCTGGGTCCACACTGTTTGTCATGTTACACTTTTCTTTAGAACAATCCCTAAATATCCACCATAAGTTTGACTTTCTGAATTTTGGAATATTCCATTTAAAAACTCAGCGATGTAAGGGTTAAGAAATTCAAAGTAATGATAATAACGAGGTCAAACAGAAGCCGCATGACCCACTTTCATGACCCATTCGACGCAGTGATAGTCACGCTACTGGCACGTTTTCCTACATTGACATAATTTACATATTGTTTTATATAAAATGTTCTGTGTATATACAAACAAACAAGTGTAGTTTTATGTTCTTTGTCTAGGCTGTAACAAGCATTCAACGGTACATCAAAGACAATATGGTTAACCAGACGCAGCACGTACATGTTAACAACATTTTCTTGAATAAAACCTAGTCTATGCGTGTACATATCAGCCACTGTTGATTGTAGCCAACTTCAGATGATGCGGACTATACAAATGGAAAACATGGTTGACGGGGAAAATACCATAAATCACTTCGATCGACCTTCACCCTTTCAGGGCCGGCATAGTTGTCTGGTTGAAAAAAATTGTCGTCTGCCTCAGAAGTAAACGCCGGTTCGATTTCTTTACAAAAAGATAAACAGAGTGTCACACTTTGGATCCTGATGAGTTACTAGGTGTCTCATCTGGATCCAGCCTGTTTGCCTATAATATGGCATACACGTCTTCGTATCTTTTAATTTTCTGTTGTGCATTAACTCTGTGCTTGCTGAATTTTAAAACACATTTCTCCTTCTTTACCCAAGCCCTGTTGTATTATTACATATATCTTCACTGTGTACAAGTATATTTCTGTGCAATCACTGCTCTGGAGTGCATTGGTTGCACAATCAACTTGTAAATAGTGCAGACCCTGGTGAGACAGCTCCTACAGGAGCTGTCACATCTGGGTATTCACTATTTACAGATAGGTATATTGACGTGAACAGCAAGCGAAGGGTTAATATTTGCATAATTACAGATAGGAAATATAGGAAACAGATATTAACATTTACGTGTATGCTATATCCAACCATATTCAGATTCCTGCAAGATTGTTTTCCTAACATTTTTACATGTTACTTACCTAACAGACAAGAAAATGGACATTCATCTTCGGTGAATATTAAAGATCTTTACAAATAAACACAAGCATAGATATGGTGCGTAAGTCATACTATTTAAACAAATATCTCCTTAACTTCTCAACGAACGTCATTTTTACAACGTTATCACTACTCAGAACCGTATGAAATGCATTTTCGAGCTTTAACCGTATCTCTCTTGACTGAATTTGCAAAATGAGTCAACACGCTATTGTATTTCCAGGCTTTAAGTTTTATGGAAACAATTGAGAGGCGTTTACAAATCGTTTGAACAAATGATAAACCGGTTCAAGTTGATTGACAATTTGGTCATCAGATCCTTAACATTATGAACTAATTAAGTAACAATGCAGAAGAATGAGTTAATAAATGTGTTACCACTGCAGAATGTGTAGTAACGGTGTTCACTCAGACTGACTAACCCTTTCCCTTTTCTCTGTCCATGTAAGAAATAATGACATATGAATAATTATTAACTGATTTTTTATAATGCTATATGTACACAGCATGTTTTGGTTCAAGCAGAAACAGTAGATTCTGATCTATATTATACCATAAGCAAACAGATCAGACCCTTATAAGACGGCTCCTATAGGAGCCGTCTGATCTGGGTCTACTGCAAAAGGCGTTTATATGAAGGAAATGGTTAGGCACGAATTCACGACGTCTATTTCTTTAATAATTGATAGTTTAAGAAACTGTAGATTCATACTATAACATTCTATAAACAAACATAGCAATTCGTAAAACTTTAAATGAGTGTACACACTCATTTGGGGTGTTATTTCTGTATACCCGCTTATGCGAGGGCGACTATATCGGATTACGAATGTTTTCCTCATGGTAGGAGCAGTCATTTCTGTAACGTTGGGGAAATGAAAGTTTACTTGATTGGGCAATGCAGATTGCATATACTGATCGATTAAGAGTATGAATAACATCATAGGTGATGAAAATAGGCTAAGCATTTTTTTGTATTATTGCATTAAGAAATGAATGCGTTATTGATATTATATAGCGGATCCTTTCGAATTTCCGGTGCAATAGTCTTTCCACAAACTTGTGTTTGTGGAAATATTTCAGTAAATGCACATTCCAATGTATTGTTTTTGGTTTAATGCCGATTTAAAGCTAGTTTGAAGAAATAACGTTTTAAAGCTAGTTTTAAGAAATAACGTATATTTGCTTTTTTTAAAGTTTGGCCCACTTAAGAGTAATAATCCTACATATTACGGTGTATAAATAAATGGTTTTAGATCGACTTAAATTGTCATTTTAAGGGAACCGACAGCTTCGCACGGAGATCACTCCGTAACAAAGAAATAGTTTGCATAACAATTTCGAAACAGAAAGAAATAATGTCATTTGTAATTGAATACTTCGTGCATTATGTTTTTTCTAACCAAACTGTGATAGGTTGTCCTTGATAAATTGACTTGCTGCTTTAAATGATCACAGCGAATTGAACGTTAGTCATAAGTTTAACGATTGGTCGAAAGTAATCTAAAATATAACAGAAATCAAATTACTGAAGATACTCGCCCGGGTCTCGTTTCTATTGGCTTGTGCTTATGGGTTAATTGCATTAACCTTTTCCCTGTTGCATATTCACGTAAGAAATAATGACACTATGAATAGTTATTAGCTGGTGTTTTTTATAATTACAGGATTATTTTGGTATTAGTAGAAACTAGAGTCGAGCCTGTTATAATTTCATAAGCGAATAGAGAAGACCTTGGTCAGATGTAGTTTCTGTAGGAGCTGTCTGATCTGGTTCTACTCCATTTGCAATGCGTGAAAACACCTTTGAATGAGGGAAATAGTTAAGCAACGTAATAGCTGTTCAACAGCACTTTCTTTTACTGCTAATTTTACAGAGGAGGCTGAAGTATATCAGATTGTGCAAGTAACATGGTTACAATAGCAATTTAAGTTAAATCAAACTATTTCTTTCTTACGGAGTGACCACCATTAAACAGGAAGTGTCCTTTCTACTCTTCCTTGAAAATTAATTTAGCCTTCTTATTAACATGAGATACTGAAATATTCATGAAATCTGCGTACAGTTTACATTCTAAAAAGTGTAAGATATGCCATTTCGAAACAGATAATGATTAGAAATTGCAGTAAAGACTTGAATAAAAACGCATGAAAATGACGGTAATAAATAACGTTTTGATAATATAGCCACTATTTCGATTCAAATAGACATTTTAATTTCACTTTTAATTTCATTCATTCTCAGTGATATTTAATATCATTTTATGCTGCTGTTGATTACTGATAATTAGATTCCAAATCTATAGACATTCCTTCAATTTGGAACCAAAACCAAATTCGTCAAAACCTCAGTCAATGGTTAATCTGAATGGATTCTTTTAAACCATCTAAGTGATCAGAGTCAGGGTAGTATTAGATCTACACATTATCAATGTACTTGTCAACAGCTGAAGTTATCAGACACACTACTTAGAAAATAATTCCACAAGTAACACAACTATCTTGTTCTTATTACATTTCCATGTTTTCATTCTCGATTATTATAATTCACTATTCAGTAATAGGCGACCTTTGATGCTTCGCATCAATAATGTTCTTGTATTGCTTTGTCAGGGCAAAGGCGCCATCGGCTGATGTAATGGCATGGTACAGAAAATGATCATGTTCGATAAGTAATTGAATTGAACGTCCCGTGTATGTTTCTTCTTTATTGTAGTAACTGCTATGACATGCTTATGTTGCTTTTATCCATTCTTGTAAACGTTTACACACGTTTCGATATCAGGAATTCCACTTTAATGTGATTCAAAATAGAATTGCTATTTCTAGAAGAACCCCAGTAAATGCCTTGTAATTTGATATTGTAATCAATTGCGATTTCAACGTTTGCGGTGCTGGATATCATTTCAATGTGTTTAAAATATTAAAATAAAGTAAGATATTACTATGAGAAAAAAAGTTTCCTTATTCTAGAACTATATATAAAATTGTTATCGTCCATTACGTGGGAATAGGCTCTATTTAAGCCACACTAAAACATATTTCGGCATCTACGATGAATCGGTTCCATTAAGGTCATAATATATGTTTCGGTATTTAATAAAGATTCATCAACAACGTTAACCTAGAACAAATCCAATTGAGACAAAATCAAACAAACCATTGCAACATTTATATAAACCCAAAAGCCGAACATCGAAAATAAAACCCCGAAACTGAACGGCGACTTTTTGACGCCCTAGCTGTACTGTCTCAAAAGGAGTGATATTACTATTTATAACTCGTGGCTTCAGAGAGTCGGAATTAACCCTTTACTCCATTAATATAAGAAATAATAACATCATGACTATTAATAAGATTATTTTTTATAATGGAGTATTGATAAGGGACAGGGATATTTTGCCATAGTAGAAACTGTAGACTCAAATTTATATCGTTTCAAAAGCAATCAGAGCAGACCCTGATCATGCGGCTCATATAGGAGCCGTCTGATCTGGGTCTACTCTGCTTGCAAAGGCGAAGAAAGGCCTGTCTATAAAGTAAAATGTTACTAAATAAGGATGATGTCATTATTTCTTAAATGAGTATTGAGCAGGTAATGGGTTAAACTATATTTATATACTAACCAGCCTTCAACAGGTAGATGTCAAGTAAGACTGCTATGCTCATATGTCTCTGTATAGAATGGGTTTAAACTGCAACATGCCTGGTATTGAGTAGACATCATTTCCACAGACTGATAGGGGTTAAAAGCATATATCATTGACTGTATGGGTGAGGCCATTAGCTGGTAGACAAAGTGGTTCTGTAGGATAGGCATTAGGTGCAAGACTCTACACGTCTGGTACACGTCTATTATATACCTATTACCAAACAACAGCTCTCCAAAGACACATATTGTACCGTTTAGTGAGGCTGTTAACACTTTGTCTGCTATAAAAATGGTGTTTGCTTCAACTCAAATATATAAAAAAAATTCAGTCATTGCAAAAACTACTGATCAAATTTTAAACAACTTTGATCCTGACGAGGCGCCTGGGTGAGTTGCTCGACATTCTTCTAGATCCAAGAGTTTTACAAACGCAAGGAGTGTCACACTTTGTAGGCGAAGGGTTAACATCGATCAAACGTTATGAGGGGAAGTACTTATTCTATCAAGTCATTTATATTGAACTCTATGCCAGCAATGATGCCTAGTCATTCAAATTAAGGTGGCTCTGCGCCCCACGTGCTTGTGGGTGAGGCAAATGTAGCGATGAAAACTGTCTGTTGTATTCGGACAGTTTTGTTCGTTTCTACCACTTATTTGCATTTACAAAATTGTATGCCATTCCTTTAACCCTTGTTCTGTTCTATATATATTCCAACTTTCAATATCTACTGAATATTCATTGACAAAATATTTATTTTGAATATGAAAGGTGGAACATTGTGCCATTTTAGAAAGTAAAGAAACTAATCTATTAAATCCCATTAGCAAACAGAACATCTGTTTGCAGATGCGTGGAAATTTGTTTGTATAAAGGAAAATTTTAAACACTGTCCTGCTGATATGTCATTTGAAAACAGCGTAGACTCAACTGAAATACCCCCTGGGGGAATTTTCTCATCGGGGTCCTCACTGTGTATCTTGGTACACTATTTTACACAAATCAATGAATATTCACGGTAAACTTTACCTATTTGATATTTGTACTTTTCTTTTTGAACATCCAGCATTGAAAGGGGGATAACTCTTTCGCTGTTATGTGCGAATCTGTGATTACCTTTTCAAACAGTTGGGGCCCAGAGAAGACACCGAGTGTAACAATTCCTCTTCTCAGGATCGAAACTGTTTAACCCATTCCCTCATAGGCTATTTTAGATACAACCTCTTTGAATAAATCTACCGAAAAGGAGCATTAAGTAGAGAAAAGGAAATTTTCAGAATTTAGTAGTTTGAAACCATAGTGATAAATAGAGCATGTGCTCCTATAGGAGCACATGCTCTATTTATCACAATGGTTTCACATTTAGTGACTTAAGCAGTCGTCAAAATCGTAAATATGAGGGAATGGGTTATTAATACTGATAATATTGTTTAAAGAAACGTCACGTTGAAACCCGAAGTAGACGATAATCTTAGCAGACGGAATTAGTTTGGTGTCTAAAGGGTTATACTCATTGAACGTGTTACATTCGAATCATTCAACTGCTGATTGATTGGATGCCAAACAGGTTGTGTCCTGATGAAAGACAGACTTACTCGACGTCTCATTTGGATCCAAACTGTTTGCAATTAGTATTTACAAAAACATATAAATAATTCATCATAATGTATTCGTTCTGCACTACATATATGTTTTCAAAGAAATTTAAGGCTACTGATCAATTTAGAATAATTAGAAATAGCTTATCTTCTGTAAATAAACCCCATGTGTTTTTCTTGCAACAATTATTAGATAATGGCTTGAACCCTTTACTCCATGACTATTCATGTAAGAAATCATGAGTATTAATTAGATTAATTGCTACAGTAGCATATGAACATATGATTGTTTGGTCATTGCAGAATCTGTAGCTTCATAGCTATATCACATGTGATATACAGTAAAAGCACTCCACAATTATAACTCAAAAGACGTCTGTTGCCGGATTCTTAGACCAGAGGTAGCTTAATGCAAGACGAAAGTTAAGCGAAAATCTCCAGTAGAATTAAACAGAACATATTCGTACATTATGACAAGTAGTGCTTGATTCATTTAGACGATTGATTGCTATATAAAGCGAGCTTTTGCTTGGTGTATCCAACTCGTAAAAGGCATTCAAACGTATTTGTTCTATATCCCCTAATTATTTATAGCCGTCTCCATAGGAACATCTGTAGTTAACCCTTACAACGCTGAAGGTTCAAAGGGACTATTCTAAATAGGTCAAGCTTAAGATAAATATTTAGAGATTATTCTAAAGTGTAACATGACAAACAGTGCAGATCCTTATGAGAAGGCTCATCTAGGAGCCCTCTCATCTAGGTCTACTCTATTTGCAACGGACATTAGTGATCCGTGCCCCACACTGTCAGGGTACGCGTAATAGTGTTATGTTTACATATTCAGCACATCTGTGTTATGTGATTATCATTACAAGCAAACACTATTAATCCTCAGCCTACCGTAAAAATATGTACAGTTGAAATTCGATATCTCGAACTCGGATAACTCGAACTTCGGAATAACTCGTACTCAGCATTTTTAAGACCCGCAATAAACTGTGAACTTGAGAAAATGACCGGACTAGAAATTAAACGACTCGAACTTCTGTCATGTCGAACTAATTTGTATGGTCCCTTGAAGTTCGAGATATCGACGTTCAACTGCATCTTAATAATCTTATATGCAACCTTGATCAATGTTCGATTCGTTAAAACCTTTGAGAACACTGTTGACTGAATGTCAACGAGCTTTGTTACGAGGCGTCTCATCTGGACATAGGCTCTTTACTAAAGCCTGTCAGATCGCGCTGAACAGACAAAGGATTGTTTTATGTCGTAAATATTTCAATTAATGCTGAAGACATTTATATTGTCTGATGCTATATGAATTGTAAATGTCTGTAAACATTTTAAAACAGCTACAGTTTTCTGCCCACTAAACGTATTTATAAGCTAGAAAATGGATAGAAGTCCGTCAAAGCTGTCACTCTGTTAGCCAGGTTGGCTTATAATGTAATATAGTACCGGACGTTGACTTACGTGTAGATATTAGTCTTAACACTGCTTCAGATCAGAGTTTGTGTAAATGTACATTGTTTACATTGCTACAGATCAGAGTTTGTGTTAATGTACATTGTTTACATTGCTACAGATCAGAGTTTGTGTAAATGCACATTGTTTACATTGCTACAGATCAGAGTTTGTGTAAATGTACATTGTTTACATTGCTACAGATCAGAGTTTGTGTAAACGTACATTGTTTACATTGCTACATATCAGAGTTTGTGTAAATGTACATTGTTTACATTTCTACAGATCAGAGTTTGTGTAAATGTAGATTGTCTACATTGCTACAGATTAGCGTTTGTGTAGTGTGTAGATGTAAATCGTTAGCATTGCTTCAGATCAAAATTTGTGTAGATGTAAATTGTTTACATTGTTTACATTGTTTCAGATCAGCGTTTGTTTAGATGTAGATTGTTTACATTACTACAGTTCGGTGTTTTGCAGATGTAGATTGTTCACATTGCTTCAGATCAGCGTTTGTGTATATGTAAATTGTTCACATTGCTTCAGATTAAAGTTTGTGTGGATGTAGATTGTTTACATTGCTACAGTTCGATATTTTGCAGATGTACATTGTTAACATTGCTTCCGATCAAAGTTTGTGTAGACGTAGATTGTTTACATTGCTACAGTTCGGGGTTTTGCAGATTTGCAGATGTAGATTGTTTACATTGCTTCAGATCAAAGTTTGTGTAGATGTAGATTGTTTACATGGCTTCAGACCAAAGTTTGTGTAGATGTAAATTTGTAACATTGCTACAGACCAGTCTTTAGGTAGATATAGGTTATTACAGGATGGTAAATGTTAATGTCGCTCATCCAACATCCTGCTGTTGTCATCATTGCACATGTCTCGACAGCAAGGGACTGGTATTAGATTTAACTATTACAGTAAAATCTCGCTAATACGACCTCCAAAATGAAAACAAAACACAACAACAATTGTGAGTGTTTTAACCCATTCCCTCATACTGATGTCTTTTGACGTCTCTGTAAACGCCTTCTGATTCTGGCGCCTTTTGGCGCCTTCTGACGCCTTCTTAACCCTTCGCTTGCTATTCACGTCAATATACCTACCTGTAAATAGTGAAGACCCAGATGAGACAGCTCCTGCAGGAGCTGTCTCATCAGGGTCTGCACTATTTACAAGTTGATTGTGCAACCAGTGCACTCCACAGCAGTGATTTCACAGCGAAATACTTATACACAGTGACGATATATGTAATTATACAACAGGGCATGGGTAAAGAAGGAGAACTGTATTTTAAAATTCAGCAAGCAAAGGGTTAAAATCGGTCTAGAGAATAATTCGCATAGGGTAGTCTATAAACATTACTTAGTTGATGATACATTTGTACGACTATTGTGTCAGTTTTTCGATATAGACATGCGGAAAACTTATAAAGCTTAAACGAATGCAATTTAAGAATTCCAGTAGATCTAAATGCAAATACTAAACATAATTATTAAAAGTATTAACTACGGTAAACCCCTCAAAACAAGTTGGTACAATTTCATGCATACAGCTCCTGTGGGGGCTATCTGCTCGACTTTCAAACTGCATTAAGCAGTCACCTTCTAAATAACCGGCGTTGATGCTAATTTTAACGTCCGGTTTAGTGTGTGTGTGTGTGTGGGGGGGGGGGGTACTGTATTTCATTACAACTATTCCTATTTCAACCAATTATGACAGCTGCAGATTTACCGACACTATCGTTGCAACAAATGACATGATATTGTGTCTGTCTTTAATAATTGGATCATACTCCCTTAACCCTTTCGCTGCCAATGCCGGATCTATGATTACCTATGCAAACAGTTTGGATCCAGATGAGACACCGAGTAACACGGCGTCTCATCGGGATCCAAACTGTTTGTTACTGTTACTATGTTTTTGAAACAAAAATGAAGAAAATCAAAACAAATGAAAAAATTTAGCAGACGACAAAGTTAGCAGACGACAGAGTTTGGCAGCAAAAGGGTTAAGCGGGAAATCGTTATATAACGTCCTCGACATCACTTCAGGCATGAAATGTTCTAGACACTTGGCATTTGATGTTGTCAAGGAGACTCTGTACTCATACTTTATCTTAGAACCTAGGTAAAACACGTGCTTTGTGGCTCGGCACTCCTACTTCAATACACATCGCTTCAAATACATGTATACAGTAGAATCTGCCCCAAGCTGTATTAAGCTACCACCTGCCTTACAGACCCATAATTATAACTCTTTTTGATGGACGCTTGAGACGGGTTCTACAGTAATGGCAATATCTGCATTAGAGAATCTCTTTATTTATTCAGGGATTAAGTCTTTGGCATTTCACCCTGGAGACACAGGTTTGATTGCAACAAGCTGAGGAAATATTTATAGCATGCCACTTATCTGTGTTAGGATCGGTTGTCAACGTAAAGAGTCAATGCAAAATAATATTACAGATACGAAGTCTGAAAAGTTGACGCTTTTATACTGTAGCTATCAAATACATTTCTAAAACTAATGTACGTATGTCATAATCGATGCTAAGGTGTTATAAATACTTCTTAACCTTATTTACATTTACATCTGTCCTGGTTTGGAGTCGTTGTTATCGGTCGTCATCCCGAATAGACTTGGCAAAAACAAGATTAAATGTAGTGGCACGTATGTATGCACTTGTCGTGTTGTGCGATTTGAGTCTCTTTACTTCATAATTTTCTTTGCCTTTGCAAACACAGTTGACCCAGGTCAGACAGCTCCTGTAGGAAATGTCTTGTCAGAGTCTGCCCTGTTTGCTACTATGCTACATATTCTATTGGTTAGCCATGGCAAGTTATTTCCTTATCTTACAATTATACAACAATTATTCATTAATTAGCATTCTACCTAGGACGTAGTTACCGATACGCACTTACGCACTAACGCACTTACGCACGTGCGTAACACCTATCTGAAAGGTTAGAACATTATCAAGGCAAAACTGGAACAAAAACCGAAGGCTAAGCGGGTGGGGATTAGACTTTGATAACGTTCTGTCATGTCATGTAAGCTTTAACCCATTCCTTCATATTGGCGCCTGTTGAGGTCTCTGTAAAAGTCATCTTTTGAAACCAATGTGATACAGGAGCAAATACTCTATTTATCACAATGGTTTCTAAAACTACCAATTCAAAATAATTGTCCCGGGGAAATATACGTAAATGGTTAAAAATGTTTATAAGATCAGATATTCAAACATTTTCGAATTCAAATAATGTTAACGGAATAGAATAAAGATGGCAAAGAAGTTAAAAGAAAGAAAGAATTGAAGGAGTGAAAGAAGTAAAGAAATATGAAAAATACAATAGACTAGTTATTTATATAAATATGTTTCGGTGCTAAATTCGTGTTTTAATTGAAATGTTAGTGGCTCCGCTTGTGCGTGACGTTTGAAAAGCTGGGTTTATATAAATATTGTCAGAGTCAAATGCTGTTTAAATAAGATCCCACATGAAGACTCCTATACTGTGTTAGTGGCGTACTAATATGTTGCCTTATATACAGAAAAAAACCTCTTATCTGGGCGTTCAATTTAGTATAAATATCGGTCTTGGAGACAGCGCTTAATGCAGGATGAAACTCAGGCAGAAAGCTCAATTAGTAGCTTTCTGTATGTATTTCACCCTGCGTTAAGCAGCCACCTGCCTAAAAGTATATAGTTCTTCCGGGTTAGAGGGGTTTTACTTTACATATTATGTCAATAGCTCATGTGATAGGTTCATCAGTCAGTGCACCAAATGACACCGACAGACTACTACGTTCTATGCTATTATATATGTCTTATTGAGGGTAAATAACATCATTTCAGTGTCTCAAAATTTGTTTAATTAGTTTTTCCGGTCCAGTTAAGAGCGCAACAGACCGTAAGAACACTTATCGATGTTCATAATATAACCCCGTACAGTAAACCCCCTCTAAACCGGACATCCAATTTAGTATAAATATCGGTCTTGTAGTCAGGTGACCGCTTAATGCAGGGTAAAAGTCGTGCTGAAAGCTAATCTAGATACTTTCTGCTCGACTTTCAACCTACAATAACCCATTACCTCATAGGCTATTTTAGATACCTCTTTGAATATATCTACCGAAAAGGGGCATTAACAAGAGAAAAGGAACATTTTAGAATTGTGTAGTGTGAAACCATTGTGATAAATAGAGAGTTGCTCCTATAGGAGCAAATGCTCTATTTATCACAATGGTTTCACAGAGTGACTTCTACAGAGTCGTCAAAAGTCGTCAATATGAGGGAATGGGTTAAACAGCAACCTTCTTAACATTATCTAAATTCTTCTCTGCTAGGATTTCGGGTAAGAGGGCTTTTGTTTTATGTTCGAACTTTGAATTCGAACGTACAACACACCCGGTGTCTCATCAGAATCCTAGACAGTTGCGTATGTAACTCAGCCTTAACTTGTTAGCAAGTGACGACTTGTCTATATGGAGAAATTATACTAAGCTACAGATAATGGTGCGTACTCAAATACTAAAATCATCATTTCTCTACCAAACCCTGTACTGCGACTACTCTTTAGAATCGTCTCCAAGAGCCCAATCGTCTCGAAGATACGATTCGTAAAAATGGTCACAGTATAGGGTTTGGTAGAGAAATATTTTAAACACAAATTGACAAATAATTAAACAGATCGGACACTGAACAAACTCAGAGTTATTATTCGCGTGCAATCGTGAGCACATCTGGGGTGTGTTTTATTTCCTAAATCATGATTTTGATTATACACAAACTCTTATTCTCGATTGCTATGGTATTAAAACAATTTGATATGACATGTATCAAACATGGCCGCTGAAACGTTCATCTCACAAACGAAAGTACTCATTGGGTGTGCCTGGCAATTCTTCGAGTTCCAGAGTCGATCAGCTAATATTTTTGTCGAATAATTAGACAGTCGCATAACAAAAACTAAAACCAAAAATATAAAAAACAAAATTAACAAATAAAATAATAATAATAATAATAAAAATAGATATAATAAAATAAAAGTATGTTAAGAACATATTTGACTTCGGGGGCAAATAGAAATGCAACTGTTACTTCAAGTGTTACCTCCGATAACCATTTCCAGAATGGTTTATATGTGTGACTCCTCTGCTGTTGGTGTAAGTTCCACCATTTTGATTATGATTATATTTTAATCGAGGTCAAAGCTTGATTAGTCTGATTAGAGAACATATTCGTGATTCGATAAAAAAAAACCGACCGAATCACAATCATGATCTGTAAGCCTGATTCAGATTTGCGATAATAAAACACACCCCTGGTTGACAATCTCAGTGCAGTTGTGATTTTTTGTTGGATTGTAGGGTGATTGTTCTTGTAAATATTAACCCTTCCGAGGGCTGAACTATCAGAGTGGAATATACATCGGAATATAACATTACCTTATAAGCTATTTTTTTTAGATTCAATCTCTTTGTATAAATATTCCGAAAAGGAGCATTTGGTAGAGAAAATGATATTTCAGAATTGTGTAGCTTTGAAACCATTGTGATAAATGCAGCATTTGCTCCTATGGAGCAAATGCTCCATTTACCACAATGGTTTCAACAAGTTCATACAGATATGCTAAAAGGGGTCAATATGAGGGAAAGGACTAAACTCTTGAGTTCACTCAGTACGAAATCATTAAATCTGCTAAAGGGTTTTGAATGACAACTGTGTAGACCGTGATCACGTGGTTCCTCTGATATTGACCGAGTGTCAAACGACCTCGATCATGATGAGACATCGAATGCCTCTCATCTGGATGAAAGCTGTTAACAATTGCGGGTGAGGTTGCAAATAAGGATCGGTATCAAGCTACAGTAAAACCTCTCTTAACCGGAATTCTAGTAGAGAATAATTTAGATATGTAGGCACGTGACTGCTTAATGCAGGGTGAAAGTCATGCAGAAAGCTCCTCTAGGAGCTTTCTGCATGACTTTCACCCTGTATTAAGCTGTCACCTGTCTCCAAGACCGATATTTATACGAAATTTAATGTCCGGTTAAGAGAGGTTTTACTGTATTTCAATTAACGACAAAGCTCAAACCGGTCGAGACTGTCAGCACTGGAGTTCGTTATATAGAACGCCGATCATCCGCAATGATATATAAAGGCTTCATTCTACTGTGTACTTAAATATCCATATGCAGTTATTTTCAAATGTTATCCAACATTGCACATTATTGATTACACGTCATAAACTTGCATGTCCTCGATCCATCATTCCTCACAGCATTTTATTGCAAATTCACGACTTTTACTTCAGTAATTTATAACCTCGCATTACAAGCTTTTCACTTCAGAGGTTTTGTTTTGATTTGTTGGTTTAATAGTGTGCTGTCTTTAGAGCTACATGTAAGCGATACCTAGAAGACGATGTAAATACAGATAACCCGGCTTTGTGAGTTCTTCCAAATGAAAATATTTGGAACTCTTTGACTTTGTCCTATACCAAGGCACTATTCACTCTTCGCTTGCTGAATTTTAAAATACATTTCTCCTTCTTTACCCATGCCCTGTTGTATAATTACATATATCGTCACTGTGTACAAATATTTCGCTGTGCAATCACTGCTGTGGGGTGCACTGGTTGCACAATCAACTTGTAAATAGTGCAGACCCTGATGAGACAGCTCCTGCAGGAGCTGTCTCATCTGGGTCTTCACTATTTACAGGTAGGTATATTGACGCGAATAGCAAGCGAAGGGTTAAGAACCTCTGGTATAATTTCAGTCGTTGATCGGACCATCGATATCGGCCTCGAAAGCGAACATTCCATAGATTGAATTATGAACAATACTCGTCCTTAGTGGTGAGAGACTTTCACAAATGTTCACGGAGTATCCAAAACGGCCATTAATGTCTCAGGAAAAACAAGTAAACTAATACCCATGTTCATTATTGTGAATTCACGTTATGAATCTAAAGATAGTGAAAATTCGAATTTGATGTCTGACGATAATGCAGTATAAGCGGGCTTAACCCTTTCCCTGTTCTATATCTATTACAAATTCCAATACCTACTGAATATTCATGGACAAAATAGTTATAATGAAATATGGAAGGTGGAACATTGTAGCCATTTTAGAAAGTATAGAAACAGATTTATCAAATTCCATTAGCAGAGCAGACCCTGATCAGACGGTTCCTCTAGGAGCCGTCTAATCTGGGTCTACTCTGTTTGCAGGTGTGTGAAAACAGGTTTATATGAGGGAAAGGGTTAAACAAGAGGTCTAATGTTTGTTACATATTACGTGTTGTCATGTTTCATATACGTGTATTAGTGTTTGATATACATGTACTGGTTTTAGTCATATCATGGTGATTTTCATATGTTGGTGTTAGTCATATACATGTATGAGTTTAAGTCATATATTGGTGTAAGTCATGTACTGGTGTTAGTCATATGTTGGTGTAAGTCATGTACTGGTGTTAGTCATATATTGGTAGTTATCATATATTAACGTTTGTCATAATTATATTGGTGTTAGTCATATATTGGTGTTAGTCATATATTGATAATTGTTTTAAAATGCGAATCGGCAGAACCTTGCTGCTATGAAAACGATTATGAAAGCCCATGAAAATTACAGATCTGTGCCATCTGACTACATGTCTAAATATAATATACAGTACTTTAACTCTTTCAATGTTGAATTTTCATATGGCCTTATTCCAAAATTCCAAAAAGGTCAAGTTAATCGCGAGTGTGCAGGGGTATATTTAAAGAATACACGACGATTGACCGACAGTGCAGATGAGAGGTCTCCTCTAGAAACCTTCGCATCTGTATCTACACTTTTTGTAAAGGACATTAGCCATTTCACCTGACACCAGCGATACAACTCTTACTCGATAAAAACAAGAATGAATGAATTTATCGTCCTTAAAATTATCCACTACATTAAGTTATGCCAAAGACTTATGCATGCACCTACTTCAAAGAAGACCTGGTATATTTACACATGTGAGACAGTCTCGACTGATAGTTAGCTCTAATACAGTAAAGTATCGCTAAAACGACCACTCAAAGAAGAATTGTTTGCATCTTTAATGTAGGACTCCCCTATATTAACATTTACCCTTCTATGGACGGATGAATGAATACCTATGCAAAAAGTTTGGATCCAGATGATTCACTCGGCTTCTCATCAGGATCCAAACTGTTTGACATCCTGATTGCATTTCGGTAGACAAATTGATTATAGCTTGAACTTTGAAAATGTTGTAGGTAACATTCTGTCAAAATAATTTGCTCAGCAGGCTAAAGGTTAAATTATTGTCACGCTAAGAACGTGTTGAGTGGCATTACAAACAGTTTGCATTCAGATGAGACGCCGGGTTACTCCGAGTCTCACCAATAATAGGGGTCAGTGCAAGATGATACCTAACTCCATTTTTTTAAAACTTTTTTTTAACTCTGTCCTCATGATAACGTTCCGAAAATGTGTGATATTTACGTTTAAACAAAAAAAAATGGTGTTCACAAGAATATTACAAAGGTGCTATCTCCAAAATGGTTTTAGGACCTTTGTTGCATATGCACGTAATTACATGAAACACATAATAGATTGGACATACTAAATCTGACTGCCTGAATTTTGAGTGTTTTAGATATCCCGGTTAGTATTTATTACTAAATTTATGGATTTCATTTACAGAAATTAATATTATGTTGCAAAATTGAAGAATTAACCTCATCAAATGTATGAAAAGAAAAGAAAATACAAATGTTGCCTGAATATAATTGGACTTAGGTCCCATTTTGCCTAAGCATAATTCATAAAAAACAGTATTTTTACAATCAATCGTTTATTACATTTGTAACACTTCAACATTCCCACAATTTTAGTAGTTTCACATATAAGTGGTAAATAGTCAATCGTTGAAAGTTTTTAAATTTTGTTACACTAACCGAAAATTTCACAAAAATGCGATTTTCACCACTTTAAAAAAATGGACTTGGGTACCATCTTGCACTGACCCCTTCATTATTATTATTACACCCGGCCAATGGTGATCGAATCGGAAGTCAGTGAAATGTAAAGCAACACTACGAAAGCCCAGTGGTGACGCTTCATTATACACACTTCCTAATTTCATACTTCACACTTCAAACTTCATGAATGAATGCTATTAAAATAGTGTAGAACATTCATAGTTCACACTTCAAACTGCACGCGTCAAACTTCACATTTTAAGCTCCATACTTCACACTACACTATTGGCACCGTCTGTGTCTACATTGCTTATATATGTCTTTTGAAGGACACCATAAAAATGCCTACCAGAGAAAATCTCTCTACGGGAATATGGCTGTACGTTTAAAATTTGTAATTCAAGGATGAGGTTTCAAAAACAAACGGTTGTGTTAATCAAGAATACATTCCAATTAGTTTTATCATTCTGTATTTGTTGGTATTTTTTAAACCATGTCTTTTTAATAATCATGTAAGGAATAATGACTTCATGAATATTTATTACATGCTTTTTTATAATGGCATGTGCGCAGAGGATATTTTGGTAATGGAATAACATTTAGAGTCAGATTTATTATAATTCCACAAATAAACAGAACGTACCCTGGATCTACGCGTTGTATGCAGGAAAGGGTTCAATAGACCACATAACATTGACGCCAAAGTCAACGAACTCAATATGTCGTGTAAACCAGTAGGAAGAGATAGCTACTGTATCACAGCAGTCAACACAACTGTAACATGTAAAATGAATCTTCGTATGAAACTTCATTTGTACACCAGCTATCATTTAATTTGGCAGTTGTTTTAGCTTAAACAATTGTATTGGCCGTACAAAAATACCACTCTCTACCCCAAGTTTCATCGAAAGTCCTTTTAGGTTGAGAAATTGTACAGTAAAATCTCTCTATAACGGCCACTAAATTGTGTTAATTAGGTGGTATTTAGGAGAGGTGACTGCTTAAAGCAATGTGAAAGTAAAACAGAACGCTTCTATTTTAATTTCACCTTGCTTTAAGCAGCAACCTGCCTTCAACACAAAATACTTGATGTAATTTAGTGGCCGTTATGGAGAGGTTTTACTGTATGTGTCATGTAGTCTGATAATATCTCAGGCAAAGGAAGGTGCTTCCGGTGTTCTCTTCACTGGATATTTTTTTTGTAAATTGATTTTACACAGAGATAGAAATGTTTCTATTTATGTATAAGGCAAAACAGGAACATAAAACTGTCTGTTCGCCCTCTTTAAAATATAGTTAAATCGTCTGCACTTCTTTGCTGCATAACATGTGATAACATTAATGTGTTGACAGACCATTTGCATATTCTATTGGCTGCTGGTTTTTCTCTGACACTTGTCCTGAAACATTTGCCATGATACTCTACATGATGGAAAATGTAACCGAACCTGAACGAAATAATTGACTATGTTTTTACAAAAAGGTCAATCCTGGCGTGATACGCTATTTCGCATGTGCGTAACATAAATTCGAAAGGTGAGAACGTTATGATGACCAAAATGGAACAAAATTCGAAGGCTAAGGGGATATACTTTGATAAACGCTCTCTCTTGACATGTAAGCTTTAACACATTCGCTCTTATTGGCGCATTTTGACGCCGCTGTAAAAGTTATCTTTTAAATATTGTAATAAATAGAGCATTTGCTCCTATATGAACAAATGCTCTATTTATCACAATGGTTTCAAATCTTCACAATTCTAAATTTTCACGGATGAGCATGCCGTCGGACATGGTGCGTACATTACAGTTGGATTCAGCTACGATGCTGCTATCAATATTGCAAAAAAGGTGAGTCAGCAATTGAAATAATGTAAATGTATTATGTTCACGGAATGTTTGATGAAAAGTATATTGCAGTTACACATTATGTCCTGACTGCTCACAAATCAACGATGAGAGTCCATGCTTTATATAGGGATTAGATTTGCAAAATGTTTTTGAATGACAAGTAGTGCATGCCCCGGTCAAAGGGCTCATACAACAGCTTTCTGATTTTGATCTACATTGTTTGCAAATATCTGCATTCAAAAGGCTTAATTAGTTATTGTGCCATACGTGTTCAATCTTGAATCATGCAACAGCAAGTGTACAAACTGATATTAAGAATACCAATATCATATTTGTGTAAAAACTTGATATCGCATATTCTTTGTCTGGGAGACATTTGGAACACGAATCATTCTCTAACGTTGATGTGTGCTAGATGGCATATGTACGTGCTTTCTAAGAGTAATGATGTCGTTTAATTCGATTACTTCGTTAATCACACCCTGTAATATCGAGATTTGAAACAAAATACAGAAAAGCGATGTGCCAGTAGCCAACCCTTTTCCTCATATAAACACCTTTTCACGCATTAGCCAACAGAGAAGACCCAGATCAGACGGCTCCTGTAGGAGCCGTCTGATCAGTGTCTGCTCTGTTTGCTAATGGAATTTGATATATCTGTTTCTTTAGTTTCTAAAACTACTTTAATACTCCAAACTTCTATATCTTATTATAATTATTTCGCCCATGAATATTCAGTAGGTATTGCAATTTGTGCTGAATACAGAACAGGGAAAGGATTAAGCAGAGCTACAAATACAGCAGCGTACCCAAATACTACAATAGTCATTTCTTCACCAAACCCTATACTGTGACCACTCTTTAGAATCGTCTCAAAGAGAGGGGTCATATCATAGGGTTTGATGGGGAAATACTGAAGCTACTCTTAAAATCTTTAAAGTTACACATCTCATCTGGGCGTCCGGTTAAGACAAATTGAATTAAAGTTATATATGCAGCAAATGTGTTAATGTAATTAGTTGACGCCCGGTATCGAATTAGTAGTCGAAAGTGTTTCAAGTGCTTATTACTTTCTAGGTATGCCTTTAGCGTCTTCGCAGTCAAATACGACGACAGTTACTGTCCTACATGTAAGACCCCGCTAATGCGACCACCTAAAACAGGTATAATTATGGGTGCTAGAAGTAGGTGGTAGTTTAATGCAGGACAATAGTAATGCTTTGTCCTGCATTAAGCAACCACCTGCTTATAAAGACACCAATGTTTAGTTATTATGTGGTTGCAGTAGAGGAGTTCTACATGTATTTGGTTATGACATAACATAATGAATAACATTTGGAGCTCGTCTGTTTCGAAGAAAAGTCGAGCTAGTGTGATCACTGGGTCGTTGTCATCGTCGTCGTCGTCAGCTTGCAAACACTTTAATGTAGCTCATTACTCGAAAAGTGTTAGAGGTATCAACATGAAACTTCATAGGTGGGTATATTTCATTGAAGAAAAGACCCCTTCATAAGGAGCATAACTCTTAATTTCAAAGTGTTGGAGTTATGGCCTTTTTTTAAGTTTTAATTTAGCTGGACAAGCATCAAATCAGACGAGCGTTGGCGCCGCACACGGCTCTTGTTACAGATTATGCCATGGCCAAAACACCATGTGTTCATATGTCATTAGTCATGCAGTCAATAACTCTTCTTGGTGTCATTATTTCTTACATGCGTCTTTCTGAGGTAAAATATACATGATTAGTTTATCACTATTTACCTTGTATACATTTGTTGAGATGCCCATTATTTTCCTTATTCTCCTTCCTACATCGTTGCGGTTGAAGGGCCTAACTATTTACACCAGCATACAGAGAAGACACATAGCTGCCGGTTCCTACATTCTATTATGTTGTCTTATGGAATGATATAGATCTAACTCAATCATGTCCAAAACGTCATGTGTTCATGTTTCATTATAAATACTTAATGTAATTCATAGCCATAATGTCACTATTTCTTATATACACATTTATGAGGCTAATATACGAAAATTCATAACAACTTACCTTGCAATATTCCGGTCAGACATTTTACATTTGATACAATGTCATCTATAGTACATTTCTATTCTCCTTGCTTTATTGTTACAGTTGAGAAACTTAGAATCTTCACTCCATACTCCATGAATATTCAGATAAGATAATGACATCAGGAATGTGTTAGATTGATCGTTATAATAGCACACAGACTGTGGGAATTTGGCCTTTACGGAAACTGCTGAATCATATCTATATTATATCATACGCACACAGAGCAGATCCTGATCAGACGGCTCCTATAGGAGACGTCTGATCTGGATCTTCTCTGTTTGCACATTTATAGAGTAAAGGGGTTAATCTTCTATCAACCTTATCCATAATCAGGTCATCATCCATCAAAGCTGTGTGACGTACTTAATATCGTAACGTAGAAAGACCAGCCTTACAGCAAACCCTTCCAAACCGAACATTCAATTTAGTATAAATATCGGTCTTGGAGACAGATGGTAGCTTAAAGCTTGATGAAAGTCATGCAGAAAGCTCCTCCCTGCATTAATCAGCTACCTGCCTCAATGTTTCTAAAGTATTCTCTAATATAATTCCGTTTCTGAGGGGTTTTGCTGTATTCTTTATTTCAAAACATTGTTCTTGGACCGATCAACACTTACCCCGCTTTGAAAATATAATGTCTATTCCAACGTGGATGTGTGCAAGTTTGATTACTTCCCATTCGACCAAACGTTTGACAAACTAATACATGTACTAGGATGACAAACCGCTTGACTCCCGACGAGACGCCAATTTACACGGCGTCTCATCAGGATCCAAACTGATTGCGAATGCATGGTAGGTAGAGAACAGAGGGGCGATTATTAATATATCGTCTTAAAATCGTATCATAAACTCTGCATTATAGCGTGACTGTGGTAGACCTACTTTAATATTACTGTAGAGAAGGTATGTAGTATAATGATCTAGTTACCTCATATATATAGAAATAATTTTAGTAGATATTGGCAGAAACCATGTATGTTGGAAATTGATGGCTCCGACAAAATCGGTGGTTTTATATGGGAAAAGAAATAGAGCAATTTATGCATGTACCAAAGTTCAGTTCTTAAAGATATACTCGATGTGCTCAATTTTTCTTTGCATAACAAAATTACTTCAGAAACTGAATCCATTCGACTTTAAACTAATCAGTCCAACGAAAATACTAAGCGAAGAGATGTTTATATCGAAATGCTTAAATTAAAACGCTTTTCAGAATAACTTATTTATTTCTCAACCAAACCCAGGCGCGGATTTAGAGGGGGGGGGGGGAGCCTGCGTACCCCCCTCCTAAAAACTACCAAAACAATTTGTAGTGATATTTTAGACTTATATACAGTAAAACCTCTCTATAACGACCACTAAATTGTGTTAATTAGTTGCTATTTAGAGCAGGTGGCTGCTTAAAGCAATGTGAAAGTAAAACAGTTCTGTTTTACTTTCACCTTGTTTTAAGCAGCCACCTGCCTTTAACACAACTCTTTTTAAACATGTATTACAAACACACTATTTATGTCATCAAACATAAAAACCTACCCCCCCCCCCTTTCAAAAAAACTTCTACGCCCCCTTATCTGAAATCCTGGATCCGCACCTGAAACCCTATGTTGTTACCACTTTGCAGAATCGTCTCTTTGGTGGAGAAATGACAACTAAAGTATATGAATACGTACCTTTACCTGCTACTCTGGATTGTAAGTACCGGGCGTACTTATGTTGGAATACATGTCGGTATACACTTGTTCTATTAACTCATTTACCCCTATATTATTTAAGTAAATCTCGTCCAGTTCTTACTTTGGAACCAATCCATCTTTTATGTGGAGGGGCACTGCAAACAAATTAGTTTCTTGAATAAACCATTTACATATATTGTTTCAGCAAATAGTGCAGACCCTGATCAGATGGCTCCTTCAGGGGCCCTCTGATCTGGGTCTACACTGTTTGCATATGGCCCTTTAAATGGACATTTGGCTCAAATGGGTCAAACAGTAGACGTTATATTTCACCTCTCTTAACTTTCGAGTGATCTGTGTCAGTATTTGTTGTAAAAACATTATATTATGGAACGCCATTATGTCATGCTATTTTTCTAAATGCTAAATGCTAAATGAAAAATGCGAAATGCTTTTTGCCAATAGCGTAAATTGCTCGGGAAAGAACCGGAATGTTCTAAATGATGGATGTAAATGACAAATGCGGAATGCTTATTGCTAAATGCATGTTTGCACTACTAGCATTGAACAGCGCCATTGTTAATTTAGTAGTGCATTAAGCAATAAGCTTTAATGTAAATAAACATGCATTTAGCAAATGTACAGTCACTTTTAAAATGGCGCTGTTCAATGCTAGTAGTGCAAACATGCATTTAGCAATAAGCATTTCGCATTCGTCATTTACATCCATCATTTGGAACATTCCCTTGCAATTTACACACTTGGCAAACAAACATTCTGCATTTTGTATATAGAAATTAGCATGGCAGAATGGCGTTCTAAAAACAACCATGTTTAATATTCTTAGCGTTGTACCGAAATCGATTCGGTTATAATCGGAATTTCGCCGAATTATGTATACGTTGAATACTACATCGTCGCGTCTCTTAAAAGTCGGCGCTTTTCTAAAGATTTAGCAGTATTCACATATCAGTAATATTTAGCTTAATGCATATACACCGCATATACACTCTTTGAAACCATTGTGACAAATAGAGCCTTTGCTCAATAGGAGCAAATGCTCTTTTTATCACAATGGTTTGAATCTACACAATTCTGAAACTTTCATTTCTCTAGTAAATACTCCTGTTCGGTATTTGTTTAAAGATATTGGGTCTTAAGATAGCTTATTAGGTAATGGGTCAATATGTGTGCAAGTTTTGGTCTCAATAGATGTATACGACAAAAGGGAAGAATGTAACTAAATCAAAGCGGAACAACTCTGATAACATATGTAACTGCTGACTGTTAACTGTTACAAACTGTTGTTTTCTGGAAGTGTCAATAGAAGATCACCCATTGAAGCATTAATCCATTAACGATGAAGATTTACATTCAAATTTAAAAGGGACATACTATTGGTACAAATGCGCAAAGAGAAAATAAAGAGCATGCATCCAGCTGCAGCATACTGGGTCAGATTAGCCGTTTACCCTTATCGAGCTATTCCGATCTGACTCGCATTTGCAAACAGTTTGGATCCAAACGAGACTCTGAGTTATTTGGCGTCTCATTAGGATCCAAGCTGCTTGGCATTCGGTCAATAGTTATTTTCAAAGCTTGGTCGATGCGGATGTTTTCCTAATTGCACAAGATTAAAACTTGATCATAAAGAGGCAACGGGATATCATTTAAACATGTGATGGATTGCGGACTATTGTCAGTAGTTCATGGAGAAGTTACCGAGTTTCAATTTCGTCCTGTCTGCGAAGATGTTCTTAACCGTTTCACTGCCAATGGCGAATGTATTATTACCTCATTATTGTCTCATCAGGATGTACAGTAGCACTTGTCTTAAGTGGTCACCATCAAAACGAGGTCTAATTATGGGTCTGTAATGCAGGTGGTATCTTAATCCAGGCCAAACGTAATATTGAAAGCTTCCATAGGAACGTTCTGTATTACTTTAACTCGCATTAAGCAACGGTCTGCCTTTGAAGATTTCTATGTTCAATAAAGGAATGATCGCTCAAGATAGGTTCTATTACATAAAACATTTGATACTGTAATTATGTTTCTTGAACAAAAATGAAAGAAAATCAAACAAATTATAATTCTACCAGACAATAACTATGAACTATTTAATGAGCTGTATAACACACTAATTTAAAATCGTTGTATTGAAAAGCAATTATCGAGCACTTGACACAGCTTTACGTTACGCAGTTTAGAGGCACACTGAATATTCTGAAACAGAAGTAGAATCGTGAAAATCTTTATCGGAGCATATCTAATGCTTAACCTGATTTGCCGTGGTAAACCGCGTGTACTCGGAATTCAAGCTGTTTGAATCCGTTCATTTATTTCTCAAAAAAGCTTGGTCGAATGGGACATAGTCCACATTGCACCAGATCTAATCCAACATTGAGCCGACATTGTGGTTTCCTTAGCGATGTAAGAGTTGACACGATCGAGAAAACACGCTGGCTTCGGAATTAATACAGAACGACCGCTCTTTCTCAAAATTCATTGTTTCGGCCAAATGATTACAAGAAGAGTGAGGTAATTTCCAAGGATTATACACAAAATATAACGTAAACTATCTCTAAACGACCATCCAACCAGGTCCAATTCTGTTTTAAAGGCAGGTGGTAGCTTAATGTAGGATGGAAGTCATAGAAGCTTTCTGTATTACTTTCAGTCTGCATGAAGAAGCCACCTGTTTTTGCAGGCACTTTCATTCATATAACCATATTTTCACACATTTGCAAACAGAGAAGACCCAGATCAGACGGCGACTGTATCTACGGCTACTGTAGCTACCCTTTACTCCATGAATATTCATATAAGAAATGAATATTAATTAGATTAATGTCTTATATATAGAAGCACATGAACATAGGGATTTTGGTCAGATCTATATAAATTCATAAGCAAACAGACCAGACCTATGGGAGTCGTCTGATCTCGGTCTATTCTGTTTGCAAAGGCGTAAAAAGACGTATTAATGTAGGAAAGTGTTAATGTGTGTTGCATGATTGATTATACCATGGCAATGGCAAACATTCAATTTGAAAGCTGGCATAGATGTTGACTTGATTTCTATCTAAACCATGGACCAGACCACAGAAAGGGAAATCGTGTAAAAGTATTTCATATTCTAACGCACCATCACTCATGTGACACTCTTAAGTGGAATATATTGTTCACGTAACATAAATTGATCTTAATTAAATGATGCATACTATTTGTGAACAAAAGATGCATGTCCCATTGATCGATGAGAAGAACAATTTGTAGATAGCAGTGATGCATTCTGTCTGTGGCAATATACTACAGTATTTATGAGAGAATCAGTCCATGTGTGCATAGTTTTAAATACTTCAGATAAAGGTGCGTACCCAAATACTGAATTCGTAATTTCTCCATCAAAACCTATACTGTAACCACTCTCTAGAATCATCTCTTCGAGGCGATTCAAAATAATGGTCACATTATAGGGTTTGGTAGAGTAATAAAGGAGTTATTCGTGAAAATGTTTAAGTTTACGCATCCAATCTGGAGCTCTGTTAACCTTCTCTTAGAATACATAGCAAACAATACGGACGAACATAAAGTTTTGTGCTAACCCATTACCTATGTACATGTATCAACACATGAATGACGTTTACAAAC
Source organism: Azorinus chamasolen (assembly GCA_963576725.1). Taxonomy (NCBI): domain Eukaryota; kingdom Metazoa; phylum Mollusca; class Bivalvia; order Cardiida; family Solecurtidae; genus Azorinus; species Azorinus chamasolen. Next base: position 62,229,467 of record OY755237.1, read on the forward strand.
AACTTTGATACTGATGAGATGACGAGTAACTTGGCATCTCACCAGGATTCAAGCTGTCTGTTTGATATTCAATGCTGGAACGAGTCGGGAGTAAAAGCAAATGGTAACGGGTCGGTAGACATTATTGTTGTATCAGGCTAAGAGTTAAATAGATTGAGAACTGAATATACAATACTAAATGTACAGTGAAACCTCTCTAAACCGGACGTTAAATGTAGTATAAATATCGGTCTTGGAGACAGGTGGCAGCTTAATGCAGGGTGAAAGTCATGCAGAAAGCTCCTCTAGGAGCTTTCTGTATGACTTTCACCCTGCATTAAGCAGTCACCTGCTTAAAAGTATCTTATTTTTTCTCTACTAGAATTCCGGTTTAGAGAAGTTTTAGTGTAATGCCTTTTGGTATAATACGACTAGATGTTGCTGCTTTGATAAACTGTACCCGTTACATGTATCACCCGTATTTACTGGAAGCAGTTGACGTAACATAATTGAAAGACAATATATTTATCGCATAGGAATGCCAATTTTATCAATACTTGTAAATAAGTGTTTAGCAGTCATCCAATAAAATTATGTTTCCACCCTTCTTGCAATGAATTGTGTAATACTATTAAATGCGATGCCCTTTATTGCCGTAAAATATATCGCTTTCATGTTGAATTCTTGTATTGCAAATATGACAGGACTATGCAGGCGACGTTGTAATAGTCGTGCTGACTGTGGTTTACCTTCTGTTTGATAAAAAGAATATAGTAAACCCCCTATTAAACGGAAGTCATATTTAGTATAAAAGTCGGCCTTGGAGGCAGCATATAGCTTAATGCGGGATAAAATCTCAACTAGGAGCGTTCGGCATGACGTTCACCCTGCATTAAGCAGCAACTAGAATTCCGTTTGAGAGGGGGTTTATAGTATTACATTCGTAATTATTTTCTATTATTTCTATCAATCTCGTTAACTGCAAATACTGTGGCACGATCACAGTGTTATATAACGTAGATTAAATAACTTGTTTGATACAAGAACTAATAAATACATACGCTCTGATTCACGATCCGTTTTAATGTATTCAATAGAATCAATGATTTTCTCATCTAACCATTTGAGAGCCTGTATTCTCATCTGCTGGGCACGTTTGCGTCTGATATAGGTTTAACAAGATAAACATATAGCCAAACGGTTTGGCTTCTAATTAGACGCCGAGTTACTTGGTGTTTCGTCTGGATCCAAATTGCTTGCATATATATAATTGATATCAAAGAGCCGTCGTCATGGCACTGAATGTGTTAACCCTTCGCTTGCTGAATTTTAAAATACATTTCTCCTTCTTTACCCATGCCCTGTTTTATAATAACATATATCTTCACTGTGTACACGTATTTCGCTGTGCAATCACTGCTGTGGAGTGCACTGGTTGCACAATCAATTTGTAAATAGAGCAGACCTAGATGAGACAGCTCCTGCAGGAGCTGTCTCATCTGGGTATTCACTATTTACACGTAAGTATATTGACGCGAATAGCAAGCGAAGGGTTAATAGCAATGCTTGTTTGAACCAAAGAATAGATGGAAATAAAAAATATACTCTAAGAAAGCAAGAATAGATGGAAATAAAACATATACTCTAAGAAAGCGTTAAGTTCTGAAAGTAGGAGATCCTTCAAAAGTAAAAGCAGCAAAACATCAAAGTATCAGATTCAGAACATTATTAGATAGTAGACAGGTCGTATTTTACACTTATATTTTACCCTGTCCAACCTGACCGTCATTTGCAAACAGCTTAGATCCAGAAGAGACGCCGAGTAAATCGGCGTCTCATCAGGATCCAAGCTGTTTGACTCTGGATCAGTTATTCCTCTTTGAGCAAATGTTGTTTGTTTCGTCAGAATAAGAGTTAACAAAGGTTGATACACTTTGTGCAATGAATAGCGTTTGAACGAGAAATAATCACGCAGTCACTTTTGGCTTTGAATTTGTAATTGCGGATTTCATAATGCATTAAGTGTATTCCAAAACGCTGTTGACAAGGATTTACAGCTATAACACTTACTTCATGTTCGTTCATTTATTGACGTTGTGTCATGTTTAATTTTGGAGTCTGTCAGTAAACACGAATAATTTCGTTCGAGTAGCATGTTTTATATTAACCGTGTCATGTGTGATATGTCTTCGATAACAAACACAGGTCAATGACACGACATTAACGCGATGTCACAGAACGTTCTACACTGTGCTTCAAGTTGATTCAAAACAGACATACGTGTATTTAGGAACGTCTAAAATGTAGACTCATATCGGAAGCCGAGTCTTTACAGTTAATATTTCCCGAAATGCATGTGTTTCTCCGTGGGCGGCACATCTTTACTAATTAGACTTATATAATCAAAGTACTTTGCCGATCTGCCCGCCATAGAACTATTATGTCTTAACCCTTTCCCTCATATAAACGTGTTTTCACGCATTTGCAAACAGATTAGACCCATATCAGACGGCTCCTATAGAAGCCGTCTGATCAGGGTCTGCTCTGTTTGCTAATGGAATTCAAACTATCTGTTTCTTTACTTTCTAAAATGGCTACAATGGTCCAACTTCCATATTTCATTATTACTACTTTGTCCATGAATATTCAGTAGGTATTGAAATTTGTAATAAACACAGAACAGGGATAGGGTTAAACGTCACGTTATATTCCACGAGCAGAACAAACCACAAATACGACAAGTCTGCACGATACACAATCTCTAAAGAAAAACAAACTGATAATCAGATAATAGTCGAGTGCTCATACAATAGAGCCATTGTCATTGCCATCTCATGTTTTGCAACTTTCCTTCACATTTGTTCCAGTTATCAGCACTTTTTATAATGAACATTTATGCATATATTAATCACTTCCTGAATATTCATTAACTTGCTGTATTGTAATATGTTCAAGGGAATGTATGGCTTAGACAACATCTCCAAAGGCATATCTATATAAGTTCCTGGGTCTACAATGTATGCAAAGGCGTTAAAAGGCGTTATTATACGCAATGGTAAGCGATGTATACGTACCAATTTGAGTCTTTATAACTTGATATGTGTTTTGGTCTTTGAGAACATGGTTTCATGCATTACATGTAACTGTCCGTAATCAAAATTATTACCACAGGTATTTTAGAGGATTGGTATGATAAATGTTGACCCTGTTTTAAGAACCACTATTAATTAAGCGTCATGTTTCATGATGAGATGCGGTATCTCAAACCTTTACCGCATGAATATCCATGTAACAAATAATTATATAGTAAAACCTCTCTCTAACGGCCACTAACTTGTGTTAATTAATTGGTAAGTAAGGCAGGTGGCTGCTTAAGCAACCACCTGCCTTAAATACAAAAATGATGTAGTTTAGTGGCCGTTGTAGAGAGTTGTTACTGTATTTATCATATTTATGACTTTTATAATGGTATATAAACACCGAACCTTTAGATATGGCACACACTGTACGATAGGAGTCCATAAGCAAACCGTACAAACCTCTATCAAACGGTTCCTGCTTTGCAAAGGTATATACAAGTATTTCAATGGGGTAAGATGTTATGCAACTGTGCATTACGCAAAGTGTCTGCATCCCTATCTCATTTTTCATAATGTTTGTAATGGTCATTTTGATAACAATTTCATACACATTTTCCATTTCCAGCCTTACATCTGACATAAATAGTCAGAGTTACAGATACATGTGCGTACCCAAATACTAAAATCGTCATTTCTCCACCAAACCCACTTGTGTTACAACTCTTTGTGAATCGTCTCTGCGAGCGGCATAACGTTTTGCGGAGAAATAAAGAAGTTATTCTTGAAAATATTGTATTTTACTCACATTATCTGGACCTTGACACATGATATGTATCTGTGCTTATTGCAATGACTGGTGTGTTTATTGTTTATCGTTAAAGTGATTTCCCTACAATAAACGTATACAGTAGAATCTTCCTTAATTGGCCATCAACAAGAAGTCTAATTGTAGGCCTGTAAAACAGATTGTAGCTTAATGCAGGTCAAAAGTAATGCAGACAGCTCCTGTATGAGCTTTTGCATTACATATGTCCTGAATTAAAGCAACCACCTGTATAAGCCCCCCGTGTTCAATAAATGACTGGCTGCTTAAGACAGGCTCAGATTGTCAATTTGAGCTATTTCAAACAATGCCCCTGTGATACGAAATACAGTAAAACCACTGGCACTTGATTGAAAAAAACTATAGTTTATTTATAGCAACTAGTACATTAATACATGATATAACTATTATATTACACTAACTATAGTCTGTTTCGATCAAGTGCCAGTGAGTAAAACCTGTCTATAACGACCACTAAATTACATCTAATGATATGTGTTAAAGGCAGGTGGTTGCTTAAAGCAAGGTGAAAGTAAAACAGAACGCTCCTATAGGAGCGTTTTGTTTTACTTTCACTTTGCTCTAAGCAGCCACCTGCCCTTAATACCAATTAATTAACACAATTTAGTGGCCGTTATAGAGAGGTTTTACTGTAAAATGTTGTTGTCGATACTTCTAATGTTTATTGTACAATACAATATCATCGGCCTGAGTCCAACAGTTACGAAACTAAACAGGCAACCCGAATAAATACTGATACATTGGCGAATAGCACCCTGGTCTTCAATGTCGAACCCTTGAAAGTTGTGTCTCTTTTTCATCGTTTATTCGATTAGTTTTCTTGCGACATACTTCTTGTCGTGGTATAAAAATGATTTATGTAATTTTAGTTCATTTTTAGATTGTGTTGCAAGTATAGACTATCACTATAAAAACGACATTGCTATGAAAAACGACTTTCTGATATGAATAAAGAAAATGCAGATTCAGATGCATCATTTTATCTGCAAACATAGCAGACTCTAATCAGACAGTTATCTCTCGTCTTCACATGATGCTGAATTTGGTTATAATCTGTTTGTAAATGCATAATGCCAATTTATGTTACCCTTATTGCTAACCGCGATATAAGTAACGCTTGATAACAGCTTGGTTCCAGATGAGAAGCCAACAACCAGGTGCCTCGTCGGAATTTAAGCTGTTTGACATTAAGTCATTCCTTTCCCAAAAGTTTGAGACATGGCACTTAGTCAATAGTTTATCGAAGACTTGATGGAATTATAAGTAGTCTAAACTGCACCAGATCCCAGTTTGTTTGAGGTTGTTTTGTTTTGTCACAGCGGAGTATGGCTTAACCCTTCAAAACATGAATATTCATAGGCAAAAGATTTATAATGAAATATGGAAGGTGGGTAAATGTAACCATTTTAGAAACTGAAAAACAGATATAGATCTACCCTGTTTGCAAATGCGTTCAAATGTGTTTGTATGAAGGTGAAGGAAAGGATTAATGGTTTGAAGAGTTCCAGGGGTGTTATATGTGATGAACAATGAAAGTGAAAACAAGCTTTTGTTTTATTTATCAATATATTTGTAAAAACCCAATCCATATTGTATATAAACTAACATACATAAAATTATTTCAACGGCATTTACATATCAAAATTAAAAACATAATATAGCATATTCGCTGTATTCTGAGAAGACGCTAAAATCCTGTTGGCAATACCAGACTCTGTATTCATTAAGCGAGTACACATTACTGTTAAGAATTTAATAAATGGTTACTGACTTGTTTTGGAAAATGTATTGCGCAATGCTCCCTGAAATCAGCAAAACATGAACTTGATACTGAACATGGGTAACTATAGTGGTAAATAACATAACAAATATTTTATTTGGCATAAAGTTGCAAAAACACATTATGCAATAAACACTTGTAGAATTGGTGAAATTGTGAAAAACATGTTAATTATACCTATATATACAGTAAAACCTCTCTTAACCGGACATTAAATTTAGTATAAATATCGGTCTTGGAGACAGGTGACAGATTAATGCAGGGTGGGAGCCATGCAGAAAGCTCCTAGAGGACTTCCACCCTGCATTAAGCAGTTACCTGTCTAAAATATCTAAATTCTTCTCTTCTAGAATTCCGGTTAAGAGAGGTTTTACTGTATGTGATACATGTTTCAGAGAAAAAGGAGAAACGCTTCTTTTACATTTTCTAAATAACTTACTGGTAAGAAAATCACAGTAACCATTTTCATTTTTAGATCTTAATCTAAATTCAGATTGTAAGATTTTAATCAAGCTGTGGATTGCAGATTTGGTTTCTGATCAGTAAATGGTTTGTTTGTTTATTTGAAATAGTGTATACAGTAATCAATACCGGTCGTCTATAAGACAACTGACAGCTTAATGCAGGACGCACGCTCCAATAATGTTTTCTGCAGGACTTTCATGCTGTATTAAACAGCCGCCTGCTTAAACATATTCAAATTCTTAGGAGCTTAGATTAGGATAGTAATACTACAAAAGAGTGCTTGTAAAGGCGTGCAACATTTAGCGAAAATGTTGCTACATATAGCGGCAGTACAATTTTTGCGACATTTTTGCGTTATATATGCGACATATAACGCCAGGAGGTTTTGCGACATTCAGAGTTAAGTTCGACATTCAGCACAAGCCTTGCGACATGTCACGTCAAGTGTGGTATTTAGCGTCGGTGCGACGTTTAACCCTTTCGCTGCCAATGCCGGATCTGTGATTACCTATGCAAACAGTTTGGATCCAGATGAGACGCCGAGTAACTCGGCGTCTCATCAGGATCCAAATGTTTGTTACTGTTACTATGTTTTTGAAAAAAAAATGAAGAAAATCAAAAGAATGAAAATGTGTATCAGACGACAAAGTTAGCAGACGAAAAAGTTAGCAGGCGACAGAGTTTGGCAGCGAAAGGGTTAAAGTTGCTACACTAACACCACCAGTACTTACCAAAAGACACCAAAAAGTCACTTGGGAAAAGCGGTAACATGAATTACATTTATTATAATTTATTGATATCATTATACACAATAAACTCTACATGTATCAGTCGGAAAAATATAGTGACGTTTAAAATAATATTTCTCATGCACTAAGATATATTTTCAAAATCGATTTCTCACACTGAATGAAAAATAATAACCAAACAAAATAAATTTCACTGAGATTTGAACCCTTGACCCTTTGCACAGGAAGCCTACGACATATCCACTAAACTATCGGGACGACGTTAATTACAATGTATACAGGGTGTCACAAAAACAGAACCAGTGATAAGATATGCAAATAATGTCATATTGTCAATATTTCTACATTGAAGGTATATACACATGTAGCTTCGTAGAGACAACATTTTGCCATATAGTGTCAACATTTTGTCCAAAAATATTTTTTTAAGATATCAGCATTAAAAAGGCACTCCAAACGCCGTTTTAACATGATATCGTTTTGTCACGCGACGCGCACACTAGTTAGGCCGCTGTCACTGCATATTGTTTTGACATTCCATCCATATTTTTCGCTTTTGATTAACTGTTTTAAACATCAAACTAATTAATAAAAAATAATAACATAAAACTATGATTCCAAGATGGATTTAAAGCTGTACAAATTAATTTCATTAATTGATAAAATGCTGGTAATAAGATAAATAGCACACATGATTGATAAGAATCGTCGAACAAAGTATAATACGAATCGTTTTTGAGTATCATTTTGCCAGCACCTGCTGCTAAACCCACGCAGTGGTTTTATCTTCTGCAAAAGTGGTTCACTGATACATTAAATGCATATTATTACCATCAACTATACATGACCCTAGTGTCACTGGGCCTTATCAGTAAAACGAAATTTCTAGGCTAAAGAATTATAAAGATGTTGTATGGCATTATATTCTTAGACTACTCACCACACTAACATCAATAACATAATGCAAGACGACAATAATGCAAAACGCTTCTATTGTTTTTTTTCTGCAAAGCTTTCAACATACATTAAGCAGCTACCTGTTTTAAAGGACACCATATCTATTGATTAGGTGCTCACTTTAGAAGGGTTCTGATGTAGTGAATTTGATACATTTGTTGTTAATATGAGTCAGACGCCATAAATGATGAATAGAGATAGGTTTGAATAGATGATTACTTATATTTACTGATATTATATGAAAACTGGGGAATTGTTTTGATTTCCGTTCGCAGACATAAGGTCAGACTTTAAATGGTGATCTAAAACAGAACATTTATTCTATCATCAAGATTGGTCCATGAATCAATGGAAACCTAAAGAGAATCACAACATCGACATAAATGTTTCTGTAGACAAGTCCCAGTAAAATGAGTGTTTCATTGGAAGGTAACTATATCAATAAGCGAAAAATTGAAAATTTAATACTATTTGAGGTCCAGATAAGTTGCGTAAATTAACCCATTTGCTCCCAGCTGATTCTTCCATGCTAATATATTGGATTAATCTATTTTTTATCTAAGGGATGTCTGGTCTAAATTTTCATTTTTCTTTTGTTTTATATTGAATTTCCTATCAGCAAACAGTGTAGACTCTGATCAGACGCCGCATTATGCGGCGTCTGATCAGAGTCTACACTGTTTGCCTACGTCCCATATATGTGATCGTGGGAGCAAATGGGTTAAAACAGTCATGTTCAAGAACAACTCCTATATTTCTTCACAAAAGTCCCTATGTTGTGACCACTCTTTTAAATCGTATCGAAGAGCCAGTTATAAAGAGTGGTCAAAACAAAAGGTTTGATGGACAACTGACGATTTTAGTACGTGAGTACGCACATCTATCTGATGCCCTGACTGTGTTGCACATTTAACAATGCACCAAGGCTCAGTATGAATAATTCATCAAATGGACATTCTGTTCTGCTTAACTAAACTCTTCTCCCTCCTGATTGGCATTTTAAACAGCTTGGATCTAGGTGAGATGCCTGGAAATTAAGCTTCTCATAGGCATCTAAGCTGTTTGACACTCGGTCAATAGATTCTCCAATATGTACTCGATTCGGAAGTAGTCAAATTACTACAGATCCAGATTTGAGCAAATGTTAAAGTTATGTTTTTACAGCGGAGTAAAGAAAAATAGATAGCAAAAGAATGAACTCATTAAAGACAGTTATGTCGCGTCAATTGAATTGTAAATTAGATAATACGTACGTTTCAAGTGCACGTATATTGCTGCTGTTCTTGGTGCAGAAATACAGTCTCTCTATTAGCAAAAGTGGTGGTAGAAGTCTTACATTTTGCGTCAGTCTTGCGACTTATAACGTAATTTAACGTTGCTACAGTGTGTTAACAGGATATCCACTGAATAATTTTATTCGTATGCACCCTTATTCGTCAGTCTGTGCCGCACATTTCTGTTTATTTTATACTCTAAAAGAAGTCAATACCGCGTGAATAATCCCTTTCCATTGTAATAGAGTTAATATAATTATACTTGAAAACGGTTTAATTTCGCTTGTAATACATGCAGACACATATACAGTAAACCCATTCAATGCGACCACTTAATGAATAAACATGGTTGTCGTTATAAGCATGTGGTTGCCTAATGCAGGACGAAAGTTGTGCAGAAAGCTATAGGATACTTTTTCTGCATATTACCCATCCTGCATTAAGCCACCACCTGCCTTTGCCACTGAGAATTATGCCCCAATTTGCTGGTCGCATTAGAGGAGGTTTACTGTATATAGAAAATACTGATATGCTGTATACAATGTAGAATATCAATGACATTGAGAACAATAATCGAACGAGCTTAACGATAGATAGTCCTTGGTAACAAATCAAACCGTGAAGCACATAACACGTGCATGTGTCTAGTTACCTTACACATTATATCAGGTACACTTGTCAAAATTTACATTTGGAACTCGCCCATACCTCATGTGAGGGGTCCCTGTAGCGGAGGTGCATGCTGGTGTAAAATTTGACCGATTAGAGTCTGTCCTGTATATACATGTATCAGATAATGGGAGTGTATAGCTTGAGTGAGTATTGTCCACTTAATAGTAAGTTAACCCATAATCTGCTGATTAAACAAAACTGGCTCCTCCGTTTCTGAATACTAATTAAACAAAATGTATCAAAATTAATCACTGAAAATAAATATGTGTATGACAAACGGTGCAGACTCTGGGTCCATGCTTATAAAGCTTTTAGTTGAGTCTGAGTTTCGTTCTCAAGCTTTTGATTGGTCAGATTTGAGTTCTCAAGCTTTTGATTGGTCAGATTTGAGCCTCTGGCTCAAATCTGACCAATCAAAAGCTTGAGAACGTACTCAGACTCAACTAAAAGTTTTATAAGCATGGACCCTGGTCAAAGGCCCCTCGTGTAAATGTAAGGGCCACTGACAATGAGTTTAATACAATTATTTGTAAATACTTTAAATACTATATGAATAATACGTATTTACAAATAGTTATATTACATAAATTGTCCGTGGATCTACCTACCTACATGTCTACCTACTCGGTTCCTACATGTTAAAGATTAAGCATTCATGTGAAAAGGCATTATGGCATTATTGGACTCAAGCTTTTACAGGTCTTATCTAAACACGAAATCTTAAAATACGTCATTTTAGATGGCAACTGATGTTTTAAATGTGAATGCTGTTAATTCAGATTGTTAATAAACACAAGTAGCCATAATTCATGACATATATTGAATTGTTATACAATTGATTATACGAATTTCGGAGCGACAATTCTTAATATATTCAATAACTCATTTCAATATTTTACTATAATAGTTTAACCATTTCACTCACAGTGTCGCATAAATACACCATGACAAACAGTGCAGTCCCGGATCAATGCGGCGTCTGATCAGGGACTTCACTTTTTTCCTAAATATCTATTTCTATATTTGTGCTTTATTCCTTTGAAATTTGCATTTATTTATATCATTCCTTTATTGTACTTAATGATTTATCAAAATTGAATTGCAGACGACAATTAGAAATTTGTCCCGAAAGGATTAATAAAGCAGTTTGTCTAAATTAAAATGATTAATTATAACTGATCCTACATTATTCTTTCTAGACCATAGTATACTCGTAGTTTGACCATTGACCAGCATGAGAGGGAAACTTTTTTAATCATTTGAATAATGGTATTGATTTGGGTGTTGGTCTTTATGTCGAACGTGTATTTAAAACATATAAATATGTATATAACAGAGTAACTGATCATTTTGCTTTCTCCGATACTAAAATCCCCATTTCTCCACCAACCCAATGTTGTGACCACTCTTTAGAATCGCCATAGGGTTTGGTCGAGAAATAAAGAAGTTATTCTTGAAAATGTATTAGTTTACGCATCTTATGTGGACCTCTGTGTAACATAAATTACTTTAATAGACTACTGTCAGAGACATTTACAAACATCTATCTAGATGAATACATGCCACTATATACACGTTTCAGTTAACCCTTTCGCTGCCAATGCCGGATCTGTGATTACCTATGCAAACAATTTGGATCCAGATGAGACGCCGAGTAACTCGGCGTCTCATCAGGATCCAAACTGTTTGTTACTGTTACTATGTTTTTGAAACAAAAATGAAGAAATTAAAAAATGAAAATTTGTAGCAGACGACAAAGTTAGCAGACGACAGAGTTTGACAGCGAAAGGGTTAAAGACATAGTCAACGCCTACTTTGCAAAGCTCTGCTTGATTGACAGTTTCGAACTCAGATGAGGCGTCTTCTAAGGCTTCAAGCTGTTCGACAATTGGTTGATATTTAACATTTTAAGCGAATCGAAAAGTACCTGGTAGACGTTTTCTTTAACATTCGTGCTTTCGCAACATCATAAGGGTTCATATTCTATTTCATAGTTGTGTTCCTGTCATAGGAAACCAGGTTTAAGTCCCCCAGTAGCTTATTTTGGTTACTGGCCGTTCCAAGGTGGTACTCCTGCTTTCAGCCTATGGTCAATTTTGTTGTTTAATATGCTTAATTTAATGTTTAATGTTTTTCGTCTTGATATGCGTCCTGTTATGTTTTGTCTTGTGGCTTTACCGTTTCTTGTTTGATGGTGTTTGGTGCGGTGTCATTTCGTGTGTGGCTCGCCCTGTTTGACTATTTTTCCATATTTATCATCAGATACAGTAAAATCCCACTAAACCGGATTTCTAGTAGAGACAAATTTAGATACTTTTAAGCAGGTGGCTGCTAGAGGAGCGTTCTGTACGACTTTCACTCTGCATTAAGCTGCCAACTGTCTCCAATGATGTGACAATATATTCAGGCTTATTGCATTATTTTAGTGCCAAATATATTTAATTTATGTGTACATGTATATATTAATTAAAACATTATTAATTTTTCATCCTCCGTTCGCCTCCTTTTAGCCATAAATCCTCCTTTCGTATTCTAGTTATGCCGGTCTCCAATACGACTATGTATACCATATGTAACGACCGTTTTAGAGGAGTTTCACTGTATATCATTATTTACGAAAACAATTGATATCATTTTAGCTCAAGACATTTTTGAATAATTATATTACTTTTCTGCTGCTATTTTACTATTGTGTCGCTTGCAAACAATATTGTCTGCTACCATTTCATTTTTCTACTTTTCACGAATTACTCATCTGGATTCTTAACTGTTTGCATAGGTAATCACAGATTCGCCATTGACCGTGGAAGAGTTAATCCATAACTTAATAGACTATATTAGACCAATCCTCCTTGAACAAATATACTGGAAAGGACCATTTACTACAGAAAAGGAAATTTTAGAATTGTGCAGATTTGACACAAGTATGCTAAATAGAGCATATTTATCACACTGGTTTCAAAAAGTAACTTTTACAGAGGTATCAAAAGACGTCAATATGAGGGAATGGGTTAATGTAAGACTTTGTAAAAAATTGCATTCTTCGTGTTAAGAATGTCGCACGGATAAGCTCCAGTTACTCGGTATCTTGACCCAATCCAAACTGATGTCAAGGGTATTCTCGACCTTGTAGATTAAACAGCTTGCACTAAATCCACGGTTTCATGTTGCATTAAGCCCTTGGTTTCGTGTTGCACTAAAAAGTGGCAAAATCAGTCAAACAAGGAGAGCCACAGACGAAAGGACAGGACACCAAACACCATCAAACAAGAAACCGCTCAGGCACAAGATAAAACCTATCGCATATCAAGACATAAAATATTAAACATTAACCCATTACCTAATAGGCTATTTTTAGACCCAACCTCTTTGAATAAATCTACCGAAAAGGAGAATTATCCAGAGAAAAGGAATATTTTAGAATTTTGTAGTTTGAAACCATTGTGATAAATAGACCATTTGCTCCTATAGAGTCGTCAAAAGGCGTCAATATCAGGGAATGGGTTAACCATATAACATAACAAAGAAGACCATAGGATGAACATAGGAGTACCAAAATGGCTACTTAAGGCTTAAATAAGTATAGTAGGTACCCAACCTCACATTCACCCAAGTCAAATTATAAAATAAATCCCCCCTCTAGACAACTCCACAACATGAGTAAAGATGCTAAGAATATAAATTATTTTGAAATAAACTGAAAGAGTAAATACCGGTAACTGACGTCATTATTTAAAGACGGACATCATAATTTAAATGACGGGAAAAGTACACGAAACATTTCGACACCGATATTTTGAAAAAACAGAAGAAAATATAAATTCAAGCGGATGCTAAATACGTATGTTACCGTTTTATTGGAAAAGAATAAAAAAAATAGAAATGTGTCCATAGGACAGTGATGCCTCCATTTCAGATTGTTTATCACAGACAGCAAGGGCCATAATCGTGTATGCAACGACTGAAGAGATTTATGCCATTTTTGCAAATAAAAGGCTGTACCTCCTAAACGACAAGGCTATCAATCGTGACCAAGATACAAACACCACAAACATTTGTGTAAAGTGGATTTGACGAATACGTTCCAAGACATAGTCCGGACAAGATATTTTTCAAGTCATTTTTGAAAAAAAAAGAGAAGCAACTCCTAAACGCTGGCACTTGATCGAAAATTGAACATAGGCGTCTTATAATGCAGGTGATTATACTAGTAAAGCAGAAAGCTCTTATAGGACCTTTTTGGATTAATTATGACCTGCATTAAACTGCCATCTGCCTTACAGAAACGCTTTTTTATGACCGCCTAAGACATGTTCTACTGTTTGTTATATCTAATTATTGGTGAAATAAAGGATTTGGCATGCATCTTTTCTTTCTTTCACTTCCTATTTTTTCGCATTTCTGAAATAAAAGTATGTTATTTTCCAGCAATCGGTCTGTATATATGAACTCATCCTTCATCAATGGCACATTCAGTAGTAAAATCCAACTTGAAGGAAGTTTTAAGGCGGTGATATCATTTCCTTTCTAGATTATGCACTCTTTTAACATATTTTAGCACACTCCTCCTTTTTAGTGCAATATAGCGGTCGTATATATTAGCAGTAATCAAGTATCAGTATTTATCACATAATCTATCGTGTAGGAGTGCTGAAACAGAGTGTCGTAAATCGCGGAAATGCACAAGTGCATTTTTATGCATATTAGCAGTTTGACTCCAGCCGGTAATTAATCTTAAAGAGAATACGGGGAATCAATGCGTGGCGTCGTTTAATCGTTTGCCAAACGTGGCGCTCATTCAATCGTTAGCCAATCGTAACGCTCTAAAACAGACGTCTCATTTTTTATGGCATTTTTAAGACATGTGATAAACAGAATCTTACACACGTGTTAATTTAAAATTATTTTTATGAAACGAGTTTACTATAATAATATGACACAAGCTTTACACTCATGTAATATCCTCTATATATTGCTAAAAGTATATCGATGTCACATAATTTCAATTTAACACATTGTCAATTATATAGAATGGCTATTAAAGAATTGCAAATATACTTGTTCCAAATTATCCAAAGAAATGGCCATGTGGTTTTTTTGTGTTTGAATATCTAATATAGGTTAGTATAGAATGCCTAATCTGCGTACTGTATAACGTTAATGGAAATGAAATTGTCTTAACTCGAACTGACAGTCTTTATCATAATGTAAAAGGGAGTAGAGAATATGCGTCTCTCTTGTCTGTCATATCTACAAAAATATTTCTTTCGGAATCAATTTGGCGCCAATTCTTTCATCTAACCTTCAAAATATTAGCTAAATGGTAGACAATTTTTGCGGTACATTATGCTTTAGAATATATCTCCTACTATCCAGACACTTTAGAGGTAGTCTATATAATTTATTATTCAAAATATGGTATTGTCTAAGACAGCTGAACATGAAGAGTGTTTCGTCTTTGATATCACACATGCATAAAACCGTAATTTAATAATCGAGGGTTTGAACGCAACGCACCATGTTCATTTCTATGGCTTTGAAACGGTTTTAGTTTATAAACCATCCATGTTTATTTTACTGCTGTTGAATATTTAATTATAATGGTAGAAATTAGTTGTATTGATAAGGGTGTACGGGCTAACACCGACGTGAATGGCCAACTGTCGTATTTATTGATATCGTACAGCCTCTAAATTGGATATACCAGCACGTATAATCTGAATGGGTTGGCTGGCTACAATGGCGCTCAAATGCGAGAGTGACGTTTTAAATTAACTCTTTTTGGCGCCAAATCATTCTGTTCTGCAAACAATGCCGTCTCATTTAAGTGTCATGTTCGACCTTCCTGAAATTACTTCTATAACACTTCAGTGGTGTGGCAAACAGTTTGTATTCAGATGAGACACAGCATTACACAATTAATGTACGAGTAATCACAGTTTGCGCATCGTGAGTCGCTGTTCGGCGTCAGAAGTTAATAGACATATTTACAAGAAATATTGTGGCGATCCGTTGTTTTGTATCGGTAAAGAAGCACACCCTATGTTATAATATCAGCACAGTATTGGCACTTTGTTTGTCAAACGTATCAAACAACCCTTCTATACTGCAACGCACAACATGCTGGGTTGTCGACCCCTTTTGATTTGGATTATGCTTTCCTCTTGGATTCTGTTGAGACACCGAGTCGCATTTGGTTCCACCATGAAAAATACCGGTTCAAGCTCAGAGGGACACAAGCTAAAATGGTTTTGACTGTAGATGTTATGTACCATTCGTTTTCATGGTAGACCTGAATGTTTTGAATTCATAGTTTGAAGATACTTGGGTAGGCCTTCGGGAGCGTAGCTGAATCCAACTGTAATATACGCACTGTGTCTATAGGGTCCGGGGGCACATTGCCGCCCCCTTGACAATAACAGAATTGTGTAGGTTTGAAACGATTATGATAAATAGAGCATTTGCTCAAATAGGAACGGAACGTCTTGCAGATGCTAGAACACGGTATGCAATAGTCTCAATTGCTTGTTGAAACACATATAATTAACGCTAGTTATTACTATAGACATAGCCGACATTATCACACAGTCTAGCATTAGACAATTAGATTAACCTTGCAAAACAGAACATTATCGTATCGTAAATGGCAATCCATCGTTTGCTAGAACGAATTTTCGTAAAACGGACCAGTCATCGGAGATGAGTTTATGTTTACTTCAATTCAGAATCACTTAGACATGCAAAATAAAGGAGGCGATAAAACTTCATCACCATTCCAGCTTATGGACAGGTTCCAAGGAGGGTTCAGCAGTTCAACAGGATATACTGCGCTATGTTCACTACTGTACCTGAGTATTGTAGCGTCAAAGACAACTGACTCTCCCAGTACTTCTCAAAGTCCAGTGGTCCAGCTGATAGCGTCAGTAGTGAACCTTTTGAACAAGTGGATATACAGACTTGGTATTTGGTATGCATGTGTATCTCATGAAGCTGCACATGTCAACATCAAGTTCATCCTTCAGGGTCAAATGTCATATCGAGGAGGGGGGCATAGTGTTTCACAAACACATCTTGTTTCTACTAGAATTCCGGTTAAGATGGGTTTTACTGCATATTTGAGGAATCGTGACAGCTTAATATAATACAGTCTTTATGAGCAGGTGTTCGCTTAATGCAGGACGAAAGTTATGCAGAAGGCTCATATAGAGAGATTTCTGTATAACGTTCGTCCTGCATTAAGCTTCCACCTGCCTCTGCCACCTGAAGTATGCCCCTTTTTGGTAGTCGCATTAGAAGGGCTTTACTGTATACTAAATTGTTGTCGTTGAGACGTCGATTTGACGTCAGTTTGAACGTCGCTTCTTGGTTTAATAAATACTCGAACAATCTTCCACCAACGACAAAATAACACTCGGTTCACACAAGTTGTTTTGTTGATGTAATTGTTATTTGTATTGTCGTAATCATCATCAGCATCATCATCGTCATCATCATCATCATCATATTACATCATCATGACTTGGCTTCGCGAACGAAAATTTAAAAATGTTGGTGACTGACAAGGCCAATACGGGATAGGCATTCCCTACTGCAGCGACTGTACCTGTATGTCTGGCCGGATCTGGTTAGAGAACTAACAATGTTTTGTCTTCGACTTCTCTTGTCCTTGATCTGGTTTCATCGAGAAGTCTCAAAGAATGTAGCAGCACTGCTGATTTTGCATCTCCATGCATCACGGTTACTGGCTAAAGTTGACCACTGGCGAGGGTAGATGTGACAGGCATTGAGGGATTTCTGCAGCGAGTCTGTGTACCTCTTATTTGGAGCCCCTATGCCACGATTGCCAATGCCCAGTTCAACATAGAGCGCTGTTTTTGGTAGGCGGCGGTCCTCCTTTCTCGTGACATGCCCTGCCCAGCGGAGTTGAGTCTTCAGCAGCATGGCCTCAATGCTTGTTAACCCTGCCCGCTCCAGAACTTCAACATTGGTAATGAAGTCGCTCCAGTGGATATGGAGAATGACACGTAGGCAGCGTTGGTGGAAGCGTTTGAAAATACGGAGATGATGACGGTACATGACCCATGACACTGAACCATACAGTAGAGTGGTCACTAAGACAGCTCTGTACGCACTGAACATGGTGAATTTCTATAGTTGCCTGTTTTTCCACACTCGCTTGTATAGTCTGCCAAAGGCGGTGTTTGCCTTAGCCAACCTGTTATCGATCTCACGATCGATCTTGGCGTCTGATGAGATTGTTGAGCCCAGATATGTAAATTGCTGAACATGTTTTAGCTCAGTGTCATCGATGCTGATGTTCGGTGGGTAATATGGTTCATGGGGAGCTGGCTGATGGAGGACCTCTGACTTTTTTAGGCTGACCTCAAGCCCAAACAGTTGGGCAGATTCCGCGAAGCAAGAGGTCATGCGCTGTAGTGCCCTGTCGGTGTGTGCAACCAGGGCAGCGTCATCAGCAAATAGCAGGTAACGAATCAGTTTCTCCATGGTCTTGGTGTGTGCTTGTAGTCGCTTCATGTTGAAAAGATTGCCATCAGTGCGGCACCTTATGTACACGCCATCTTCATCGTCGAGACCTTCCATAGCCTGACTGAGCATCATGCTAAAGAAGATGGTAAAGAGGATTGGAGCAAGGACACAACCCTGCTTTACTCTATTTATGATCTAAAATGGCTTTGAGAGGTCGTTGACATGCCTGACTTGACCGTGCTGGTTTTAATGAAGCTGGATTACCATGTTGACGAATTTTGGAGGACAGCCAATGCCGCATTCCATCTCTGCTCACAGTATCAAAGGCTTTTGTCATGTCGATAAAGGTGACATATAACCCTTTGTTCTAATCATGGCATTTCTCCTGCAGTTGCCTGAGCACAAACACCATATCAGTGGTACTTCTGTTTGCCCTAAATCCACACTGGCTTTCAGGGAGATGTCCTTCTGCAATAGCGGGTACCAATCTGTTTAGGAGTACCCTTGCGAGGATTTTACCGGCGATGGACAAAGTGGGATCCCTCGGTAATTAGAGCATTCTGCTTTTTCACCTTTGTTCTTGTACAGAATGATGATAATTGCATCACGGAGGTCTTGTGATAGCTTGCCCTGCTCCAAGCAACAAACAAACAACTCGTACAACTTGTTGTGAAGTGCAGGTCCCCCATGCTTCCATATTTTGGTGGAAATCCGTCGGTTACTGCAGCCCTCTTCAGTTGTTTGATGGCCTTGGTGGTCTAATCAATGGTGGGTAGATCATCCAGCCCCAACATAACCGGTTCCTGTGGGATGTGGAGGATTGCCGTTTCTCTTACTGTGCGGTTCGCGCTGAAGAGGTTCTGGAAGTGTTGTGACCAGCGGTCCAGTATGTCTGTTTTGTTTGTTAGAAGCACCTGGCCATTTAAACTGCTGCATTAACTCTGTGTCCGATGCGTTGGCCCATAAACTGCATTTAGTGCTTCATAGAACTCTCCGTGATCACCGTTGTCCGCACGTTTCTGAATCTGTGAATCTTCCACCATTCGTTTTGGAGAACTCGAAGCTCACATCATTGCTTTCATCAAACCAGGCCTTATTCTTCTTAGTGATGAAGCCTAGGACTTCTTTTGATGTCTGGAGGATGGCCGCTTTCATGTAGCTCCAAAGTAGATCTTGAGAAGTGTCAGTGGGACAGCTCTCGTCTTCATGTCTTAATTGTAGACTTTCCTGAAATTCAGCTCTCACAAATCTCGATTGGAAGCTGTTGACTTTGAACTTTTTCCTAGCAGGTCCTCCTGTCTTTGGTTTTGGTTTGAAATAAAGTCTGAGTCTGCAACGAATAAGACGATGGTCGGTATGGCACTCTGCACTTGGCATCACTCTGGTATGTAATATATCTTTTAGGTCTCGCTGGCGCATTACGATGTAGTCTATGAGGTACCAGTGCTTGGATTGAAGATGCATCCAGGTTGTTTTCAGCCTATTTCTCTGTTAGAAGACTGTGTTAGTTATGGTCAGTTGCTGTTCTACACAAAATTCCAGCAATAAGCGCCCAATGCATTTCCCAACGCCATGCTTGTCTAGCACTCCTTTCCATGCTTCTGAGTTTTGACCTACTCTGGCATTAAAATCACCAAGGATGATAACCCTGTCCTCAGCATGGATATTTTGGAAGATCTCACGCAGATCTGAGTAGAATTTGTCCTTCTCTGCAGGTTCCGTTTGTAGTGTTGGCGAATACACACTGACAAGTGCAGCGTACTATTTGTTGTTGAGAGGGATGCGTAAAGAGATGATGCGATCAGGGCGACCATTAGACAGAGTTTCCAGCTTGGATGCAATAAAGTTCCTCACCATGAATCCAACTCCAGAGAGTCGCCTTTCAGTCTCTGTTTTGCCTGACCAATATAATGTGTACCCGGCACCTTGTTCTTGGAGACTGCCTTCGCCTTCAATGACAGCAGCAATGCCTACATCTAGTCTAGAAAGCCCGTTGGCAATAAGAACTGGTCGACGTTCTGGTTCGGTTACTTTCATTAGAGTCAAGCATTGTCCTGGTGTTCCAGCATGCTACTTGCAGTCAATTTGCACCCTTTGGGATGGATGCCAACTCATTATTCGAGGTTGTTAGGCCGCATTAGAAGATACCCATTGACCGCGGTAAACCAACTGGGATCAAGAGGACAAACGTTTGTTAGGCCACCTTTTCTAGGCCCCTCTCTATTCTATGTGGAACAAGATGTTCTTTCCCTGAAAAGGGCTGATTGGTCACTCAGGATGCTGCCGGGATCAATGTCCTGAGTCGCCTGCATGCAGGATTGAGACTACGGCTTCCAATGACATCTTCCACCTGCCGCAATTGTCCCGTTTAAATCGCTACAGGACTTTCAGTGGGGTGTCACGACGAGGGTGTGACCTTCAGACCTGCGCAATGGAAGTTTTAAGTGGAGTGCGGTGCGCTCAATACTGGTTATACCCTTTAAACCCAGGTTCATTTGGCATAGCCCAGCAAGCTGGCACGGTGACAAACGGGTTCGTGCTTCGTAGGTTTTTAAATCGGACTGACCTTGACCTAGATGAATTACCTGGCAGGGCTAACCAGTTTCATCTAACCGGATTTGAAGTTTTCCTTCTCCTAGACTGACTGCCTACCATGGCTAACGAGATCAGTCTATCCGCCATTTAACTCATAGGTGGGAGTCAGGGCATATCCACTCGCCGATGGGCGTGGCATACCGTACGTCTGGGAGCAGACTACCTCCGAGTCGCTTACAGTTTAGCCTGAGGCCGCAGGGTACTCAGTGAACATGCGTCGCCACGAGAAGGCTCTGTATAGGGCTTGTCCATGAAGAGGCTATATACTGGCAGGGAAGACTTACGCACTCGTTTCCCTTTTCACCTAGTACTAGGCTCTCCAGCGGTGGAGGCTGCAAGCGAAAGGTGACAAGCACACAACACACAACGTATCACACTTGACGCATCCATATACCACTTGACGAATATTACATATTATTATTATTAATAATAATAATAATAATATCATTATTTTTAGTACAGTGCTCTCTCCCTACAACGGCCCTCTCAATAACGATTCCCTCCTTACAACAACGCATGTCACTGTTTCCGAAACAACACGGCTCCAGAAACAACTTTTTTCCATCGTATTTTCTCTATGACTCAGTCAAACCCTATGTTGTGACCACTCTTTAGAATCGTCACTTTGTGACGATTCTAAAGAGTAGTCACAACATAGGGTTTGATTGAGGCATAACGGTTTTAGTTCTCGAAATATACCTTATCTGGGGATCTACAAACAAGCTAATTATGTTTGATTTTCCCTCCCTATAACAACTCCCTCTGAACAACACATACAATTTTCGTATCCCAAAGGGTGTCGTTATAGAGAGGGAGCACTGTAGTAGTAGTATATGAGACGAGGTACCATACACTCCTGAACAAATATTAGTGTATCGCCTGTACTACCACTTGTACAGAAAGGGTCGACTGTGATATGTTTATGTCGAAGAAGCTCATTGTATACCGAGTTAGATAGTCAAAGCTAAGATTCTCATTAACATTCATTTTACTACAGACATGAGTGTTGTAAATTTACAAATATTTCCTGTTTATGCGGCTAAATAAATGAAGGATTATCTGTCATTTGATTAATGCGGTTGTGTCAACCATTTCCCTATTCAACATTCATGTAAAATTCACTGACATCATGACTATTAATTAGATTAAAAATATAAAGGCATTAGAACAGATGATATATACATGCTCATATTGATCAGTTTGACTTAACTAGTTTCTTCACTTTCTATTGTGCCATGTGTATCGTCCACTGGTACGGATAGATTCATCGTATATATAGGTGTTCTACAATCGATATAGCTTCCTGTGAGTTCTACTGGATAACTATTAACGAATTTACATTTTGCTGTGGCTGTGCGTTTTTGTGGCATCGCCTGCCTAGAATTAATTTGCTGTTTTTTCTCTATCTAGAACATCCATCACATTAGTGGAAAATAATTCTCATAGCGGATATTTAAAGGAATTCACTTTCCTATATTTTTTCTAACCACGTCTTTGCGTGCATTTAAAAGACACGTATTTGTTCCTACCTATATCTCGTTTTCAATGTCTCGCTTGTGTGCATGTTATTTACCAGACGAGTGACTACTCAGGTGTAACAGACTATACCATCATTCAATCCTACTTAATATATCCTGTCCTTCACCAATACTCTCATCATTCACACCTACCTCCAACTGTAACACTATTTGGTTCCTCATTTCTACCCTCGTCTATCATCCCTACTACAGCCATAACAAATTCGTCCTTCACCCATACTATCGTCCTTCACCCGTACTTCCACTTATAACACCACCTTGTCCTTCACCCTACTTCCACCTGTAACGTAAAATTGCCCTTCATCCTTACTTCCAACTGTAATAATATCTCCTCTTTTATCCCTACTTTCAACTGTAAGACTTTCTCGTCGTCCATACCTACTTCCAACGGTATCATTTGTCATCACCATTTCCAACTTCAACATTAGTTCGTCCCCATCTACAATTCTAATAGTAATGGTCAGTCCTGCACACATACTTCCAACTGTAAAACTATCTCAATTTTACCTCAACTTCAAAATGTAACACTATCTCTTCATTCGCAAATGCTTCCAACTGCATTATATCTCTAATCTGAACCCATTTGCGCCCAGTGGATGTTTCCATGTTTATATATTGATCTAAGGGATGCCTGGCCTAAATTTTCATTTTCGTTTTGTTTTATATTAAAATTCCTATCAGCAAACATTGTAGACTCTGATCTGATGCCGCATAGGCGGCGTCTGATCAGAGTCTACACTGTTTTCCTATGCCCCATACATAAGATCGTGGACACAAATGGGTTACTTCGAACTATAACACTACTATCGTCAATTATCCTTAATTCCAGCTGTAACACTATCTGATAATTCACCTCCACCCTTAATTCCAACCCTCACATTATATTACCCTTTAAAACCTACTTCAAACTGTAACACTAGCTCCTATTCACCCTTACTTCCAACAGTAACACTATCCGGTCATATGACCACAGTCCGAATTGTAACATCGTCTCTTCATTCACCCCGATTTGCAACTGTAACACTATCTACCCATTCAAACCAACTTCCAAATGTTATATCATATTGTCCCTCACCCCTACTTCTGACTGTAAATATACTCCACTGTTCACCACTACTTCAAACTGACACACTATTTCGTCCTGTACCCCTTTTTTCATATGTAACACTGTTCGGTCCATCTTAACTACTTCTTGCTGTAAATACTGTTCAAGATAAGATGTCAAATAATAGATGTCAACTAATAGTATAAATGAAAAAGTAGTAAAGTCAAGCAGGAAAAGACACATACAAAACGCAACCAATACCAAACCACCAACAGAAAGCAAGCAACACATCCACACAACCACACACACACACACACACACACACACACACACACACACACACACACAAACACACGAGACGAAAACATCAAACACGAACAAAAGCACAAGTTAATCGTGTTTATTTGCTATTTTACGAGGTTCGTGTCCAGCATAAGCAAACGTATATGTACACAACACCAGCCTAGTTCGGTACCTGTGCTGCATGCACTTCTTGCAATACATGTAGCGTCCAATTCCCTGTTAACAACCGTGCTACATGCACTATCATTTTCACTATGTATACATTTATTATACGTTATGGTATACAGTTTGTTTTTGTTTCTAAATAACAGAAGGTCTGTTATCGTTGCAATATTTATTTTTTGAATATGATGGAATGTATAAATAAATATAAAGTGGACCCTGATTATACCAGCATTCGTTGCAATGACACCCTCGGTATATACCGGTAGTATGCATTGAAACATAATTACTGTTAAATCTTTGAAACAACCACTGAATAAATTAGATAGGTACACAGCCAATAAGACGGATGCCTTTGGCACTTCCTGTGTTCTGCATTAAGCGTTAATCTGTTGGTACTAGTTTAAAACTGGTCATATATATTAGTTCCTTTCATATTTAGATTCGTTTTAACGGAAACCTCGCTATACCAGCAAACTGTCTG
The DNA here is from genome assembly GCA_963576725.1 of Azorinus chamasolen. Lineage (NCBI taxonomy): Eukaryota > Metazoa > Mollusca > Bivalvia > Cardiida > Solecurtidae > Azorinus > Azorinus chamasolen. The sequence goes on from OY755237.1 coordinate 62,253,881, forward strand.
AAAACAAACACCTTCGTTGTAATGAGGGTTCACTGTACTATACTGTATACGAGTATTAATTCTAGAGATATTTTAGACCCAATCTCTTTGAATAAATCTACCAACAAGGAGCATTTACCATGGAAAAGGAAACATGCATAATTGTATAGTTTGTGAAGCCATTGTGAAAATGGGACAATTGTTCTATGTTAAATTTATCACAATGGTTTCAAATAGAAGGCAATGGGTTAAACAATCGAGTTATCAGTGACTGACACTTGACGTATGTAAAACCAACAGTGTAATACAAGGTGCCATGGAAGTGAAATAAAGCGAAAACCAGTGTAAACCATTTTATTGAAACAGAATAAAGACTTGTCTAGACAGGAGAAGTTACATATGCATTAACTAGAGTAACCCTTATCACGATTTGAAATAAATGCTTTCTACTCAGTTTGGATCTGCTGCAGTTCTGACTATATCCAAATTGATCAATTGTTTCTATTGACCCACTGTCAAAATGCTTGCATACAGATGATGAGAATCCGGGTTTCTCGGTGTCGCTTCTGAATCCAAGCTGGTTGCAGATGTGTCTCAAGTCGTGAAATACGGGAAGTGTTAATGGCATCAGTATGTCCATTTTAAGAGTATAAACGCGCTAAAGACTTTAAATGTTTTTATTATTCTGTAAATGTTCTACAAATATCAGTTGCTATTAACAGTTGTGTCTTTTTTCCTGAGAAGCAGTGCGACATGTGTACAATTAGGAGTTGGTTTGAAAATGTCATGTGTCTCACCAGAACAATGCTGAAGGTAACCTTCAGACCACTCGATAACGACGACAGCCTTTGGGTGTTAGGGCGCATTATCAAATACAGACAAAGAATTAATTGATCCTGATATTTACCAGCTGTTAACCAGGAAATATGCAACTGTCTTAAACCTTTCCAGGTTTGAAGATTTATGTACGAAACAGTGATACCATGAATATTAATTAGATTAATTTATAAGGGCATATGATCACAGACCATTTTGGTTCAGGCAGACACCGCAGAATCAGATCTACATTATACCATAAGCAAAAAAATATAGGAGCCGTCTGATCTGGGTCTACTCTGTTTACTGAATGCACTGTTTGTTCGTATTGAATTATAGTTAACACTTTTACGTAATTGAAATCAATATGTATTTATATCTGAAATGTTGTTATTGATACCACAACTATTATAATTTAAAATAGCACATGCACATGAGAAGGTTTGGCAAGGGCTGTAGCATCAGATTTATATTACTTTATAACAGAGCAGGCCCTGACCAGACGGCTCCTACAGTTTCCAAGGCGTTACAAGCGTATATGTGGAGTAAATGGTTAAAATGGCATATATACTAGTTGCAGCTTCAACACCTTCTGGTCCTTCGAGATCATGAATTTCAGTACTTCTTGTTTTGAAAATTGAATACCGCTTAAGCCGGTGCTAGGGGGCGTGAGCAGTGTTGCACTTTCAATTACTGTTCATGAACAGACTCAATAAAACCGAGTCTGCAATTTTCTCATTTTGTGTTGCAATTTTTGCTCTCGGGGGATCACCTCCCTTCAGAATTTACTATTTAACATGTGTGGGATCGATATGAAACAGGTTCTCCTGAATATCAGACCAGTCCAATTTACACAAGATATGATCAAATTCAATTTTCTTCGACGTGTACCTAAGTATACGGAATCAACAATCATACAGATAACAGTAAAACGTTATACACAATTGAAATACTTTGCAGTTCAAACGGGGGTTTAGGACAATAGTAGAATATATGTGTTCACCTTTCAAATATAGTCTTTAAATTAATGTACCGTGTATCAATCTATTATATGAAAGACTATACTGATGTAAATTAAATTTGTTGTAGATGTTTCTGCCTCCTACTCTTAAATTTACCTTTTTTCTCGGAAGCATGTTGTTATTCTATGATACAACATTGCAAGCGGGTCGTAAAACTGAAATAATACTGCTGTTAAGAATGTGTTTCAGACATGCAATTTGGAGAAGATTAATCAATTATGTGCAATTTTGGTTAAAAGCTTTTCTAAATCAACACTATATAAAGATTGCAAGGTGCGACCCCAAAACTAGCACGAATGTACTAGAATATCACAGTAAATGTAATTGGCATATATAAGAGTAATGTTATCTAATTATCCTGGTGCATACAATGCACACTATGTAGAGAAAGCTGATGCTATAAAGTCATAACGAGATCTAAATCAAGTGTGTACTGAATCAGTAGTTCATCAAAAGTGATAAATCTGAACAGAGCTCCAGAAAAGATGCGTAAATTAAAATTTCGCTTGCTATTCGCGTCAATATACCTACCTGTAAATAGTGAAGACCCATATGAGACAGCTCCTGCAGGAGCTGTCTCATCAGGGTCTGCACTATTTACAAGTTGATTGTGCAACCAGTGCACTCCACAGCAGTGATTGCACAGCGAAATACTTGTACACAGTGAAGATATATGTTATTATACAACAGGGTATGGGTAAAGAAGGAGAAATGTGTTTTAAAATTCAGCAAGCGAAGGGTTAAAACATTTTCAAGAATAACTCCTTTATTTCTCCATTTCACCATCAAACCCTATGTATTGACCACTCTTTAGAATCTTCAAGACAATTTTAGTACTTAAGTACACAGGTTTATCTGTTGCTCTGTTTGAATTTCGACACGTTCGAGCATGGTATTTAGACACATAGGTGTTCATGTAAATCACTTATGATATTCACACGTCAGTCAACATATATTTCACAATGGGAAGCAAATATTTTGAAATAGACGACGATGAACATAGTCGACCATTGTTTTGAATTTACAAGCAGCTCCTGTCTTAAACACTTTCTGACAAAAAGGTTAATCTACAGTCCAATCAAATTGATCGTTATATTAAAGCTACTTAAATTGGTGATTGACAGACTGGGTGGATGGTTAGGTGAATGTGTGTCGACGTTTAGTGGATGAGTCGATGGATGGATGGATGGATGGGTGGAGGATAGATGGACGGAATATGGATGGATGGAGGATGACTGGAGGATGAATGGAGGATGAGTGGGGGTTATCGTTGAATAATCCTTTGAATTCAAGAAAGGAATGCATTGCCATTTGAAAACTGTGTAGATCCAGATAAAATTACTCCTAGGTAAGCCTTATGACAAGGGTCTGCACGGTTTGCCATACAAAACCATCTCTCAATTTTTACCCTTTATATTGTATTAAACAACGGCGGACTATTCAACTCTGAAAATTTAGGGTTGAAAAAATAAATACAAGGAACGTAGAACAGAAACAAGCGAAGTAATGATCGTTCGTCTGAAGAAACACAGAATGGAGCAACTGGTGTCTTATTGGCCAGCATCACAAATGTATGTGTACCAACTGTGTCCAAACTATAGGTCCACTGGAGAAACTGACTTCTTAGTGGTCAGCATCACGTAGGTATGTGCACCCTGTCTGTCCATGATATAGTTCTACTGGACCAAATGGCGTTTGATTGGTCCACACCACATATGTATGTGTACTCATTGTGAACAACGCACATTCCGTTTGGAGAAAATGATGTGGTAGTGGTCAGCACCACGTAGGTATGTGAACTCATTGTCTCCAAACCAAAGGTCTGCTGAACCAACTGGCGTCTTACTGGTCAGCACCACGTAGGTATGTGTGTACTCTTTGTCTTCAAACCAAAGGTCTACTGAATCAACTTGCGTCTTACTGGTCAGCATCACGTAAGTATGTGTACCCACTGTTACGGTATCTAAACCACATGTCTGCTGGACTGGACAAAATGACGTTTTAGTGGTCAGCACATTGAGGATATATGTGTCTACTATATTTAAACCATATGTCTACTGTAAAGTACAGTATACCATGTCTTAAACGACCTTATATTAATTGGACACAGACGTCTTTTAAAGCAGGTGGTTGCTTAATACATGGCGCTTCATCTGGATCGAAACAGTTTGTTACTGTAACTGATACTATTTTATCAAACAGAAATAAAGAAAAAATTAAAACTGACAATTGTAGCAGACGACAACGTTTGAAGACGACACAATTCGGTAGTGAAAGAGTTCACCCTTCTCCGGTCATCCGCGACCTGACTCGAATTTGCGAACATCTTGGATCCAGATATAACGACATCTCATCAAGATTTCGAATACAGTCGAACCTGTCCTAACGCTTTCCCTGTTTTATATTTATGCCAAATTACAATACCTATTGCATATTCATTGACAAAGTAGTCATAATGCAATATTGAAGGTGGAACATTATAGTCAGTTTAGAAACTAAAGGAACAGATCTATCAAATTCTAATAGCAAGCAGAGCAAACCCTGATCAGAAATCTTCTCTAGGAGCCGTCTGATCTGGGTATACTATGTTTGCAAATGAGTGAAAAGGCGTTCATATGAGGAAAAGGGTTAAGCGACCATCAAAGAGAGGTCTAATTATGGATCTGTAAAGCATATGGTAGCTTAATACAGGTGAAATTTGATACGGAAAGCTTCTAAAGGAGCTCTCTGTATTACTTTTTCCCTGCACCAAGCAACCACCTGCGTTTTTGAGAATTTTATGTTCAATAAATGATTGGCCGCTTCACCATTTCCTCCTTAAAAACGCCTTTCTACGCCTCTGTAAACATCGCTTCTTGAAACCATTGTGATAAATAGATCATTTGCTCCATTTTATCACAATGGTTTCAAAACTATACAATTATAACATTTTCTTTTTCTATAGTAAATGCTCCTTTACAGAAGATTTATTGAAAGAGGTTGGGTCTAAAATAGCCTATGAGGGAATATGTTAAGACAGTTTCTACTGTTCCTCCGATCCCATAAAGGTTTTGAAACTCTACTGAGTTTCTAATAGATTGTATTCTAATGAGACGCCTGGTTATTTAGCATCTAAACCCTTTCCCTGTTATGTGTAGCCGTCTGATCTGGGTCTACTCTGTTTGCAAATGCGTGAAAATACGTTTATATGAAGGAAAGGGTTATTTGGATCTAGGTTGTCTACAAATGCGAGTCATGTCGCGCATAGTGGAAAGAGGGTTAACTTTATACTAAACTAGGAACAGTACCATTTGATTAGTGTTTCTCAGTAAAGCGATATAAAATAGTGTAACTAAATTGGGCAGACAACACATCTGATGAACTGCATTACTGGGTACTTTAAAAGTTAAATAAGCTTGCGTTGATATCTGGAAAATAGGGTGGCTTTAAATCTAACGATGTCAGGGGGTTTTGCAGGTAGTACATACGCTAATATTTCAACTGCATAATTTTGGACTCCCTGTCCCTCCAATACCGTATACAAATATGCCTGATCAGATTCCGATCTGGCGCTAATCTGACTATACAGTAACACCTCTCTATAACGACCACTAAACTACATCAAGTAGTTTGTGTTAAAGGCAGGTGGCTGCTTAAAGCAAGGTGAAAGACAAACAAAACGCTCCTATAGGAGTGTTCTGTTTTACTTTCACCTTGATTTAAGCATCCATCTGCCCTAAATATTATGTTCGCGTACAAGTAACTGTAGAGCGGAAGTCGGGAACCAGCTAGTTCACGCGTGATTACAATCCCGGGTTTTCCCTAATTAATATGGTGTGAAAACCCGACGCGCTATGTAAACAAACAAAAGAAACTGTGATAATTGAATGTCGTTTAATAAAGACCGAAGCCTATGTTTGGTTCGCAAAATCAGGGTCGCTTGTCGCGTAAGACAGGGAGTCGCTTAATTCAGACCAAAATTATAGGAAAATACGTTGGGCGGGATGAAATACAGTCGCATATGAGAGGGAGTCGCTGAATCCAGGGGGTCGCTAAGGCAGTCTCGACTGTAATTAACACAAAATTAGTGGTCGTTATAGAGAGGTTTTACTGTATTATTATTATTATTATACCACATTTATATAGAGCCCTTTTCACACCGGATATTTGCGTTCAAAAGCGCTTCACATGGATGAAATCACTAACCGTAACGAACCGCATGATTATCTATCCAGACAATGAAATATATACAATAGATATACAATATATATGAAATCACTAGCCGGAAGGAACTACATGATTGTCTATCAGGTCAATGAAAATATGCAAAAGATATACAATAGATATACAAAACACTAACCGCAAGGAACCGCATAAACTGCATTAACAAACTTGATACAGACAAGTTGACTGAAAACCATTGTCATCAATATCACAAATTAGAATAGTTTGTATTAACAAATTTGATACAGACAAGTTGACTGAAAGTTATGCTCATCAATATCATAAATAGAATAAATGAGCTGATTGAAAATAATTCCATTTATTTGACTACGTATTTTACCTTACAACATTTTGGCACAACCAACGACAATGATCTACTAGCTGACCTTAACTCTCTGTGCGGCCTGTACACGTCAAGCATGTCGACAATGTACTTTGGAGTCAGAATTTTGAATTCAATCCGATGATGAACCGGAAGCCAGTGAAGTTCCTTTAGAACCGGCGTGATATGATTATGTCGAGGAGTTCTTGTTATGATGAGGCTGCTATGTTTTGCACTCTTTGAACTTTTCGCAGTGAGTTGTTTGAATGCAGCAGTGAATTGCAGTAGTCTATTTTTTATAACAAGACAGTTCACCAAATTCTTCTAATATGGCCTATTTGCCGGAGCTGTGCATAACCAGACCTATACACGGAATTGGTATGTTATGTCATATCCATTTGTGAATCAAGCAATGCACCGAGATTCTTTATACACAAAGATGATCTGATTTTAGAGGATTCTCCACATTAACCTCTGCAGGTACTTCTGTATTTTTTGTATGTAACAGAATGGCCTCAGTTTTGTCAGTATTGAGCTTCATCATGTTCTGGTACATCCAAAAGACTATTTCTTTGAGACAGTCCTCAACTCGCGATAGATCTTCTTGCTGATAAGTTAAAACTCTCTAAACCGGAATTCAAGTAAGGAATTAAGATACTTTTTGGCAGGTTGCTACTTAATGCATGAGCTTTCTGAATTACTTTCATCTTGCATTAAGCTGCTATCAGGTCCTGTCTCTGCTACCGATATTTATATTACATCTAACGTTTGGTTTAGTGGAGATTTACTGTACTTTCAAATCGATGGAGGTTTTGAGAAGCTATGGACCATGGTTTGTGTCACACACATTCGAGAAACTTGATATAGGTGCCAAATAACGTTGAGTTGCAAGTTATTTACCTATACGACTCAGGCGACTGGATAAGTATAAGTAAGTATTTTCGTAGGTCCTTAACGTAGTGCGTTAAAGTAATCTGTAATATTTGATAAATTATCTGTAGCTAAAATGCATCACATCAACAGTTGGAACAGACATGGAACTAAATACTTTACTAGAGGCTTCCGTTGTACTCAAAATGTTCTGTGCTGTTGTTTTAGGACATTTTCATTATTGTTCTTCTCTTCTTTGATTTCCAGAAAAAAGTCAATTTCGAATATTATTAAACAATTAAAAGATATATTTATAAGCCTTCGTGTTCTCATTTGCATGAGATTAATTTGTAATTTGATATATTATCGAGCACCTGATGCCTAGTTTGTAATTAGGGAATATATTTTTCTTTAGATTACTAAAGATAATTGCAGTAAAACTCGATACTTCGAACTTTAAGTAATGAAGAATTATTTAGAACGTTTTAAGCAGGTTGTTGTTTAATCCAGGGTCAAAGGCGTGCAGAAAGCCCCTAGCTGTGCTTTCTGTGTGACTTTCACCCTGTCCAGAACAAGAAAATTATATTGAAAAGGTAAACTGACACCGCTTGTGAAGATTTACATGTTTATTCCCTGGTTGGACAGCTCCTATGGGATTGTCCTTGACCTGGTCAGCACTGTTCGCAGCACGAATGTTGTTGAAAATCATATATCAGCTGTTTGATGAAAATATGATACTTATCTATTATACTATTATGCTGTATATGTACATACAAACTGTGCAGCTCCAGTCAAAATATACCCTTACGATCTTGTTCTGTATGGATCTACACTGTTCGCAATATGCCTATATACCTACATTAAGGTTACGGACTTCAAAATGTTTATGGATAATTATACTGTGTCCTATGTAAACTGTTCAATTCCATACATGACAGTTCCTTTTCGACCTGTCTCGATAAGGTCTGTATAGTTTACAAAAAGCCTTTTACAGTAAATAATAAAATAGATAAACTGTTTTCCACTTATTTCACATAGTCTTTCCTTGTTATATAATAAAATGTTACTGATGTAAAAAAAATGAATAAACGAGGCTGCAAAGCCTCAACCAAAAAAGAAAAACATTTTTATTCCATACCGGTTTTACTAATGCTCATTAGTGAAACCGGTAGGGAATACAATGTAAATCTTCACAAGTGGTGTCAGTTTACCTTTTCAATATATATATATAGAGAGAGAGAGAGAACGATCGGTGCTAAGCAGATATGTTTATACCAATAACAGAATGGCTAATGCAATCTTACGGGATATTTTAATATGGGTATTTATTAGTTTTACCCACGAAATGCCAACTGACGTCTTTAGTCAATATGGTTTCGAAATGTTTGACAGGTCTTCTAGTAAACATATGCTCTATGAGTTCTTAGGTGACGTGAATACATCTTCCCAGAAGCAACTGATACATGAGCAAATTCGGCATTGTCCGTACATTAACATTTGCACATTTGAACTCGGGCTACCAGAGCTCCAAGTGGTACCAGGGCGGTCAGTACAATACTGTTGCTGGGAGTGCAAATGTAAGGCCGAGTGCGGCCAGTTTGCAAACTGTTGTCCGGACATAATTCCTTACAGTTATTTCGGCAATAAAGCAAACAACTCGGTGGGATTGGCTTGTATACAAACTAGTCTAAAATTAGACGTACATGAGGGAGTGTATGGTGTCAATACGTGTCCTGACGACAGTCCAAATATTGATTGCTTTCAAACTGATGAACAGTATAATGAGGCAAACATTTCTGACGATTTTCCAGTGACTGATATTAAAACTAATTTGACATACAGGAACGAAAAATGTGCTCTTTGCAATAATGTTTTGGAGGAAAACATGTCTAAGTGGTTACCAAACCTCTGGTGTAAATCGCAGAAATTTTACCAGGACATTTCACGCGAACCTTCTCTCGTACATGGTGTGTATAAAATGGGCAACTGCAACATATATTACAAACCACGTTTACCGAGTCCAACAGGCTGCTTGGTTTTGCAGTCAAAGTGTAATGCTACTGGTCGATGGCACACTAGAGATGGCTTTGTAGAGTGGGCTTGTTCTACATATATTTCGCCGGTAATGGCAAACAATACACTTTACAGAAATGTATTTTGTGCGTTATGTAATGGTTTCATTGGCATACAGAATAGGTGTCAACAGCAAACTGTAGCCGACGAGGAGCCTGTGTTGCAACCAGATTCCTTCTCGGCCTTGCTATCCATTAGAAGGTCACTCCCTAAAGCCAAGATCTGTCCAGAAGGATTTATTGTCAACCATAAAACGGTAAGAGATAACGCTTACATTAAATATGCCTTTGACATGAATGATTGAACCTATGCACAAACAATAACAAACACGCAAACTTGTTTGATGTAATATCTTGCTTATGATTAAGTAATATTCTAAAATCCACATCACATTTTGACCACACGAGTAATAAACAAATAGCATTATAAACGGTGTATTCGAGGCTATGCAAACGGTATATATTCAGATCCGTTATATGTCTAAACGTCTGAACAAGATCTATCTTTTCAATAACTCCTACAGATGAGATATAGCTTAATTAACCCTTTCCCTGTTCTATATTTATATCAAATTCCAATACCTACTAAATATTCATGGACAAAATAGTTATAATGAAATATAGAAGGTGGAACATTGTAGCCATTTTAGAAAGTATAGAAACAGGGCTATCAAATTCCTTTAGCAAACAAAGCAGACCCTGATCGGACGGCTCCTATAGGAGCCGTCTGATCTGGGTCTACTCTGTTTGCAGATGCGTGAAAACACGTTTATATGAGGGAAAGGGTTAAACGTTAAGCACCTCAACATACCGTGAGAGAAGGACACTATTGCAGTGGAACACAAATATGAAGACCGTTTAAACACGGTTTAGATCATACCTCAGTCACCATCTCTGACCCACGATAATGTATGTCAACATTAATCACATAGCCATGTATACATATTTTGGTAACTTTGTTTAATTACGTGGATATGTTTATTACAGCGTTCCTGTCAAAGGGCGTATTGCTCGCTGTTACGAAAACTGGTAAACGACGTGTGTGAAGTAGTTGTAACACTCACTGGCCCATTCGATTGCGAGTTCAGCTTGAGGGTACTTCCAAAATCAAATCTATCACTTGCAAGAGCCTTCGTTATACACATATTAATTATCAAAAAGTTTAGAAACACTTTCCCTGAATTTGTCACATCTTATGATGACTGGCATTTACAAAAATACCACCTATACACAGTAAGTGATTCTCAGCAGTCTTATGAACAACTTACTGACAATACAACTGTGAAATTCTTCGACATATTGATGATAATGCAGTACAGAGGAAAACAGCAACCTGAAGAAATCCGACAATTATTCATAGCAACAATGAATAACAAAACATTTTGGATCGAAAGTTCTGAAAATGAAACTCTGTATTTTGAATCTCATGTTCGCGACGAATCTGACAATGCGACTTCAAAACTTCAACCTGATGGATATATCTATGATGCAAAGGGCGTTTGTGTAGGACATGCTTCAATCCAGATATCGAAATCGAAAGCTTGGTTTAATAACTTAACTCGTTCTTTTACGGTTCCTATGTTGCCAGATACCAAGTGTGATTCTGAATTTGAAATTCAGAGTAAGAGTGCGCCATCCATTCTTCATCTTAATGACTGTCCATTCGTTTCAATCGCATTCGACGACATGCCCTGGACGGACACAATCGTTGGTATCACATTTGTAAACACTAGTGTTTCTCTGAGCCTGTATGAGTTTATCTATCCAAACACTGGCCTGGATACTATAAGTGTTTGTGCAGGTATCTATTTTCAACTGCAGTCAACGTCAAAAGCCAATGTAATATCCGACCAAGGATACTATAATATTTCCTATGTAGCTTGGTACGCTTTCCTTGCAATCTTGACCTTGGCCATGTGAAATATAATGCCATTCCCATAGAACAGAGGAATTCTGTAGTAACCCTTTACCTCATAGAAACAAAACCTCCCAACGCCTTTGCAAACAGAGTATGCTCAGATGAAACGACTCATATAGAAAACAACTGATCAAGGTCTATTATATTTGCGTATGTAATACTATAGCTATGATTATATAGTTTCTGCCGTGGTAAATGTATTTTTGTTTATAATGCCATTATAGCTAATTAAATCGTATGATGACATGGTACTGAAGTGGGAAAATGATGGTTTATTTGCATAAGTGTTGCCCTTGCAGCAATGTGTCTATTTGCCTAAGCAACTGTATTGAGTATACATATATAGTAGTACTCGACCAAGACTAAATTCTTATTTTAAAGAGATCGTGTTTTGTATATATATATATACTATATGTTGTGAACTCGCGGGAGTATTTACAAATTAAAATTAATTTCCTATGTGTATGAAAAACTATGATTGCATTGTCCAAGTCAATATTGGTGTGCAATGTAAATCTCCGATATCAGCTTGATTGAATCATGCTCTCCGAGTAACAGGCAATTTGGTAGTAATCAGACAACAACGTAAATAAATTAACGCCATGTTCTATAATGAAACACATCTACATTATTTTGATCTAAAAATAACTTAATTATCTGGCCTGAACGAACTATGGTGTATCCCTCATTCTAATTGGTTCAAGCTAGTTGTTAGGTTACGTAATGTACACATGTTGTGTCATTGGTTGTTATTTTGCTGCCTTGATATCATTGGGTTGATATTTCGGCGCTAAAATTAATATTCATGACTTGATTTCTTCTTCTCATCATTCTGTATTTGTTTGACGACGAAGTTACATGTTGATTTTTGGTTTTGATTATCTTCATACAGATATCTATTCGACTTTGGTTGAATTTATTTTATGGATTAGGTTGTGAACTTTAGAAACGTTTTCATAGAAGCTGTTTAGGAGGCTGGAAGGGGTGCCGTTTCGTCGGAAATGAGTTTCCCGTTTAAATTATTTTACTGACGTCTCATGATTATTTTGTGGTGAACTGTTTTATTTTATTTCTCCTTGACTTGTATTATTTTGTGAATCAACTTTTAATTGTGCCTAATGTCGGATAATGGGCAAGGGCAGGAGAATAAGAGGAAGTTGCCAGCAAGGAGTGGTAAAAAAGACTATAAGGCAATGCATGAGGGTGCAGTAGGTTTTGATAATCCTTTCGGAGCCACTGCGGCAGGAGAAGACAACTCTAAGAAGTTGGAGGGAACTTCCGGAAGTTCGGATGATGAAGGCTTGCGGAGGATGCGAGAGGAATTTGAGGCATTGGAGCAGGAGGAGGCGTTGTTGATGCAGCAAAGGTCAGAGGCAGACGAGCTGAGGCGGAAGATTTGTGAGAAGAAAGAGGTGGTGTCTCGGCTACGAGGTGAGACTAGTTTATTTCTTCAGGAGTGTGGAATAGACTCCAAAGGTAGCAAAGGAGCGAAGGCGTCGAAAGTGAGCGGGGATAAGTTGACTCTGGAAGATTTAAGAAAGGACTTTAAGTTAAGGAAGGAAGTTAAAGCAAAAATTTGTAAAATGGGGTTGAATTTATTGGATTCAGACAGTTCAGATGATGATTCTGATTCCAGTTCAGTTGCATCATTTAAGTCTAGACGGTTGAAGAAGAAAGTTTCTTCAACTGATTGTAGTTCAGATAGGGGTCGGTTTGTCAGGTCTGGTGGTCGTAAAAAGAAATCTAAATCTAAGTACAGGATACTGTCAAGTACATCTTCCAGTTCTGTGTCTGATTCTGATTCGGACAAAGAATCTGATTCGGATGCGAAAAGGAAGAAGAAAAAGTCAAAATCAAAAAAGAGCAAAAGAAAATCAGGTATTTTGTCTAAAGCCAGTGATCGGGTTAGGAATCGACAGAGTTATCCTCAGTCACATCTTCGGTTTGAATTTGTAAATGAGTCTGTTTCTTTTGATAAATTAGATATAAATTTATTTGTGGCTGGAGAACTTGAGATTATTTCTTCATCTTCTATTAAAAGCTCTGAGAAAAAGGCTAGGATCCAGTTGTTGAAGAGGATTATGTATTTAAATTCCTCTTATAATTTTACTGTTATGAAGGCTTTGTATGCAGCGGTATTAAGGGAAATAGAGTTAGGTTTATTGAAATGGGGGGACTCTTTTGGTTATGTTGAGACAGCTGTTCTTTCTGGGCATAGAGCTGAAAAAGTGTCTTTGTCAATATGTAAAGGTGTGAAAGTTAAACCTGATAAGTTTGAGTCTGATAAAATTTGGTTTTGCAGTCAGTTCCAGAGGAACAGATGTTTCAATAAATCTCCTCACACAATGGTTGTCAAAGGAGTAATGAGATTGGCTCATCACATATGTGCTTCTTGTTGGATGAAAGATTAATTGAAGCTTGATCATCCAGAATGTTCAAGTTCTTGTCCTCATGCTAAGGATTGACTCATTGATCGATTCTGTAATTTGCAAGCGCAAATTAGTCTACAAGAGCCTGTAGTTAATTCTTTTTATCCTCAATTCCTTGATAAAGTTGGTTTGAATAAGGATGATCATTCATTTATTGACAGATGTATTTGTAAGCATTCCTTTAAGTGTAAAATTTGCTCAGTTACAAAGTGTAAAAATAACGGTGATATTATTGATAAAGTTTTGATTCACCAAAAAGTGTGTCAGTCAGGTTGTTATAATTTTGAAGGTTGTAGAATACCAGTTAATGATTTTATAAATGTGGATTTTATGAAAAGAATGTTAGGTTCAGATTACAGGGATTTATTAGTGTGTGATCTTTTGAAATTTGGTTTCCCTATTGGTTTTTCTGGGAAAGATGATCAATTTAAAGAAATGGAGACATGGAAATATAGGAATCATAAGGGAGCAGAAGAAATAAATATATATTTAGGGAAGGAGGCTTCTAGATCTTGTATTTTAGGTCCTTTTAAAAAGAATCCTTTTCATTCTCAATTGAAAGTTTCTCCTTTGAATTCAGTGCCGAAGAAAGATACTACTGAGCGTAGAGTTATTTTAGATTTGAGTATGCCTAAGGGTTCTGCCATTAATGATTTTGTTGACAAAGATGTTTATTTAGGTGAGGATGTAAATTTAGTTTTTCCAAAGATTGATGATTTTATACAATTGATAAAATCGAAGGGTAAGGGTTGTCTTTTGTTTAAAAAAGATCTTAGGCTGTTCCCCGTGCTCCATCTTACGGGGTTTATATATCTCAACTTATTCGTTTTGCTAGAGCTTGTTCATCTATTGACGATTTTAACAGTCGAAATATCATTTTAACTGAAAAACTGCTTAAACAAGGATATAGATACCATAAACTAAGAAAAACTTTCTCTAAATTTTACTATCGAAATCTCTCGCTTATTGGCAAGTACAAATGTAATCTCAAGGTACTTTTGCGACACGGTATTTCACATCCTGAATTTTATGGTGATGTGATTTACAAACTTCGTAAAATTATTGGACATACCCATTTTCTCACTTTGTTCATCAAATATATAAAACAATTCATTAAAAAGGGATATGATCCTGTATTACTACAACATACTGCATGTTTGGTTGTGAACCCTTATACAGTTGGCAATCACGCTGGCCTCTTTGCATGTACGCCGACAAGAAAGGATTAGTACTCTATGAAGGCGACCTCTTAAATCCAGAAATGGAAGGAGAACGTCGGATATCTGTACTATTTCATTTTTGTCGTACCCTTTATTACTTTTCTACAGTTACTCTGTTTGCAGCTCAATCATTGAGTACACTAGCGATAGGTGGATACAGTATGTTCAATTAAATGTTTTTTTGTTATACATGCACTTTACCACTGTATTTGCTGTCGCGGTTGTTGTAGATTAGTCGGAGAGGGGATACGTTTATTCACACTGTTTGTCTTTTAGGATGGGGATGGAATAAGGGTGAGGTTGGGCGCCCATAAACCGGTTTAAACCCCCGGTGACTTTTGTCACTGACCGTTCCAAGGCGGTACTTCCATCTTCCTCCTATTGTATGTTTGTTTTGTCTTTGTGCGTCTCTTGTTGTTTTTTCTACCTATGTACATTTGCTGTTTCCTTGTGTTGCTGTTCGGGCGAGTGTTTGTTCTGTATGTGGTGTTTCCTGCATGACTCATTTTTGTACTTTTAGGAAAGCTTATAGACAGATTAGTATTTGCCCTGGTGATTATAATTTAGTTGCATTTTGTTGGAAGAAGCACATTTTTTGTGATACAGTTTTGAGTATGGGTTTACGGTCAGCAGCGGCTATTTGTCAAATAGTTACTAATGCCATTGCTTATATTATGTTCAGAATTGGTGTTTTTATTCTGAATTATTTAGATGATTTAGCTGGAGCTGAAAGAAGGGAGTTGGCTGAATTTTCTTATAATTGTTTAGGAATAGTTTTGAAGAAATGTGGACTCAAAGAATCTGTAGATAAGGCATCTCCACCTTCTGAGATTATGACTTTTTTGGGTGTGTTGTTTAATACAATTACAATGACTATGGAGGTTGTTCCAGAACGTTTGGAAGAGATAAAAAATTTAGTTCAGCTCTGGCTTTCCAAGACTGAGGCCACTTTAAAGGAAGTTCAATCTCTTATAGGCAAATTAAATTTTGTGGCTGCCTGTGTCAGATCAGGGCGAGTTTTTATAAGTAGATTGTTCAACTGGTTGAAAGAATTGTATAGTTATGCTTCTCATGTGTATATTGATATTCCAATGGAGGTCAAAAAAGACATTGAGTGGTGGAACAGATTTTTGTTTCTGTATAATGGAGTTTCTATTATGTGGTATGATGATTGGTCATCCCCTGATGCATTTTTTTCTACAGATGCTTGTTTGACAGGATGTGGTGGTTTCTTTCAGGGCAGGTTTTTTCATGTACAGTTTCCTGATTTTGTTATTCAGAGACGTTTCTCTATTGCTATTCTTGAATTGTTGAGTATCACAATAGCTTTGAAGTTATGGTCTTCTGAGTTTACAGGTAAGAGAATTAAGTTGTTTTGTGATAATCAGGCTGTGTGTCAGGTTTTGAATTCGGGTAGATCAAGATGTCTTTTTCTTCAGGAAGGTCTGAGGGAAGTTTGTTATTTAACTAGTCTTAATCAGTGTGAGATTAAGGCTGTGCATTTGACTAGTGCTGAGAATCGTATTTCAGATTGTTTGTCTAGGTGGTATTCAGATATTGAATGTAGGTCAGAGTTTTTTAATTTGACTGCTGATTGGAAGTTGTTTGAAGATGTAGTCAGGGATAGTGATTTTATTTTTGTAAATAATTGGTGATTCCCATTCTCTTTCAGATGAACAGTTGAGGTCCATTAAGTCTGAATTGAGGTCTTCGCATTTGTTAGCTTTAGCTGAAGGTTCTCGAAAAAATTTGAAGATTCAATGGGAATCTTTTCTATTATTTTGTGTGTATTTTGATTTTTGTTTTTTGCCTTGTTCTACCAAGACTTTGCAATTGTATGCTCAGTTTTTAAGTAGATCTTTTAAATCTGTTTCGAGTATTCGTAATTATTTGAGTGGAATCCGTACGATACATAAGTTATTAGGATATTCTTTGGATGATATTAATCAATATCTCATTATTTTTTCTTTAAGAGGGATTACTAGAATTAAGGGGCACATGGTTAAGCAGGCAGAGCCAGTCACTCCCTTTTTATTATCTAAAATTTATGAAATTATGGATTGGCAGAATACTGAGAATTATGTGTATTGGTGTTTATTTTTGTTTGCCTTTTTCTTGCTTGCTCGTAAATCTAATTTAGTTCCTACTACTGTTAAGGATATAGATAAACATAGATGTTTGTTCAGATCGGATGTTTCTGATTTTGATGAAAATTTGGTGGTGACTTTAAATTGGACCAAAACAGTGCAGTTTGGCGAGCGGGTGTTACAAACACCGCTTTTGCGTTTGCAGGGTTCTAAGTTATGTCCTGTTAAAGCGTATTTTAATATGATTAAAATGGTTAAGGTTAAGGCAGATGGTCCTTTGTTTTTATTGCCTAATGGTAGACCTGTTACATATTATCTTTTTCAAAAAAAGTTCAGAGAATTATTAGATATTCTTGGTTTAGATTCTTCATTATATTCTTCGCATTCGTTTCGAAGAGGATTTGCAACTCTTGCTTTCAGAAGTAATATTTCTGCTGATGAGATTCAGTTACTTGGAGATTGGCATTCTGATGCTTATAAGAGATATATTTCCTTAGATTTATCTAATAAGTTGCAAATTGTCAGAAACATGTCGAGAATTTTTTATTTTTGAATAGTTTTTAGATAGTTGTAATTTTGTATTGTTTCAGAGCAAGTCAAGAATGCTCCTCTGCGTAAGTGTACGATTGTGTCAGATTCGATGGCAAAGCATATAACTGGCATTTGGGATACCAAAGTTTTAGCCTTTCCTGGCATTAACATTTCCAGACTTACTAGTCGAATTACACAGGGTTGTGTGGATTTATCCTCAGACTATGTGATTCTGCATGTGGGCACTAATGACATCAGTGGTACACTTTTGGAGGAAGAGATTATTTCTTTATATAATGATTTGATTTCTGTGGTGAAATCTAGATCTCAGTGCAGTATTTTGATTTCTGCAATTATTCCTAGACCAATTGACTTTGAAACAACAGGGATTCGTGTTAAGAATATTAATAATCGTTTGGTTTCACTTTGTAAGACTAGACATGTTCTTTTTATTCGTACATTTAAACCTTTTTTGAAGTGTGGTATTCCCAAACGTGAATATTTTAGTGTTAGAGATGGCGGATTACCTTTAAATTTCGAAGGCGTTAGACGTTTGAAAGAGTTTTTATTAACACGGTCTCTCATTTGAAGTGAGACTTGTGTTGTTTCAAAGTTCTTTTGGTTCTTGATTGTATATGTGGACTTTTCTATGTTTAGGTTTTGACCTTTGTCTAAGACACAATGTTTCTTAGAAGAGGTGTAATGAACTTGCAAATTGGCGTTGGCCGGTTTGAAGTTTAAGCTGCTATTTAGATGGGATGTACATCTTTTGGTAGCTTGTGCTTGTCCACATCTTTTGTAGTTTTTTTATACTGGTTGTGCGTCCTTTGCTTATGGCACACTGTTTCATAAGAGAGGACTCTGACTTGCAAAGCTGTGATGGCTGCTTTGAAGTTTATACTACTAAGCGGATTAGACGAGAGTCTCTTAGTAGGTTTGGTTTATTATTAGGGTTGGCCTATGGTTTGGCTTCATGATGAATATTATGTAATGATTATTTATAATGTGCCAGCTTTATGGTAGTCATTGACATATTTTCCATGATATTATTATATTGATTATATTTGACAGCTGTCAATTGAGTATATGCTTAATGCATATTCATGATTGAAAATGATTGAAATGTAACTTCAGATTATGCCTAAATTATATTATCATTCAAAAGATATTTCCTTGTTGTCTCTTATTCATGAGTGAAGATCTTATAATTTACATTATTTTGATCTAAAAATAACTTAATTATCTGGCCTGAACGAACTATGGTGTATCCCTCATTCTAATTGGTTCAAGCTAGTTGTTAGGTTACGTAATGTACACATGTTGTGTCATTGGTTGTTATTTTGCTGCCTTAATATCATTGGTCGTTGATATTTCGGCGCTAAAATTAATATTCATGACTTGATTTCTTCTTCTCATCATTCTGTATTTGTTTGACGACGAAGTTACATGTTGATTTTTGGTTTTGCCCACCCGCACCCTCCCTGCTTCATGATGAATATTATGTAATGATTATTTATAATGTGCCAGCTTTATGGTAGTCATTGACATATTTTCCATGATATTATTATATTGATTATATTTGACAGCTGTCAATTGAGTATATGCTTAATGCATATTCATGATTGAAAATGATTGAAATGTAACTTCAGATTATGCCTAAATTATATTATCATTCAAAAGATATTTCCTTGTTGTCTCTTATTCATGAGTGAAGATCTTATAATTATTATAACATTTATGTCGAATTTCGATCAAACGACAACCGTTCTAATCAATTGAGATACTGTTTGAGATGTAGAAGCAATGCAATAAACAGATTGATCATAACTGTTTTGTAGAAGTATTATTTCACTACATTTAAATCGGTAGTTCTTTATTGCTTCTCAAAGATAGTCGGGGAATACTACCAACATATAACAGCAATAATTACATGGGAAATTAATTTCGCAAGACATATGCTTGTTGTCATTAATAGATCGATCAATGTTTAAAAACATTCCTCCTGGGGTTTCTTTTTGTTTTAAATATTTTGCTCTAACTGATATTGATATTCCAAATTAAATGAAAACAACTTTGTTCTCCTTAATATTATTGATAACACTTGCTAACTTCAGCCTCTTTACGCACAACAAAACTCCTTAAACCGGAATTATAGTAGAAGAATTTAGATATTTTTAGGCAGGTAGCTGCTTAATGCAGGGTGAAAGTCATGCAGATTGTTCTATATGACTTGTACCCTACATTAAGCTGACACTTGTCTCCAAGACCGAGATCTATACTAAGTTGAACGCTCGGTGTATAGGCGGTTATTGTATATATTTGGATGCATGGGTCACTAATCATTCTTACACACGTCAAATGACCGTCAATGAGAATAAAAAGTGGTCTCAAGATTTAGCCAGCAAAACCCGTATTACTTACGCAGCAGGAGATCAGCTTCTACTCTTGGTAGAAATCTCAAAACCAATAAGATATCTCATCTTCTGAATCGACTTGTATAGCATTCATTCTAAACTTTGTATGAAGGTACACGGTTTACATTTTACTTCTATTCAATGCTATGCATCTGAATTCAAAAAGAAACTGGGGGCCTGTGAGAGCAATAATTCACATTGTAATCCAGCCCTCAGCTGTGTACAAAGCTTTTTCATACCTTTGCCTATTAAAAGTGTTTAGTTTGTCGTACAGTGCTCGAGGTAAATCTGTACGATTATATGCATTATATCAAAATTATACAGCAAGAACAAAGGAAACATGAGAAAGGAAATACGAAATTGTATGACGTATCAGGGCTGATGAGACAAGGCTTTGAAGCATTATGATTCCCTTACAAACCCTTTTTTTGCTATGCAGTATAACCTGTGTTAAGCGATTATTAAAACGAAGTATAAATCTTGATTTCTAAAACAGTAGGTAGCTTACATGTTCTCAGACCGCACATTGACAAATTATCTGAACACCAAAGATACTTCTTTAAAATTCCTTTTATTAATAAAGGTATTGATTTTATTGACCTCCAAAGTATTTTTAGAGACACAAATGTAATTGACACTATTCCTAGATACTTTAAAAATACAGAACCACCTATCATCTGCTACAAATATAACAAACCCATCAGAAATACAATTTTCAACTATAATAAAATTGTGGCCGACCTTAATATTAATGATAATATTCCTGATAATTGAGATTGCGCCACCTCAAAATTTTGCTATTCTCCGGCTGGTCATGTGATTACTGGTAATTTTGAGATAATTAAAGATAAACGTCTACGATCTCTTTTGAATAAAGGTCCCAAATATAGAATACCATCCTTGATAGATTTTAACTCTTGTCGAGTTCAGATTGCGGAGGCTTTACAAAATTTTAGTATTAAATGGTGTCGAAGAGAACATGTTGAGTCTAATGCTCTTTCTTGTTGGAAAAAACTAATTTTTGATATAATTGATAAACGCATTTCCTTTTACAGCTCTAATAAACACCTTCTTCCACCTAAACCTAGAACTTCTTTTAGATATCTTAAAAAGGGTTTACAGGATTTCCATTCAAAATAAGTATTTGTTCCTGCTGATAAGGCATCGAATAATGTGATTATTATTTGACGATTACATTATATCGATGTCTTGAAGCAGGAAATTATTAATACCAAGTCATACATTTCAGTTACCACTGACGAAAAGACCATCATTTCAGACCATGTCAAAAAGTGTGAACAATTTGGAACCGATATTAAAATTACACAACATAAACTTCCTACAATGTATTGGTTACCAAAACTACATAAAAAACCATATAAAGCGCGTTTCATTGCAAATTCTAGTTCATGTACAACTACTAAATTGTCTATACTTTTGACTTCTTGTTTAACGAAGGTAAAGGAACATGTAAAATTCTACTGTGATAAGACTTATGAAAATTCTGGAATAAATCTCTTCTGGTCTATTAACAACTCTTCAGAAGTCTTAAACAAACTTAAGAACAAAAGGTATCTTGCATCCACTGTAAGCACGTACAATTTTTCTACTCAGTACACAACTCTTCCTCATATTTTAATTAAGGATCAGCTTACTAACTTAATCCAGAAAGTATTTGCCCGGGAAAAAACATCATTCTTGGCATGTAATGCTGAAAAAGCTTTTTTTACTGACGAGCAAATGAAATATTACACCAATTGGACTTGCTCAGAAGTTTGCGAAGCACTAACCTTTCTTTTGGATAACATATTTGTACGTTATGGGAATGCTATATACCGTCAGGTAATTGGTATTCCTATGGGTACGAATTGTGCACCACTTGTCGCAGATTTGTTTTTGTACTGCTATGAGAGAGATTTCATGTTGCGTTTGAATCCTCAAAAAAATCCTATAAAAGCCTTCAATGAAACTTGTCGATATTTGGATGATATTTTTAACTTAGATAACCCTTTCTTTGATGCTCTGATTCCTACAATTTATCCTAAAAAACTCAAATTGAACAAAGCTAACCCGTCCGACAATTATGCAGCGTTTCTTGATCTAGACCTTAAAATTAATAATGGAATGATTTCTTCTAAAATATATGACAAAAGAGATGATTTGATTTTAATATTGTAAATTTTCCTCATCTTGACGGGGATGTTCCCCGTGCTCCATCTTACGGGGTTTATATATCTCAACTTATTCGTTTTGCTAGAGCTTGTTCATCTATTGACGATTTTAACAGTCGAACTCTCATTTTAACTGAAAAACTGCTTAAGCAAGGATATAGATACCATAAACTAAGAAAAACTTTCTCTAAATTTTACTATCGAAATCTCTCGCTTATTGGCAAGTACCAATGTAATCTCAAGGTGCTTCTGCGACACGGTATTTCACATCCTGAATTTTATGGTGATGTGATTTACAAACTTCGTAAAATTATTGGACATACCCATTTTCTCACTTTGTTCATCAAATGTGTTAAACAATTCATTAAAAAGGGATATGATCCTGTAGTACTACAACATACTGCATGTTTGGTTGTGAACCCTTTTACAGTTGGCAATCATGCTGGCCTCTTTGCATGTACGCCGACAAGAAAGGTTTAGTACTCTATGAAGGCGACCTCTTAAATCCAGAAATGGAAGGAGAACGTCGGATATATGTACTATTTCATTTTTGTCGTACCCTTTATTACTTTTCTACAGTTACTCTGTTTGCAGCTCAATCATTGAGTACACTAGCGATAGGTGGATACAGTATGTTCAATTAAATGTTTTTTCGTTATACATGCACTTTACCATTGTATTTGCCGTCGCGGTTGTTGTAGATTAGTCGGAGAGGGGATACGTTTATTTACACTGTTTGTCTTTTAGGGTGGGGATGGAATAAGAGTGAGGTTGGGCGCCCATAAATCGGTTTAACCCCCCAGTGACTTTTGTCACTGACCGTTCCAAGGCGGTACTTCCATCTTCCTCCTATTGTATGTTTGTTTTGTCTTTGTGCGTCTCTTGTTGTTTTTTCTAGTTATGTACATTTGCTGTTCGGGCGAGTGTTTGTTCTGTATGTAGTGTTTCCTGCATGACTCATTTTTGTACTTTTACTGCAGGACAAGAGTGATACAAACAACTCTTAACTTATTCTCTCCAAGGCTATTATAGACCCAACCTCTTTGAATGTATCTACTGAAAAGGAGCATTAACTAGAGGAAAGGAAAATTTCAATTTTTGGAGTTTGAAATCATTGTGATAAAAAGAGCATTTGCTCCTATAGGAGCAAATGCTCTATTTATCACAATGGATTCATAAAGTGACAATTATAGATGCGCAAACATGTGTCACTAGGGGATAATGTGTTAAATGAGTTTCCTATATCACTTGTTGTCCTTTATTAAGCAACCTTCTGTTTTCAACACTCCCATGATCAATACAGAAATGACCTATTAAGACAGGTTCTACCGTACGTATCTACAAATGTGCTATATATTGCAATGTGTGAAAAACAACATCATATTACAACAAAATAAGTACAGCAAGTCGTAAAATAATTCTAACCGACATTGTGCATCGTTCCATATACGTTTCATTTATATTTCGCACACTGGAAAAACAACTAAAAGTACAAAAATGAGTCACAAACAGTCGCCTGAACAGCAACAAAAGGAAACAGCAAATGTACATAACTATAAAAACATCAAGAGAAGCACAAAAACAAAACAAACTTACAATAGGGGGGAGTACCGCCTTGGAACGGTCAGTGATTAAAGCATTGGGGCGCCCAACCTCACACTTATTCCATCCCTACCCTAATAGACAAACAGTGTAAATAAACGTATCCCCTCTCCAACTAATCTAAAACTACCGCGATGGCAAATACAGTGTTGAAGTGCATGTATAACGAAAACATTTAAGTTAACAAACTGTATCCACCTATCGCTAGTCTACTTAATGATTGAGTTGCATATAGAGTAACTGTAGAAAAGTAATAAAGGGTACGACAAAAACGAAATAGTACAGATATCCGACGTTCTCCTTCCGTTTCTTGATTTAAGAGGTCGCCTTCATAGAGTACTAAACCTTTCTTGTCGGCGTACATACAAAGAGGCCAGCGTGATTGACAACTGTAAAAGGGTTTACAACTAAACATGCAGTATGTTGTAGTACTATAGGATCATATCCCGTTTTAAACATATTTGATGAACAAAGCGAGAAAATGGTTATGTCCAATAATTTTACGAATTTTGTAAATCACACCAACATACAATTCAGGATGTGAAATACCATGTCGCAGAAGCGCTTTGAGATCACATTGGTACTTGCCAATAAGTGAGAGATTTCGATAGTAAAATTTAGAGAAAGTATTTCTTAGTTTATTGTATATATATCCTTGCTTAAGCAGATTTTCAGTTAAAATGAGATTTCGACTGTTAAAATCGTCAATAGATGAACAAGCTCTAGCAAAACGAATAAGTTGAGATATATAAACCTCGTAAGATTGGGCACGGGGAACATCTCCGTCAAGATTAGGGAGATTTACAATATTAAAATTAAAATCATCTATTTTGTCATATATTTTAGAAGAAATCATCCCATTATCAATTTTAAGCTCTAGATCAAGAAAAACTGCATAATTGCCGGAGTTTATTCAAATTGATTGCAGGCCATCAAAGAAAGGGTTATCTAAGTTAAAAATATCATCCAAATATCGAGAAGTTTCATTGAAGGCTTTTATAACATTTTCTTGTGATTGTGGATTCAAACGTAACATGAAATCTCTCTCATAGCAGTACAAAAACAAATCTGCGACAAGTGGTGCACAATTCGTATCCATAGGAATACCAATTACCTGACGGTATACAGCATTCCCATAACGTACCAAAATGTTATCCAAAAGAACGGTTAGTGATTCGCAAAATTTTGAGCGAGTCCATTTGGTGTAATATTTAATTTGCTCGTCAGTAAAGAAAGCTTTTTCAGCATTATATGCCAGAACTTATTTTTTCCGGGCAAATACTTTCTGGATTAAGTTAGTAATGGAAAAGTAGTAAAGTCAAGCAGACAAAGCCACACTCAAGACGCAACCACCACCAACACACCGATAGATAGCATGACATACACACATAACCACACACCCAAACGCACACTCACACACGAGATGGACACAGAAAACACCAAATAACACACAAGAACTAGAGACAAACACTCCACACATGAACAAAATCACAAGCACAAAGACGTAAGGCAAACAAAAGGAAGGGTGACAAAGAGAGTACCGCCTTGGCACGGGCAGTAGCAAAAACACCACTGGGGGTTAAACCGGTTTACGGACGTCCTAACCCCACACTTCTCTCAAAGTCACCCTTGCTTTACAAATAGTGTCAATAAAGGTATCCCCGCCGGTCTTACCCACAACATAGAAGACGGTGAACACAGGACAACATGTAAAACATAGCATTATAACTGTGACAATCCATCAAATATGTACTCAATGATTTTGCTGAAGTCAGAGCACTTGCAGTTTATCTTTAATTAAAATATGAGGAAGAGTTGTGTTCGAAGTAGAAAAATCGTACGTGCTTACAGTGGATGCAAGATACCTTTTGTTCTTAAAAGTACAAAAATGAGTCATGCAGGTTCTTAAGTATGTTTAAAACTTCTGAAGAGTTCTTAATAGACCAGAAGAGATTTTTTCCAGAATGTTCATAAGTCTTATCACAGTAGACTTTTACATGTACTTTACCTTCGTCAAACAAGAAGTCAAACGTATAGAAAATTTAGTAGTTGTACATGAGCTAGAATTTGCAATAAGTTCAGAAAATGCAAACTTATGTTTTAAGTCTATTTATATCTGTAAATAGCATGATTTGTTCTGCATATTGGATATAAATATTATTTGTTGTAGAACGGCTGATCATCTGCAAACTGTAACATATGATAACGTTAAACCGTTAATATCTCAACACGCATCATATTAAGACAATGGTCAAGAATCAATGTACATCTGTGAATTAGTGAAGTTAGCAGGAATATTAAAAGCAATGTGTCTATGTCCAAGGCTGTTCATTCAGAATTTAAAATGAGATATTTCATGTCCTTATTCGGATACATTAGGCGTCTTATTGAGTTCTTACTGAAACAAACTAGTTATATAAAATTCACCAATCTATTTTTGTT